>WFMF01000182.1:0-174678 GCA_011033025.1 Beroe forskalii | reverse complement strand
TCTTGTTCTAAGATCTAAGTTCCGGTTCCGTTCTTGTTCTTAAATAACTATAAAAATTAAAATTATTTAAAAAAATGGGAAAACTACGTTGTGCGCGCACAAAATAAGTTTGAAATTTCATGAATAAATAAGTGGTGCCGTGAAAAAAAAAGTAGGGCAAAAAATGACGTCACTCAGCCCCGTTTACATGGGAGACATACCCCTGGTTACGCGCACGGAGTGCGCGGCGCGGCAAGCGACGCCCCTGGTTAGGGGAAGGTTAGAGCACGCCAGGCGCGAAGCGGCTGGCTTCAGCTTGTCGACTTGTCGTACGATGTATGACCCGCTGATTCTCGAGAGGGTCTGTCAACGCCAGACAAGCGTCAACTAGCCGCTTCTCGATGAGAATCGGCGCTGATTCTAGAGAGCGGACTGTCAACGTCAGACAAATGTTACAGTGCACAACATATATTAGTTTTGCTGTATATATTTAGTTTTGGACTGAAACTTGAAAGTGCTGTGTGCAAATTTTGACCATTTCATTCATAAAAACATTTGTGAATGTCCAATTTAAGCCAAAATTTGCATGGATGCAGTGTATGGCATAAGACAGTGTCTGCGAAAATTTGAAGCATTTTCATCCGAAAATGACCACGCTATAACAGAATTTAGTTACCACATGTTACGTGTCCCTGTTTGTTCGCGCTTGCGCGCGCTTTTCGTAGAAAAGCCTCTTCTCTGAAGAGGCGCGCTTGCGCGCGCAAAATAAGGCTCCGTAACATGGAGTAAGAATTTAGTCAGTTTCAGACTGAAACTGCCATTTTCGGTCTGAAACTGGATTTATTTTGCAATATCTTCTTCATTTTTATGTTGAAAATGCTTCAAATTTTCACAGACACTTTCTCATGCTGCAAACCGTATCCATGCAAATTTTGGTTTTATGAGCGAAATGGCCAAAATGTGTGTGGCACTTTCAGTCCAAAACTGAATCTTGTTGTGCACAGTAATAAGTTATTAAGTTATTTGTATTTATTCTTTTCATATTTGAGATCTCGTAATAAAGTGAAGGAAGTGGTAACAAATCTGGTAAAGCCTAATGGCTCTAGAACCACAAATGATCATGATACGGCTGAGTGTTTTGCTGACGCTTTTAGTTCAGTCTTTGTCAAAGAGCCTCAGGGTCCTTTGCCAGAAGCTTGTTACAACAATGGAAATGTTGACTCATGTAATGATTTAGTTATAAGCTTTTCTGATGTTTATGATGAATTGAAAAAACTTGATGTATATAAGAGTTTTGGACCTGATAAGGTCCATCCAAAGCTTTTAAAGGCACTTGCTGATAATGAAGAATTTGTTCGTACCTTGACAATATTGTATGATAAGTGTGCAAAGGAAGCTAAAAAGTGGAAAGAAGCTCATGTTATTGCTCTTCACAAGAAAGACTCTAGGAACAATCCATATAACTATAGGCCTGTTTCACTTACCTTTATATTGTGTAAAATCTATGAAAAGTTTGTCAGAAAGCACATTTTAGATTTTGTTGAAAATGAAATAACTAATGATCAACATGGTTTTGTTTCTAAGAAATCATGCTTATCAAATTTGTTAGAAACAGTTGACAACATCATTTCTTTAATTGAAGAAGGTTCTCCTGTTGACCTTTTATACCTAGATTTTATGAAAGCTTTTGACACTGTGCCCCATCACCGGCTTCTTATCAAACTAGAAAATCTGGGTGTAAAGGGGAACACTTTGGCAATTATTAATGACTTTTTATCTGATAGAACTATGAGAACTGTTGTTAGGGGGGGAGCTGTCTGATTTTAGGAAGGTCAAGTCTGGTGTACCTCAAGGTTCAATATTAGGGCCTTTATTGTTTGTCCTCTATATAAATGATTTGCCTGAAGAGTGTTTCTAAAGTTTTTGCTGATGACCTTAAGATTGTTTTTAATGCATCTCAATGCCATGAAAATCATGTTGATATGAGATCACTTGAAAAATGGGAGGAAATTTGGCTTTTGAAATTTAATATCGATAAATGTAAGGTTATGCATATAAATATGAATAATAATCCTAGGAATGAATATGTCCTGAATGATACAGTCTTAAAAGATACCTGTTTAGAGAAGGATTTAGGTGTTTTCATGAACGAAAATTTGAATTGGAACTGTAATGTAGAAAAGTGTATCAAAGATGCCAATAAAACCATAGCATGGATAAGTCGTAATGTCATTGCTAAAGAGATGGATGTCATGTTGAAAATATATAAAGCACTTATAAGACCAAAGCTGGAGTATTGTGTCCAGCTTTGGAGTCCGGTTGCTCACCATGGGAACTGGGGTACCATCTTGGAACTGGAAGGTGTCCAGCGTCGTTTCACGAGACTAATTAATGGCATAGGTACACTTCCTTACAGTGAGCGGTTGGACAGGTTGAATTTAACTACTTTAGCTGAGAGGAGAATTAGAGGGGACCTCATTGAAACTTTTAAGGTATTAAATGATAAAGTTGATTATGGTAAGACTTGGTTTAAAGTAGGCAGAAGCAGAAGAAACCTTTTGACCTGTAGAAAATCTTGTAGCAAGCTGTCAAGAGAAATAACTAAAGTAAATGATGGTTTTATTTCAGAGAGAGTTAGACCTTATTGGAATCACTTACCTAAAACTGTACGAGAAGCATCTTGTGTAGACATGTTTAAGGTTTCATTAGATCATTATAAGAACAACACTGAAATGCACTCTCCTAGTAATTTCTGGTATATATCATCAGTTGTGCTTGAAAAAATTGAAGGCGATAGCTATTTAAGAAACAAACTAAAGTTTAATGATTTCTTAAGAAATAATCCTTTTGTAGCCAAGAAGAAAGGTATCAATATTTATAGGTACTTGATAAATTAAATTGCATATTTTTTATATAATCTACCATTTGGTATTATTTGACCATGTTTATTTGACTTACTATTTTTACTGGCTTTTCAGTGTTTTTATCAATTTTGATATTTTGTCATTGTGGAAGTTAAAATTAATTTTATCACATTGAATAACTTCTTATTTGTTTATTGTAAAATTGCTTTTTATTAATGTTACTATGGAATGGGCACCGGAGTGAAATGGTGCTAAATAATTGTTAACATTTGATATTGATCAATTGGGTGTGAGATTAGAGATGGTTCAATACCATTATGCTTACATTACATTACATTACATTTCTTATTCATTATCATTGTTTGATTTGATTGATCATTGCAGTGGGAGGCCCTCTTAACAGATTTTAAATTTGTCTTGGTGCTTACCCTCAGCACAACCCAGAAGCCTCATAATATAAAAGATTATAAAGTAACTAGACAGTAGGTATATAATAGTTGAATGTGCTGTAAAAATATATAATTGAATTGAATTGAATTGAATTGCAGTGAAACACAGAAATCTCAATTATGAACTCAAACCCACATGCTATGAACCACTATTCTACTGACAGTTTCAAGAAAAAAATATCTCTTCTCCACATATTTGATATGATTGATCATTGCAGTGAAACACAGAAATCTCAATAATGAAATCAAACCCACACACTATGAACCACTATTCTACTGTCAGTTTCAAGATAAAAATATCTCTTCTTCAGGAACTCCACATAGTGTTACACAACATTCTCACGCCGTTGTTCCTGTACAGAATATCTGCTGTAGATCTGCGGTTCAATTAAAATCTGCAATTGAATTAAAAACTGCCGTTCTACTGCAGATCTAGGGAATATTTTTTTCCGATGTTCTTGTATAACAGCAGATTGAGTGTAAGTGGCTTACATCTATATTGACACGCCCTGCATAGAAATGAAAGCCTCGCAAACTTTCTATCAGCAATTTATTTGGATTTCGATTTGATAAACAGTAGCTAGCAATAGATTAAATAGGTGCGTAGAATAGAGAATTCATTGTAAACTTTCTCTGAAATAGGAGTATAAAGTAGTGTGGTGACAACATATTTAATTGTAACAAGTGAAACGCCATGTTTCTTGCAATATTTCATTCATTGACATATAGTGGAAAGAGATAGGAATGGTAATTGGAATGGAATCAGGGTGCATAGTCGCAAATGGACTGGGATAACATAATTAGATCACAGTTGAAAATGGGCATAGATAAGATTAAGTTGGGATCAGAGTGCTAAGTGAATTGGCATCAGAGTGGTAGATGGCCATTGGAATGAGTTCAGAGTCGTAAGCGGCCTGGGATCAGAGTGGTAAGTAGAATGTCCAATCAGAGTGGTAACTGCCATGTATTGAGATCAGAGTGGTAAATCTGTATTTGACTGGGTTTAGAGCTGTAATCTGTAAAAATGGACTATATTAAAAGTGGTTAGTAAACAGAAATCGGTGGAAAGTAGACCATGATAAAAAAGTAAAAAAGACGAATTGATTTATGGAACCTAAAGGGCGGGGCGGGCTGTGTTCTCAAAGGGCGAATGGGCTGGGATGAATCTTTTGGGCTGAAAAAGGGGAAAAGAATGGATTAAATTTAATCAGGGCCCCAAAAAGGGGGGAAGAAGGGATGGGGAAATGGAAATTTGGTCAGCTGTCTAGACCGGGTAAAAAAGAAGTGGGGGAAAAAAGGGGATGGGGCAATGGAAGGGGGGGGGAAATTAAAGGGGTGGGGTAGAGGAAATGAATTTAAGCGGAAAAAGTTGAACGGTTGGAAAAAAAAACATTTGGGGGGGGGAGGAAAGGACTGGGGTTGGGGAAGGAATTTGGAAGGAAGGCAAAAAAAGGAAACCGAAAGTAATTTTAAATTTTTGGGGATCGATGGGAAAAGGAATTTGTTGGAAGTGAATAAAAACGAATTGGTCAGATGGGAAATGATCAGGGCGCAGATTAAATAATTTGGGTTTAAGGGGGATTCCATAACTGGCAGGGGGTTAATATTGAAACAATAAAGGTATTTAATGGGGGTTTTACGGAACCCGGGGGAACACAATTTGTTTATAGGGTTTGAGGTTTAAAATCTTGCATGTCTACCATAAATTTAAAAAGGAAAAATATGGGTCAGAAAAACCTGGAACAATAAATTGGCAAAAGAAATGGTAAAAATAAGCGGGAAACAAAACAGTTCACTTTAAACATTAAATTTGAAGTCAACAATTTTTGATTAAAAAAAAAAAACAATTTGGTGAGTGTAAAACAAACCCCAGTTTTTTTTAATTTGGCTAACGGGCCATATTTTAAAAGTGACAGATGAAATTTCCCCTCGGGGGTTTTTTGGATCAACCCTTAATTTTTAGGGGTTAAGAAAAAACTTTCCCATTTTGAACAAAAATTTCCGCGATTTAAATTTAAAGGCCCATCAAAAAAATTTATTTTTTAAAAAAAACCCCCCTTTTTAACAAGTTTTTAAATTTTTCAAATTTGGTTTGAAAAAAATTGGCATATTTTGCTCATAATTGAAAATTTTTTTCTTTGGAAATAATCTTTCAATTTAAAAACCCCTTTTCAAATTAACAAAAAATTTTTTTTACTGTTGGCCTGATACCCATTAATTGGAATCCACTAGATCTGTTGTTGATTTTAAGAGAAAAATTCCCAGATCGCGCGATCTGCTGTCGATCTCCGAATTTTGACCCGATTTAAAAAAATTTTAAACATTTAAAAAAAGAAATATCAAATTGGGGATTTGGCGAACAACAGGGGTCTTTTAATTTTAAAATTTTGGGTTTTGTTTTAAGTTTAAACATAGTGTTCCAAATTTCAACTATTTAATTAGAATTGGTTTAAATTTACCATTTTATTTTGAAAAAAGGGGGAAATTTTATATTCCCTAACCATATTATTATTTAGAAAAAAAATCGTCGTTCTTCTTTCCCCACATTTCAAGTCAATTTGTAACAGTCTTCTTTCCAAACATTTTAAAATAATTAGTTAAAAGTCACCTGACTTTTAACCTTGACAAAAACATGGATAAAAAACACGGAAAGTTTCATTCATCCCAATTAAATTCTTGCACAATTGAACTGGAGCAATCCAGAACAGGCATTACTGAAAAAAAGTTAAAGTAAACTTTTAAAAGTTTAGTTCAACAACTATAGTCTTTTACTTTATTTAATTATTATAAAAATTCGATTACAATAAAAAGTTAAAGAAAGAATTCTGCTTTTAAGTAACTTGACGTTTTTTTCAAAGATTTCCCAGTTCCCTTTCCCCCCCATCACCTAAACCCATAATGCTTTGAAAATAAAAAGGGGAAAAACCCCCTGGGGAAATTTCCAAAACCCTAATTTTTAGGGAAATTGGTGGTATTTCACAGCTTTATTTCAGGGCCCAGTGAAAAGTTTTAAAAAAATTCGAAAAAGAAAATTTTATTTTAAAGTTTTAACCAAGTTATCCCAAAAAAGGACTGTAGATAAATTAAATTTTTTCCAAAACACAATTTTTTAAAGGGAAGGTTAGTTTTGAGTTTGGGTTTGGTAAAAAAATTTTTAATGTAACCCCAAACCTAACCATTATCATTTCATTATACCTTACTAGGAGTTTTATTATCTACCAGCCCCTAAGGACAAAACGATTTTTAATTTTTTTCCCCAAAAAATATCCCAAAGGTGGTTAATGTGGGCGGGTTATATAAAAAGTTAATTTTTAGAGAAATTTTAAGTTGTACTGTTAAATTATTTATTTTCTATTAAAACCAATCTAATTTGAAAAAAGGGTTTTATGAATTTTTTTTTAAATTTGTTTCATTGGCTATTTTTGTTCTCTAAATTTAAAAAAGCCTTATTTTGATTATCTAAACCCAGGTCCCTTGATAAATTTTTTTGAAATGAACGTTGAGCAGTTTGTACAGCTAAAACAAAAAATTTTAAACCCGAAATTAAAAACTTTCACGGAAAAACCGATTATTTTGATTCAAAATTTCTGAAAACGAAATCCTTTCATCAAAAAATCACTCCTTTGGGTTTTTTTAGGAAATCATAATGACAATCTCTCCGAAACTGATATTTCGATCTGGAAAGTCCAACTAAACCAAATTTTAGTTAACACTCTTTCGAAAAAATTTTTTTAGTTTAATCAAGTAATTTTTCTTTTATAATTTGCAGGGGAACCTTGGGAGTTGGGTTTCTTTACTCAGTATAAGGCAAAATTGAGGGAAATTGCTTTTTTTTTGCAAAAAAAATTTAAAAGCATTTTATTTAAAATCAGAAACCTGTAAAGAATTTCAAAAACTTTCCAGGTTAGCCCGTGAGTCCAGTGCTGCACATGACCACACTCTCAACATCTGCAAGGATTACGTCGTCAGAAAGTGCCCCCACGGTCTCACAGGAAAACGCCGAGTTGATGGGAAGACCTGCTCCTTCAACCATCCCCCACGATGCCGCCGATACTGCAGTTACGGTGAAGACAACAAACTTGGCTGCCGACGAAAGAAGGAGTGTAAATACTATCACCCTAAGCTCTGCCGACAATCAGAGTTAAGCCGGAGTTGCATGAACAAAGACTGTGCATTTGTTCACCTCAAAAGAACAAAACGCCCCCCAAAGCAGCCCGAGCAACAACCTCCGCAAACAAAGCAACCTGACGCTCCAAAGCAGCAGGTTGGTAAAGACCCATGGCCACCGCTCTACCAGCAAGCTGTCTTCAACAGCATGGGATCCCTCTGTACTCCCTACCCCCCAACTGTAGACTACGCTGGCAGAGTCAGGAGACAGCGAAACAACAGCCAATCTGAGAGAGACAACTCCAACGCTTTTTTAGAGAAGCTCCTGGAGAATCTCAAGGATGGGATAATAGAGCAGATGGACTCGAAGATTGCCGACCTGCGGGAACAGATCCCCACAATGATCCAGGAAACCATGAACTGGAATCAGGCCCAGATGCCGAGATCGCGACAACCATCGGGCCCCCAACAAGTCCCTGCCCAGCCTCCCTTCCTTCCCCAGATGACCTTTCAACCTCAATTGACCATGCCACCTCAAATGCCACTCGGAATGACCACCTATCAAGGGTCATGCTTCTAAATGCAAGATCAATCTCCCCAGCTAGCACAAGCTCCTGCAAGTGGAAACTTCCCTTCCTGTGCGAAAATCATCTTGACTCAGCCTCTCCACCCGTCCCTTTCTTCGCTCTGACTGAAACTTGGCTCAAGTCCCACATCACAGATGCCCAAGTACAAGTTCCCAATTACGAGTGCATAAGAGCAGACCGTGATAAGAGAAAAGGGGGTGGATGTATGCTTTATGTCCACGACTCTCTACCCTTCTCCAAAGACTCCAGCTACGATGATGGTGTTAACAATCTTCTTACATGTTTCATCTCCTCCATCAACACTTTCATTGCAGTAATCTACCGCCCTCCTAATTCCCCCTCCTCCAGCTTCAAGACCCTCCTAGACATCCTGCAGAACAAACTGGACGAGAACTCAAAAGACACCAGATCTCCTGACATCTACGTCATGGGAGATTTCAACCTGCCATTGACTGGGAATACTGCTGTGTGAAGTCTGGTGTTCCTTGTGACAGCCCGAAGCCGCTGCCCACCTTCTAGACTTCATGGACCGAAATTTCCTCTCTCTCAGCTGGTTGACAAACCAACCCGAGAAAACAACACTCTCGACCTCATCTTCACAAACAAACCCCCTAGACGTTCTTAATGTGGGAAGTTAAAGACACAGCTCTCTGAGCACAGGTTGGTAGAAGCTCTCCTGGGCTTTAACCCTATCTCCAAAAGTAATTTCGTGGATCCAAAGCTGGACTCCATGTCCTTCAGAGCTGTTGATGTTCACCAAGCGGACTACGACGCCATTAATACACAGCTCTCGGAGATTGATTGGGATTCACTCAGGGAAAACCTCCACAACGACTCCAGTGGTGAACAGTTCCTTGAATTAATTCGCCTCACTGTCCTCCAGGTCACTCTCCTCCACTCGCCTCCTAAGAAAACCTCAGCAAGCCACAAAAACCGCCGAGCAAGAGACAAAAACATCATCAAGAGAAAGCGGAGAACCCTAAATGCCCGTATCTCTGCTATCAAAGCCAACAACCCTTCCTCCCCACATCTCGCCAAGCTTCAAAACGATGTTAACTTGTTGACATACGAAATCAAGGAGCAGATTGAATCAGATCTTGAAGCTAGAGAAGACACCGCTGTCCGCAAGATCAAAGCCAACCCTAGATTCTTCTTCAGCTATGCAAAGCGCTTTGCTAAAGTTCATTCCAGAGTTGCACCAATCAAAGACCAAAATGGTGAACTCCAAACAGACCCATCAATCAAAGCTGAACTCCTTCAGAACCAATATACCAAAGTATTCAGCGACCCTAAGAAATCCAATCCTGAGCTATGTGCTTCTTCCATAAATGTCACGCAGCCCCCTACTCTGGAAGACCTAACCTTTGGAGAAGAAGACATCAGAGAAGCAATCAAAGACCTAGACCCTTACTCCTCTACACCTGATGGTGACATTCCTGCCAAAGTCCTCAAAAGCTGCTCAGATCAACTTTCCTATCCTCTCTATGTACTGTGGAAGTCATCATTTGACACAGGACTCATACCCAGTACCCTCAAAACACAGTATGTGACCCCTGTTTTTAAAAAAGGTGATCAGACTGACGCAACTAACTACAGACCAATCTCCATTACATCTCATGTCATTAAAATCTTTGAAAGAGTACTACGCAAGAGAATAGTGTCACACATGGAGTCTAACAACCTTCTGACTGACAAACAGCATGGATTCCGGAAAAAGAGAAGCTGCCTCACACAGCTCATAGACCATGTTGACCATGTTTTGAAGTCCCTGAACAGTGGAGAGGAGGTTGACACAATCTACCTAGACTACGCTAAGGCTTTTGACAAAGTGGATCTCCAGGTCCTCCTAAGGAAGCTTCAGCGCTACGGTATAGGTGGCAGGATGCTGCAATGGATACGCCAATTCCTTCTAAACAGGTTTCAGACTGTAGTAGTTGAAGGAACAAAGTCCTCCTTCAACTTGTTATTGGTGGGGTGCCACAAGGAACCGTCCTAGGGCCAATATTTTCATCATTTACATCAACGACCAACTGGATGTACTCAAGACTGCTGATGGAAAGATATTCGCCGATGACACCAACTTATTTGCCAAATAAGGAGATAATCTCTCACATGCTCCTACAAGACGACCTTAACAATATCCTAGTTTGGTCAACTCGCAACAACATGCTGCTAAATGGTAACAAGTTCGAGCTGCTAAACTACACCTTGAACAAGTCCATGTTACTCAGGAGCCTACCCTTCACCCAAGAGCTCCTTCAATACACTCTTCCAGATGGTACCATTATCGAGCCCAGCACTACTGTACGTGATCTGGGTGTTTTGCTTTCAAATGATTGCTCATGGACGCCACATATCCATCAAATGCTCACCTCAACCAGGAAGGTTGCTGCCTGGGTCCTTAGCGTATTCCGGTCACGCTCCCCACACTCATGATGACCCTGTTCAAGACAATGGTGAGGAGCAAACTGGAATATTGTTGCCCTGTTTGGAACCCAGCTAAAGTTGAAGACATCCGTGATATCGAAAACGTCCAAAGAAACTTCACACGGAAAATTAGTTCTTGCAAAGACCTTGATTATTGGGAAAGGCTGAAACACCTTCGGATCATGTCACTCCAACGACGCAGGGAGCGATACATTATCATCCATACATGGAAAATCGCCTGCGGAGATGCCCCAAATGACATTGGCATGGTATTTAAAACCAACTCAAGACTGGGTTTGAAAACTGTTGTCCCAGGACTACACCCAAAAGCTCAAAGGTCAGTCGCGACCCACTACAACAATTCCTTTGGAGTGAAAGCAGCCCAACTCTGGAATATTCTTCCCAAATCTGTTAATGAACAGTCCACACTTGATTCATTCAAAGTGGCTCTGGGAAGATTTCTTGAAAGCTTTCCCGACACACCTCCAACAACAGGATACACTGCTGTGAACAGCAACAGCCTTCTTGAATGGAATCTTCAGAGATGTTCCAGAATGGCAGGCTTGGAAGACTCGCATGTTGACGTCGCCCATCTGTGATCCCGGCTAAACGGACTCTAAGGTACTCTAAGGTAAGGTAAGGAGTTGCAATGTAATGTTCATTAGAAACTCTCAAGGAAAAGCACCTGTATGTTCTAATTTAATGCCGTGGATAGTATTGCTTGCAGAGTTAGTTAATCAAAATGAACCTAACTTGATGATAATAATCAGTAGTGATAATAATTAGTAGTAATTAGTAGGAATTCCCCATTTTACCTTCTGGTAAGTTAGTCCTGATGCACACGCTTCTGCTGCCCTCGAACTGGCTCACTTTCACAGTTTCGTAGTGTGTCCGATGTAACCTGAACTCTCGGTTCACCTCAATCTCTAACATGGGAGGATTCTTAGAGGATTCCATTACCTCAATCTGAAATATGGGAATTTTAAGAGGATTTCATAAACTAAGAATGAAAATCTAATGAAATATCGCAACAACGCATATCTCATTTCATCTGCAAGAATCTTGACAAATTCTCTAGGTTAATTGCTACATATTTCCATTTCATGTTTCCACACTGCACTATCATTTCATAGTGCATTGCATTGGTGCATTATTAAGGCCCATTCAGGTGGCTCAGTAAATGATTAGGAATCACGACCTCACCCAAAGTTTGATGAACCGTCGGGGGGGGTTCAGCAGTAAGTGGGAGGACGGCATCACCCTATCTGGTCAAGAATCCCAACCACCCACCCACCCACCAGATAGCGGCATGCCTGTAACTGGTCAAGCTGAACTGAAAATTAGACCCACCCCTACAAGCTACAGAAATTGTTTCAGGGACCACAAATTGGTTGCAAAAAGCGACCCTTTGTTTCATATAATCTTAGTTTCTCACTCTTATCAAATATATAAAGTCACTTACTCTTTACGAAGTGATTCCTTTCTAGGGACACAATCAATTTAATACCCAAAATTGCTACAGATTTTAAAACACAAGAGAATTTTACCATACAACTGCCTAGATATCTAGATACCTAGAACTATCTAGACTGCACTGGGTGCAATGGGTAGGTATTGATGTGACCCGCTACATTTTTACGAACTCAAAACTTTTTTTACTAACTACTCTTAGGTACTAATCAACTTGAAACTTTGAAGTCTTATCTACATAGTAACATTTATGTCACGTGAATTCTTCAAACAATTGTGCCAAATCATTGGCATATATCATCGATATTAGAAATCAGCTGGTTACGTCATCTTTTGTAGCATGTAATAGTCCATGATGACGTCACACCAATTTAAGGTTAAGATTCCTGATTCATAATTAAATTTACTTAAGAGCGCTAGGAGCAGCCGAGAAATCCAGTTTCAATATCCAAAATTTCTGAAAATGGGCATTTTTGACAAATTTTTCACAAATTTCGTAACAAATTTAGTGGATTTACTGCATTTTACCCTAAAATTTATACCATTTACCGTCTGCCGCTATCTGGTCGCTAGTTCGAAGTACCCACCCACCCCCCATGCCCTTAAGTGTGATGCCGTCCATACCACTTACCGCTGAACCCCCCCCCGGATCAGCTCACAGTATTTTATTAAGAATTCAAGGTGGTATGATGGGTGATTTTAGCGTTTCAAGTGTGCAATGAAATTAAAATCTGTGAAATTCTATTCGCATTAATATATGAGCAACATGAACATATTATTATTTTGTAGTGATCCTCGAATAACAACCAGACTTTCCAGTAATTTTGTTATCCAAAGCTAGCTGAATATCGAGTAATGAGTGATACAGAGCGAAATTAGATGCCCTAACTAAACTTTTGACACCTTATGTCACTTCTTTCAAAGATAAGCATGGGGCTTTTTTAAAGAAGGGTCCCTTTTTTTAGTTATGACCCGTTAGCACACCTTATTAGTGATACAGTAAGCATAACAGCAGAATAAGAATAACAATAGAATCATTCCCCAGAGTTGAAATCACTAATTACTGTGTATACAATACACAATTATTAAATGTATTGTACACATACCATAGTGTATTGTACACATACCATAGTGTATAAGTGTATTGGTGCGGAAACAATGCTTCATTGTTAGCTACACACTGAATACTGTTATACACTGTTTAAATGGAAATACCACGTTTACTAAGCTCAATACAGAAATCTCAGTATCTTTGTTAAAAGCAGAACTCTTAAAATAACTCAAATCTATTGCCTTCCCAAGGATCACTTTACCTAACCAATCAAAAGAATTGTCATATCATCAGTATAATTATAAGTTTTAAAATATTAAAACATATGGTTATCAGTTATACAGCCCTCTCAAGTTTCCTCAGTTTATAATAATTCCCAAAGAACGTAAAACATGTAAATAAAATATGCATTATGATAGAGTGTGTAGAGTACTCATGTTCAGTAGTACACATGTGTTATCAGCCCCTCCCAAGGGAATTAGCTTAATAAACACACTGCACTTCTTGTTTCAGTGTTGCAGAGCATGGTGCTACTAGTTTCTGAGGGGGTTGAAGGGCCGGAGAGTATCGCGGCCAAAATTAGCATAATATAGTAATATGTAATGCTTCTGATTTGGTCTTGGAGTGCAAAGAAGTGTGCCATGCCCCTATTTGCAGGCAATATATGAATCTGTAAACCGAACTCTAAGCAGTATTGACGCAAACAGTCATCAGTATAGAATTAGTACTGCTTAATAAACACACTTCTTATTGCAGTGTTGCAGCATACAGTATCGGCGCAATGAGTTTCTGACGATGGTGGAAGGGCCTAAATTAAGTATTATTTGTACTTTTGATTTGGTCTTGGAGACCGGAGTGCAAAAAATCTGCCATAGAAAATATGAATTATCGTTTGAAAATTTGAATTAGCTTAATAAACACACTTCTTATTGCAGTGTTGCAGAGCATGGTGTTATGAGTATCTGAGGGGGTGGAAGGGCCTTAGCCAGTCTATTCTACAGTCTCTAAAGGGGGAGGAAGGGCCTTAGGCAGTCTATTTTACAGTCTCTAAGGAGCTGATAGAACATTACTTCGGTCCAGAATACATCCCCTCGCCTGCCCAAGAAGGTCACAGAACGTTAATTATAGTTAGGGGAGAGACCAAGAACTAGTATCGAGAGTATTGCGGCTAGATTATTCGCTACGCCAACATATCTCAGCCGAACCGCGACCATTGCCCCTCAGACTTCTTTTATGAGGGGCCTTGTCGTATGGCATACCTAGGGCTTCCTAGGAAGCGCCCTTTACCTACATACCTGCGGCCAAATTTAGGGGAACCAACCTCTAAGATTGCGAATCCTATCCTCTTGAAAGCAGGCATCGTCCCATCGTCAAATGGGTTAGCACTGCTCACTGCGCCGGTGTATTGAGGTTTCTGTGTTAGTTCTATCAGGAGGATAGTTTCTTCATCTGTCACCTCCATTATGTATTGGTGGTTGCATCTGATAAACATCGCCTGAAAATGTAGTGGTGGTTGCATCGTATAAACATCGCCTGAAGATGAACTGGTGGTTGCATCGTATAAACATAGCCTGAAAATGTACTGGTGGTTGCATCGGATAAACATCGCCTGAAAATGTACTGGTGGTTGCATCGTATAAACATCGCCTGAAAATGTAGTGGTGGTTGCATCTGATAAACATAGCCTGAAGATGTAAGTTGGTGGTTGCATCAGATAAACATAGCCTGGAAATGTACTGGTGGTTGCATCTGATAAACATAGCCTGAAGATGTACTGGTGGTTGCATCAGATAAACATTGCCTGGAAATGTACTGGTGGTTGCATCGTATAAACATCGCCTGAAATAAAAGGGCTATCAGGGGAGGGGGGTTGAAATACCAGGCTATCGGGGGGGGTGTAAACTTGAGGAGCGTTTCCTTAGCGCGGGATTTCAAATCCCATAATACTTTAAAACTAACCTTATCTGCGTTGTATCCCCCTGCCTTTCCGTCTCCCCACCAACTCCTAAACTGCTCCTTTTTCCAAGCCTTGCCTCTTTGCAGGACAGAGTTACTCACAACGTGGTTAACAACCAGATGCGTGAACTCTGAAATAACGAGGGTACATGAACTTTGAAATCAGAGTTAGAAACAACGAGGGTGCGTGAACTTTGAATACAGATCAATCAGATCACCGGAGGTACCGGAAAACTGAAATTTTTGAACACATTTCCTTACAAAGTTACAATTAGGAATTAATTTCATTAATGCGGTCCGAGTAGCTCCTGAGGGAGCGGAAAGATTGAGTTTGTAACCGACAATTGAGAATTAATTTCAAAGCAATGAAAGTGGTCCGAGTAGCTCGTACCTTCGAAGAAGTCGCCGACTGTCATCCAGAAGTGTCGTGGACTGGAACACTTCATTTCCTTCTTTGCACTGTCAGGCAGACTCGCTAACTCAGGAGACTCTGAGGTTTGAGAGAGGTTTACAAGGTTACAAGGTTAAAATAAACAAACAAAAAAAACAGCTGACGCTGGTTGTCATATTGTACATTACCACTAACTAAATAATGTATAGTGTCATGTGTATACGTGCATACATGTAGGAGGGCATGTAAACATGTGTACATGTATACAATATACAAGTTTAGTTGCCAATTAACTGCGCGCGCCTAGTTGCACGTGTACTTAAAGAATTTTAACTTAATGACTCATTAAATTGCTGGGTACCCGGTAAAGATTGTCGGGTAGGAAATCAGATGATTCAGAGTCTGTCTGGATTTAAAGACTGGTCAACCAAAGCTCTGCTTTGAGTAGAATCGGGTAATTTAAAACATGGAATGAGTAGAAAAAGAAAAGGAAATTAAAAACACCGTCCTATTGAATCACAGGAAGAATCATTAGAATATTCATGTATCACTAGTGAATAATGAATTTAGTGACTATACAGTGTATCAGTGTATCCGATGTGGGTGTAACGCCGTGATAAGTTGTCTTGTTGTTATCAGACATGACCGGCGGATGAATAAGAAGGATGTAATTATTTACAATAAAACATAATTATTCCTAGTTTTCTGCATCTTCACTCTAATCATCCCTTATATGGTATAACCACTCACCGGGGGAGTAAGGTCCAGTGTAGCACGTGTCCACGGGAGAGATAAGCTTCATGACGTGCACATAGTCCCGTTTAAACATCGTACCTACATTCAGCTGAAATGCAAGCAGGGCTCTTCTGTTATCAGAAAAACGTAAAACTAAAAAACTTTATTATTAGAAAATCAGAGGAATAATTGCGTAAAAATCGCGGCGGGGAGAGTTTCATAAGATCAGACGGTTTCAAAGAATTGTCGAAGCTGGGCCTTCTGAATCACAATTTACTACAAAAGTACAAACCAAACCCCTCCTCCTTCCCCCCAAACTGCATATATCCTCCCTGCCAATTTCTACTGTAATTTCGTTAAAATTTGGAAATAGGGGATTCTCAAATTCAGTCTATGTATCTCCAGTATATTACAGAACATAATATAAATTATCGTAACTTCTGAAACCTGGAAAGGGTTATTATCGTGTTTCCGGTTGTCATCTGCAAGGGAAAGGTTGCTATTAATATTTTAAGTGAATATGGGCATGGGATGAGGGGCTGGGATGTCCACTAAACCCAATGATCAAACAAAGATGTGTACTTTCTCCACTGTTCTTTTGTCATCTGTGTTTAGAGTAATTGTAACTGCCATGTATGAAACGTATGAATAAAGTAGTGACAATACCCACTGATGAATACACAGTAAGGAATGTACAGTATCTCAACATTCGTGTGCAATAATACTAAAAGGGTGGAGTAATACGATAGAAAACTCAAAATAATACGTTTTTATTCAACCGGTATAACCCCACCATATGGTGAATAATGTACAATATCTCAACATTCATGGGTACAATATAAAACCTGCTGCTTTAATAATGCCTTCTGCTTTAATACCTGCTCCAGTGTAACATACGGTGACTGATTTAATATCACTTCAATATTACACACTGCACCACTGAGTACTAAACCCCGTGCACGAGAAATAGGCGCTTCAACGTCATCAACTCACCACATAAAACTATGAAAATGACGTCATCCTAACCTCCTTTTTCTCGTGCGCAGCGTCTAAACGCAGTGTAAGGTTTTATGAGCGCACAGCACCACTAAGTTGTGAGTACGAAGTGTTTTATGAGCGCACGGCACTTCAACTGAGTTATAAGTAGTTAGAGCTGAGATTCACAGCATCAGGTTTTATTACTTTATTATAACTTTATTATTAACTGTAGTACATCTCAAATCCATCACCAAATCTCCTTACATAGACAGATCACAGTTCACACAATTTAAATTGTTAATATAGTTGTTGTACCAAAGTGATACCCAAGTTTTCCTAAGTATTCCTGTAGCCCACTTTAACTCTCTTTTCTAGAAAATTTAATCATTATACCAACTACTTGCTACGTTTCCCTGTTTACAATGGCAGGTTATGAAACCTGTTTATAATATCAAATTATACCTTACTAGTTCTTTTTTATTTTATTATAAGCAGTTGTTTATTTTGGACCAGCATGGTAGGGTCCCCGTATCTTTTAACTTGTTATTATGATAATGGGCTGTCTGTCTCCCTTTTTTTAATTTTAAATTATTACTTTATTAATTGCTAATTAAATGCTATGTCTCTCATCAACCAAGTATCCAACTACTTAAAATCACAATTGTTATATGATCAAAGGAATTTGTGTTTGAATCATGGTGTAATGTGCTACAAAATGTAAATTATTTGTTTTATAAAATTATTTGTTTTATACTTGGCACTGTGTCTTTCACACCCTCTGATCTCTTATTTCAAGTGGAACATCTGACATCTGACATGACACCCTCTTATCTCAGGTAAACTGGACTCTTCCGCTCTGTTGCTGCCTGGCAGACATTACATCAACGCTAGTCTGATGGCTGCTAACATCGGACTGATGGCGGCCTTCTACACTACTCCCTCACTCGCTACTGGTACATTCTACTTAAGTACTTGCTTTCTGTAGCAGAAAGAGATGTAATGATATCAGTGTAAGGGAGCCGAACTGACCTAAGGAAGACCAGTGTTTAGGTCTTTAGATAATTGGTACGGTTACATACAGCATGTATATTGGATAATTGGAAACCCACACTTATGTTTTTATACTTCGGTCTAAGGTTAAATCTACATACTTCGGTCTAAGGTATGAAGGCAGTGTATTTGGCTGCATTACCAAACATTAATTTATATTCAAAACGCTAGCATTGTATTGTGAACCCATAGAACATCAGGAATTAACACTAAACTGTATAATAATTTACTCGCCTCTGTTATCTCTTGTTTAATGAAATAGAATCTACAGAACATCTCAATATCTTATATGATTGCAATTTCTTGCATTACTTTGAGTGACTGATTAATTAATGACCACACTTGATCAATTAACGTTTAATACTGTATCAATTAACGTTTATTATTAACATTTGAATATTTAACATATTTCTACTGGTGTCGGAATGTTGTCCGGTATAACCCTGGGATCTGGAGTCATGGGATACACGCTCACTGCTGCTATTGGAGGTAAAATACGTCAAAATACAGTGTGAAATACGTCAAAATACAGTGCTTTATTTAGGAGAAATACGTCGAAATACAGTGCTTTATTTTGAAATACGTCAAAATACAGTCAAAATACAGTGCTTTATTTTGAAATACGCCAAATACAGTGCTTTATTTAGGAGAAATGCGTCAAGATACAGTGCTTTATTTTGAAATACGTCAAAATACAGTCAAAATACAGTGCTATATTAAAGAGAAAAAACCAAGTGAAATATGAAATTTCAACTCGGCAATTTTGATATGTAAACCCAAAATTCATATTCTTCTGTCGTAACTACGTGGGGCTGTAATTTGAGCCGCTTTTATCGAGAGATTTCGCGATCGAATGCAGAAACGTGCATTTTACCAACTGCGAGGAATGAAAGTTTCTACCACCGAAACCTAATGAGCTTTTAACTTGTAATTTAGATAAATAAGACACTCGAGGTGTCTTATTCCCATCTAAGGGCCTTGCTATTTACAACAATTGGGGAGCGCGCACAATGAAGATAACGTCATTTCATTGCCTATTTAGGGATCGTTCAGATATTACGTAATCAATTTTTGGCCTATTTTTACCCCCCCCCTCCCCTCGTAATCAAGTCTACAGTAGTTTTATTTGTTACAATAACATGTAACAAACCCCCTAAGTGATTACGTAATATGTGAACGATCCCTTATTCTTTTAATCAGAGATTGCACTAAACTAACTCTCCCTCTCAGGAGCTGACTAAACTATCTGTCTATTGGAGGAGCTGACATGCCCGTGGTAATCACAGTACTCAACAGTTACTCAGGCTGGGCGCTCTGTGCTGAAGGCTTCATGTTGAACAACTCTCTGATGACTATTGTAGGGTCTCTTATTGGGTCCAGTGGTGCCATCCTATCTTACATCATGTGCAAAGTTAGTGAACGTGTTAAGTTAAATGCCACGCGCGAGAAATAGGTTCTACGTCATCAACTCACTACATCATGATATGATAATGACGTCATCCTACTCGCCTATTTCTCGTGCGCGGCGTTTAGTTCATGTGTAGAGTTAGTAAACGCTTGATTATTTCATTTCAAAGTCACTCAATACAATCACAGACCTCAAATGATGGAATCAAGTATAACACAATGTCGTTCAGCAATCAGCATGAATTGAATAAAATTGAAATTCACTTCTACGATTGAATGGGCCATCAACTTGATTGGTTAATTTTGAATTCACCAGAAGTTGGCTGGCGATCGAAAATGGTTGTTCAATGAAATTTCCTATATTTTGTACCAATCTCTACCAAAACCCAATTTATTGATTAACTAAAACTCAGGCCATGAACAGAAGTCTGCCAAACGTTATTCTCGGTGGTTTTGGAACAAGTTCAACTGGTGGCGGCAAGCCCATGGCTATTGAGGGCACTCATACAGGCATGTGCTTTTGTATTAAATTGTGTACATTTCGCATAGCGTTATATTTTCAAGAATTTCCGTTGAGACGTTTGCTGTTGATGTTTGGTGTCATATCGAATCTCTGTGTAATGTACAATGTGCATTGTACATTTCCACAATGTGAAATTGTACATGCGTTTCTCACACACAATACACCAGTGTTTAATCAGGTGATCTTGTCTCCAATATTAGAGCCAGTTATTGCCGTTCGTTGCAAGTTTAAAACCGGTTGAACCACTTTTCTCGAATTCTCGCGGAATAAATGTAACGCGCGAAAATGAATTTCGCTATTACACTGACATTTCTTTGCTTTAACAGCATCGGTCGCACGCGCGTTCTTTTTCACACGCGCGTAGATTTCAGCAGATTTTTATCCAGAGTTTGTATACGTGTGGTTTCACACTCGTTTCCAATACAATTCTCTGAATGTGAATGTGTCCCAATCTTCTACACTTCTTAATTAAGTATTAACCTATCCCCTCATTTTCAGAAATTGACACTGATGGGGTTATCCAGGCTCTAGTCAATGCTAAGAACGTTATTGTAGTACCTGGATATGGCCTCTGTGCGGCTAGAGCCCAGTACCCAGTTGCTGAAATCGCTGATTTGCTCTCCAGAAAGGGAGTAAACTTCAGATTCGGAATTCATCCTGTTGCAGGTATTTCGAAACTACAGAATTATCGAATTATCTTTGCTGCATTTCAAGTCGTAGAACCTAACGACTGATTAGAAACCTAACGCCTGAAACCTAAAACCTACAGTTGCAGGTCGAATGCCGGGTCAGTTGAATGTGCTGTTGGCTGAGGCTGGAGTACCGTATGATATTGTACTGGTGAGTCAAATGTCTGATACATCACAGACATTGTTATATCACTCATTGTTAGAGCCACTCTCTGTTTGAGACATTGCCATACCTTCCTTGTCTGACGTCGTCAGACCCATTATTCAAAATTTTAGGCAACGCCTGACAATTCCTTCCATGGAGCCTGACAATACCTTCCATGGAGCAAGGAGCTACGCTGTGCGAACGCGTAAAACCAGGGACCTGGTTAAAGCAATGTCATACCTGGTTAGAACAATGCCATACCACTCACTGTTCCTACTTAGAGGCATACATTGTAGGTTGTTCTGTTACTACCTTTGCTCTTGTCACTGGAAATGGACGAACTTAACGACGATTTCCCCGACACCGACGTGACTTTGGTGATTGGTGCTAATGACACAGTAAACTCAGCGGCCGAAGACGATCCTAATTCTATCATTGCTGGTAATGTTTTGATAGGAACAACAAGAGTTGACTGTTTCCATCTATCGAATACAGGAAAATCCGCCACTCAAAATTACAGTTTCGCTTAACCCTGGCTTGATCCCCAGCCCTAATAAATCACTATTACGATTAATTATATCACTAAATCCTGACCCTCTCTGAATGAACTTAACCAGGTATGCCTGTGTTGCGAGTTTGGAAGAGCGACCAGACCATCGTGATGAAGCGATCTCTGGGTGTTGGCTACGCAGCTGTTGACAACCCAGTATTCTTCAAGGAAAACACGTCCATGTACCTTGGTGAGTAAAATCGCTGCAAATTTTTACGTCATATTTGCGTCGTTTTCCTCAAGTAAGTAAGTAACTTAAGTATGTTACTTAGTGATGTGTTGATGGTGCCTGTTTGATAAGAATTAAATTCCTTGTTTTGGAATTCATGGTACAGAAATTCGCACCCCCTCTGATGGGCATGCAACCCACACTCACTGTTTGGGTGTTCGGCTGCCCCTCCATTCAATGATTGGCATGCAACCCTCCATTCAATGATTGGCATGTAACCTTCTCCATTCACTGGTTCCCCCTCTTCACTGATTGGTTTGCAGGTGACACGGGTGTTTCTTAGTTTTGTAATTCGCAGAACAGTAATTCACGCCCCCCTCACTGACTGGTTGCCCCCCCCCCTGCTGAAATAACTTCCCCCGTGCTGATATAAGTCCCCCAATTGATTGCCCCTAACTGATTGCTTCCTCCCCTTATCCCCCCTTACTTATATAGGTCCCCCATTGATTGCCCCTCACTGATTGCTTCCCCCCTCTAATCCCCCCCTCTTCACCGAATTGCTTGCAGGTGACGCGAAGAAGCAATGTGACGCTTTGTTAGACGGACTACGCAGACACTACGGGGAGTAAAGTCTCACATTATTTAAACCTTAAACCGGACGTAACTCTCTCGTTATGCCGGAATTTAGAAATTAGAAGGAAATACCAGGATTGTAAGAATCTCCTATTTATGTGCCCTCTATTTTACAGCCACCATATTTTGTCTAACATGTTTTGTATGATAAAGTAAGAACTAATTTATTAAATCTGTCCTGGAAGTTGTTGCCATGGTAACACTTTATTTGTATAAAATATACTTCACAACCACTTCATGTCACTATTTATAATAAGTTTTTAATTATCAAATTGATAATAGCTCCTTGATTGGCCTCCGGAGGTCACTACTCTAATTTAAATGCAATGATCTCACTCAATTGGCCAAGATTTGGCTGTTTTCGTTTGAACTTTAATTACTTCAAAGTGGTCAGAGCATCAAATCTTTAGGTTTTATTGTTAAGTAGGTCTAATAAATAGTCCTTTGAATTAACCGTTTATAAATAGTCTTATCCACTATCCAGTATCCATGATGCTACTTGTTGAGATATTAAATGGGGTTCATTTTCCTCGTGCAAAAGTGCGACTCCAGATTTGAATCAAATCTGGATTTGCACTTTTGCACTGTGCCCATTTTATAGGCGGAAATGAATTAATTTTTCAGCCATTCTGCTTAGTGGACTTCACTGATTGCTGCTGCAATATTACCCTCCTGATGCTTCAGATATTAGAAAATGTTTTCATCTATCTGACAACTTCAGCTTAAAAATCTTTACATATTTAAGGGTTATGTTTATAAACCGGTTCATTGCATTGGCAATACTTTCCGACTCCATGAGCCAAAGAATTTTGTGATATTTCTTGGATATATAGAATTTAAGATATTCAAAATCAAGCCCTGTACTTCTTTGCACCGTTAATTCTCTATTAAAGATCAATGATCATGAAGTTCGGAGTGGAATGAAAAATACGCTCAGACGGTTTATGTGTTCAAACGGTGCGGAGTGCACAAGAAGTGTGGGCGCACACTGCACTTCTTGTGTGCGCGCACGCTTTTTTAGTGCGCGCTCATTTCCTTATTGAGCGCGCACGTTTCCTAAGTGTGCGCGCACGTTTTCTAAGTATGTGCACACGTTTTCTAAGTGTGCGCGCACGTTTTCTCAGTGTGCGCGCACGTTATCTAAGTGTGCGCGCACGTTTTCTAAGTGTGCGGGCACGTTTTCTAAGTGTGCGCGCACGTTTTCTAAGTGCGCGCGCACGTTTTCTAAGTGTGCGGGCACGTTTTCTAAGTGTGCGCGCACGTTTTCTAAGTGTGCGCGCACGTTTTCTAAGTGTGCGCGCGCGTTTTCTAAGAGTGCGCGCACGTTTCTAAGTGTGCGCGCACGCTTTTTAGTGTGCGCGCACGTTTTCTAAGTGTGCGCGCACTCCTGTTAAGTGCGCGCACGCTTCTTAAGTGTGCGCGCGTATTTTTGACTGCGCCCGTACGCTTTCTAAGTGTGCGCGCACGCTTTCTAAGTGTGCACACATGTTTTTTAAATGTGCGCGCACGTCTTTTGAGTGCGCGCGCACGTTTTCTTAGTGCGCGCGCACGTACCCACTGATTCTAAGTGAGCGCGCAATTATCGTGAATGTGCGCACACGTTTCTTAAGTTCATGCGCGCACGTTTTCTAAAGTGTGAGCAAACGGTTCATAAGTGTTTAGTGTTTGCGCGTTTTTTAAATTTCCACTTTCGCGCTTCATTTCAGCTTTTTGAGTTTGTGCATGCACGCAATATGATATGAATTGATTGGTATTGTACATTCTGGATTATTAAATTTCTTCACTCGAAGTGAAAGTTTTATTAGCCTCATGGTAAAATTAGTATATTGATTAAAATTTGGGTTACAAACTAACATAACAAACCTTTTACTTGTGCAAATGTTGGCTGTTGACAGACCCACGACCTTTGTAAGAAATGAAAATTCACTGCTGCACTGTGCACTGATTTTCATCGAGGATTGTCTCAACAATTTAGACAACAACTGACAATCGAAAAATGTGCCAGTATGTCCAGTGACAACCAGATTTACTCAGTCTCTCCCTTGAAAGTCAAGTTCTAGAATTTTTGATAGAGTTAAAAATGGTGCTTATCAGTCACCTGTCACATCAAAGTTCTGTGCAATTAATTATGACAAAATGTGTGACTCAAGACACATTAACCATTTCTTCATAGCTGGCAGTTTATTTTATCACCATTTCTTACTTTTCTGACCTTGACAGACCCTCTTGAGAATCAGCGCTGTGCACACAGTGCTGATTCTCAGCTGCTTGGCAGCTGGCGTCATTGGGTCATACATCGTACGACAATTTCTTGCCATTTCTTTTCAAACATAAATGTTTTAAATCAATTTAGATGGAATAGATGAATGTTATACATTATATGGTATGCATAGTGTGTGGGTTTAATATCATTTTTGAGAATTGTGTTTTACTGCATCAATGATCAAATATCAATCACTTCAAACATATATAATCTTATACCTATTTTTATTGAATTTCTATTTGCAATCTTTTTTACTTTTAAAGGTGGCAAATGGTCAATAACTAGGTTTGGTTCCTTACATTGTATATAACATCTCACACTGAAACTATATTTAACTTTAGTGTCCCACCTCAAACTCTGCTTTGAATGGTGGTTTAATAGGTGAAGCATTAGATATTTGAAGCATTCAATTAAACATGGTTCACTAATTTGTAATTAGCATTATAATAAATGATCTGTTGAGCATACCATATTCATACTTGAGGTTTGTTTATAATAACTTCTTTAATTTTTAGTATCTCATTTGAGTCTGGTAGATTTAGTAAATGGTGGAAATTTGAAGATGTCTGAGTTTTGAAAACAGTGTCGATCAAAATCATTTATTTATTTCAAGCCCCAAGCCCTATGAACCATCATTTTGCCCTCATTTTAAGGTCCACAACAAAGTGGTAGGCCTCTTCAAGGCATGAAATGATTATAGGAAAGAATGAATCCTTTAAAACACATCAATCTGCAAGACTTTTCTCCAACTCTGGACTTGAACTTTGACACAGTTTCTTGGAAAATTCTATTCAATAACAGCCAAATCCAAATATGTCACACCTAGATGAGTGGTGTGCAGGCATCATCAGTTCCATAGATAGATAGATAGATAGATAGATAGTTGACGGAAGGCTTACTAAAGCCCCCGTAGTGCCCCCAACACACAGGATTGGAGGACATATATGCCCGACCATACCCTTCCAGAAACATTGGCCGACATGGTTCCTTGGTGGTATGCGAGCAGTAATCATATTTAGTACTCCAGTGAGTACGTCTCTGCATTAGCATAGCTCTAGTGCAGAGATATGATTGTGATGACTGCAGTCGGCCCTGTTTCGTGAAACGACGTAGGACGTGGGGTCTCTATAACTAGACTGGATCCAGTGTTCTGGTAGTTCCACATGCTCCAACTGCTGCAACAATGTGCTCAATTTAAAAGTGCCAGCACAGGTCCTCCATTGGCTAGTGCCTACACACAGCCGTACAGGGATCGCCTGCACACAGCAATGGGGACACCTTACTTGCCAGAGATGCATGTTCATGCTATGCCTGAGAGGGTAGTCCTGAAGAGTTGCTGAAAGGTTTCCTGAAAGGGATAGTTGTTGAGACTTTTGATTATAAAGGAATTTGACAAGATGTGGTGTAGTTTGGTGGGATCTGGGTGTGTTCGTTTGCATCTGTTTGCGATCAAAGTGGAGTTGTGACTCATAGTATACCTTGTGTTAATCTGTGTGTCAGATCACCAGTCTCTGGGAGATGCCTGAAGGGGGAAGAGAGGAGGAAAGTAGCAAGCAAGAAAAGGGATCCAAGGGAACTGGGGAAGAAGGGGGTTACAAGGGAAGGAAGAAGTGAGCCAAGGAAAGGGGAGCGTGGTGTGAAGTAAGGTGAGGAGGGTGAAAACAGGGGGGGGGGAAAGAGAAGTGGGGTGAAATGGACACAGAGCTGGATGAGAGTCAGCTTAGTGTTGCCTGAACCTTAGCGTTACCCGGGGTGCACCTAGCAGACCGAAGCTGCTGGAGGGTGGAACAGGACTTACGCTAGCTGCCTCGTGACACAAGAAGTGCCAGAGACAAGACCACCCATAAAGAATATATGCTGCGCATATGCTCACAGGGACCCCTTTCCATACCTACCTCAGCTTTCATGTTGTTTAATTTGCGAGATCTTTTCATGAGATAGGCCTCCAGCAGTCACTCCCTGGTATTTTTAATCAGGAAAAGAATGCAAAATGAACATTTATTTCATTCTGAACCTAAATTCTTTCATCAGTTTTAAAATAAATTGTGTCTCTGGATAATTGAAATGTAGTTGAATTTAATGGATTATAATATCAATTAACTAACTGAGGATATGGTCACGTGAATTTCAGCATGTTTAGTCAGTTCAAAGATTTCAGATATCAAAACTTCAAGCAACTCAAGAACGATTGTATAAAGGCTGATAATTTATTCAATGATGGATTGTTTGGAGCTGACCATCTCTGCCTGGATATCAATGGAACAATGCAAAATCGAGAAGTGCAGTGGTTGAGACCACGGGTAAGTAAACTTTATCTATTGAACAATTACTTTACTGAAACAAAGGTCAAAGAGTTTATAAGATGTTAATGAAATTCAATTCTCTCTTTCCTGAACCTTTCACTGCCAAGAAAGAGAAAAGAATTTAAGGAAAAGAAATTTCTTAAACACCTATTTTCAAGGAATCAAGGATTTACTACCTTGACATTCTAAGCATTTTCAATTATTCTAAATCAAATTTCATAACAAAATATATTTTTAGTCTTATCCTAACCTCAGAATATCATCCTAGGATATCTATCCTGATCCTAAGCTTGGCTTTGGTGGCCCAAGTAAAGGCAAGTTCAGTAGTGCTGCTGTAGCGGCAGCATTGGCTGCTGTTTTTCCAAGAGTTGCTGTAAAGGACCATCTTATTCCCTATGTAAGTAACAAACAGGTGTTCTGTTGGGTTTTATAAACCTATTAATGTTCCAGATGAATTAAGTCAATTCAATCGAATGAAACTGCTCTTTTGTTCCAATTTACTATTCTAGCATTGTATTCAAATGTACAATATACAATTTTTAAACATCACAAATGGGTTATCACTATAATCAGGTTACAAATCAAAGAATGAGACCCAGTGTATTTTACTACACTTATGTAAATTGAATTTATCAACTTAGTTTCCAACAGATCTGTTCGAATGAAATTAAAAATGTATCAGATTTACAGTATTAATAATGAGCCAATTTCGTAAATATCATGCAATCACTATCATTCAATGTATTGTAAATTGCTTATATGAGTAATTATCAAAAATTTCAATAAACAAAAAATTTCAATCTGCAAAAATCGCAATCAGCAAATTGCTAATGTAATGAATAATCAGTACAAAGTCTAGGTCGATTCCCATACATGTGGTAAGAATGATATATGATTAAAAGAATTATTTCCTCTTGTGACGTGTTGAATTGAATGTTCAATTTTGTACTGTCTTTCAATTATAAGTCCAGCAAAACTTTCTACAATTGCATGGTATGTTTTCAAACAGTACCAGATTTAACCAGTTTCCAGTCTATTTTCAACTCCCGGTCAAATTTCTCGAGGAGTTCGTTGTCAAAGAAGGAGAGAAACGTTCTTGTTTGGATTGTATCAGAGATTTTAGCCCAGCTTACACTTTGATCCAACCCTGTGAGAGAAGTGTTTAAATATTTTGTAAGATTGCTCTGCTAGGCAGCTTATCGCATTGAACATTTAAATTTTAAGAAACCATTAGAGATCCCCTGAAAGCAGTGCTGACTTCTACTACCTGTCATTTCCTCATCTCTGATAGACCGCACGTTATTCAGGACCTTATCCCTCTCCTTCTGACTCAGTTCCACATCGTACTCCAAATGAGCAAGGATTTGCTCAAGAGCTCGCTGAGGATCGTTCTCAATCTCCTCAAACTTCAGAAACAGCAGATCCAAATCCAGGTCGTTTTCTAGGAACTGTAGGAAATGCTGCTTGTAGTTGTAGGGGTTTCTCTCTGTCCTTGCTTCCGAGGAAGAGGTCTGCAAATGAAGAGTCTTGAGAGTGAAATAGATGTTGCTTCTATAGAATTATACTTCAATGAATAATTTAGGTGTAGAATTCTACATCTAAGTTATTCATTAATTAAGTTAGAATATCTAGACACCCATGATTTTCACCATTTTTACTTCATGCAGCACTTTGAAATCCAGCATTACTGACCTGTAAAAGCTTTGAAGTCCATCTGTTTGTAGAAGGAAGCGTTGTAAAGTTCTATTGCTGCGTGCTTTGGGTTTCTCACAACGTAAATCACTTTGCTTTTCTTGATGTGCTTCGCAATGAAATTGTACCTGACGACAGTTAGATTACTCATCTCCTCAGTAATTTCCTAGATACTATGAAAACTTATGACTTAGCTTTATGTGATATTGGTCATACCGTTTTCTTCTGTGATATTTTGCAATGTATAGGTAGAACAGGTAGCTTTATAACAATGAGCAAGAAAAGAGAACACATTAATACCTCAGTTTTGTGGTGTAGATATCACTCTTAGTCTCGAAACCGTTCTCAATGTCTTCTACTGAGGACCTCTCAAACACAGGAATGTTGTCGGGCGCCTGAAATGTTTAGTCATGAGGTTATTTCTAATGGCGAATGTTTACGAGGGTATAAATTTCAAGTTTGGTAAGATTTCAATTTCTCAACATCTCTCTTTAGTGATGCTGATTTCTGGTATATAAATAAGTAAATAAGATTGGATTAATTCAAATTCAAACTGATTTATTTCATAATTTATAATCAGCATAATTTATAATCAGCATTTGTTTGCGTCATTCTGTAAACTTGTAAAAATGCATTTTAAACAACAAATAGATACGTTTAGTTATGGGGATGAATTAGAACAAGAGATTTGGGCATCCTTTACTCTTCCTAACCTCAGTAGTCAGTACATATGAAATGGAATTAGAATGACCACGATAGCATTGGGTTTACCCAAGTTCCTTACCTCATTGCTCCTATCCTCCTTGGAGATGCTCCAGAACTTGGACTTCTTCATGTGTTCCTTTATGTTGTAGATGATCTCACTCACATATATCCCTCCACTTTTAGGGTAGCTAGCTACGATCACATCGTTATCTTCCAGGGTGATCAACTGGTCTGGGAATTATTTGACAAATGTATTTCATAGCAATAGTCTTCAGGCAATAATGCGATAGTGATTATTTGATTGCAATTTTTATTGTCATTTTTCTCAACGATGAAGGTGGAATTGACACGGATTGATATTGTTTAGTCTTAACACTTCTTTACCTTTTAGTAAAATTTACCTGGGCCGAAGTTCCTCACACATTTCAGTAAAATAAACCTGGGTGGAAGTTCTTGAGTCTGAGTGGATCCAACTCGTGTTCCGCTATCTCCTTCTTAACTTTCTCCTTCAGAGCCACATTCCAGCGACTGATCCTCGGCTTCATTACAGGAGCCTGATTCTCTGAGCTGTCCTCGTTGCTTAGCAACGGCGTACTCTCATCAAGCTCCTTATTATCTACTTCTTCTCCGTTTTTAGCTAAAATTGGTGTGATCTTCGGTATTTCCTGACTCTTCACGACCTCTTCTTCTTCATTGACCTTCCTCATGACCTCTTCTTCATTGACTGATAACAGTGGTGTACTTTCCTCTTCACTCCTCATTCCTTCTGACGTTGTGTTCATTTCTTCCTCTGATTCTGATATTTTCTCTTCCATCTTCTCGTCGTTATCTCCTCTTGTCTCTTCCATCCTGCTATCTCCTTCAGTTCCTTGTCTCTCGCTGTCTATACTGTCCTCATGTCGCTTCTCTTCTACCAGCTAAAATAGCAATAAAATAAAATAAAATAAAATAGCAAAACGTAACGCAGCAGATCACACCGAATAATAGTAATAAAAGTATAGTAATAAAAGTACAAATCTATGTTCAGAATTATAACGTTTTGTCAATAATAATCCAACTGCAATGATATTAGCGTGATAATTATAACAGTTTATTAGCCAATGAAAATCTTATCGGTGAAAATGATGGCGAGTTTTTGAGTTCTAGTGAACTTCTACACTACTGATGATAAACCACGGACACATAATGACTCATGTAGGACAACAATAACCATGGTAAAACACAATGATCAATGCAAAGTGTAGCGCATATGGCACCATGTCTTGTTTTGTGAAGGAGTGTAATAATTAGTGAGTGTGTGAAGTATAAAGTGTGTTGAATTCTCCGAAATTCTGCTGTGTTGGGGTCAGACTTATGATATGATAGGAGTGGGAGGAACAATTCAAAGACAGGTGAACACAGCTGCTGGAATAGTGAACACATCAGATGAACCAAAGATGGAACATTGTAAACACAGCAGGTGAACACAGTGAGCAAGTGTTAACACAGGTGGAACAAGTGTTAACACAGTTGGAATAGTGTTAACACAGTAGGTGAACTTTGCAAGTGGAATAAAGGAATAATATCGGCACTGGTGATTGGTGAACCATCAGTAGGATTGGTTCTGGGTTGTCAGATATATATTAGCTTTTGTGGCATAAAGTCTGGGCCAGCTGGTGCCAGGGTTTATTCAAAACAATGATCAGAGCCTGCACATTCCAAAGAAAATGGGTCTTTGGGTTTATTCAAAACAATGATCAGAGCCTGCACATTCCAAAGAAAATGGGTCTTTGGGTTTATTCAAAACAATGATCAGAGCCTGCGTTCCAAAGGGGTCTTATTTATTCAAAACAATAGGTCTTTGGGTTTATTCAAAACAATGATCATTCCAAAGAAAATGGGTCTTTGGGTTTACAAAACAATGAGCATGTGACTTGAAAATGGGTCTTTGTTTATTCCAACAAAAGAAAATGGGTCTTTGGAAACGAAAGCTTGATGTGACCGTCGGTAGCAACTAACGAAAGCTTATCAATATCATATAGCAAATGCCACTCATTGAGTTACGACTGTTTCTTTAGTGTTTCCTATTCTTTCTAATCGTCATTCTTATCCCTACAAAAGGTAAAATGAGGCATTTTAACAGCAAGTTGAGGTTTATATTTAGTAAAAAAGGCGTGAATGATTCGGTTCATTGTTCTGAAACGAATTAACTTTTAACCGAATATTAACCTTCCCCTGAATATTAACCATTAAATGAATATTAACATCCAACGAGTGTGAAGCTAGAGGGAGCTGGCCGTGAACAGAAGCAAATTATAACTTTGCGATGTACGATTAGAACCTGTGGTAGCGGAACGCTAATATGCCTGTGTCTGTTACCTATAGCTATAACTTTACAGCTAACATCTTCACACCTACCTATATTCTAATATCATTACTATGTTATGATAATCACAACTTGCTTAAGGTGTTCCTATGTTGGTTTGGTGTGGACAATGAATACACTGGGGGTGCTCTAGCCATTCACAATGAACCTTAGGAGATAAACTAACCAATAACAATAAATTTTAGGAGTTAAACTAGCCAATCACAATGGACTTTAGGAGATAAACTGACCAATAACAATAAATTTTAGGAGTTAAACTAGCCAATCACAATGAGTTTTAGGAGATAAACTAGCCAATCAAAATGATGTTTAGGAGATAAACTAGCCAATCACAATGAAGTTTTGGAGATAAACTGACCAATAGCGATGCAGATGTCTTGAATACAAGGAGTGAAAGTGAAAGACAGAGTGAGATATTCAAATCGTAGGGTTATGGTTAGGGTCAGGACAGGGAGATTAAGTGTCCTAAGATAGTAAGATGAAGTGTCGTGAGATGAGATGTCGCCCACCTGCATTTCAAAGTAAATGCAAGCACCATCTCTAACCTTTACAGCCGTTTCAGTCCGTCTTCTAAACCACATGCTGTACTTCCATTGATGAGGACTGAGAGAGAAAGAGTGATAATTAACTGTTAATTAGCTGTTAATTACCTGTTAATTAGAGATGGTTAGCTGTTAAAAGTGAGGGGAGAGAATGTGCTTAAATGCTAGTTACTGCTATTGAAAAGGATTGCAAAACTCGAGTTTAATTGCAAGTTATTTAATATCATTGAAAGTTAAATAAAGAATTCCATCAAAAGTTGTATTGTGAATTTTTGGCTTGACGAAATAGGTAGCATTTAAATTTACAGAATTATTCAAAAACAGTAGCACTCAGCACTAGCGTTTGTCTGTAAGCTAAAAACACGAAGAATTTTAAACAATAGCGAGACCAAACATTGAGCTGAAACATTTGCTATATAATAACCCTCGAAACTTCAAATCATTGAAGTAAATAAACAAGGGAAAGTGCAAACAATGGTAATTGGCGGAAGACCAAATGATAAACAATGCTTATTGGTTCATAGCTGCTGGTGAACTAGCCCCATATTTGGAAATGTCCCATATATGGAAGTTTCTTTTCCTTACGCGGATCTCCGTTTTATCTTTGAGGAAATGACATCGCAGAGACACATGTACAATGTACAGTGTGCAGTTGTAGTGTACAGTTGTAGACTGTGAAGTGTCGTAGAGCTCCTTCTGAGAAGTTTCCCTTCTGTGTCTTTATAAAATATTTCCTTGTGTTCCCCTTTACTCCCCTTGTGTTCACCCTCACTCCCCTTGTGTACCTTTATAAAATATGTCCTTGTGTTCCCCCTCACTCCCCTTGTGTGTCTTTATAAGATATTTCCTTGTGTTTCACGCCGTCTTCTGTACCTTTATGAAATATTTCCTTGCGTTTCACTCCCCCATTTCCCCAGGATCAGGAGTGGAACTCTGAGAAGCCGCAGAACTACAGAGGAATATTCCACTTCCACTTCCACTACTTCGGACAATGGACAGATGTGGTCGTGGACGATAGGCTACCTACTCAGGTATAGTAGCCAATCAGAACACAGTAACCATTTCAACAACCAATCAGGACACATTAACCATGACAACAACCAATCGTTGTCATGGACGATAGGCTACCTACTCAGATTAGGGTTGCTATGGTAAAAATTTAGGGTTGCTATGGTAACAGCTTAGAGTTGCTATGGTAACAGATTAGGGTTGCTTTGGTAACAGATTAGGGTTGCTATGGTAACAGTTTAGGGTTGCTATGGTAACAGATTAGGGTTGCTATGGTAACAGTTTAGGATTGCTATGGTAACAGGTTAGGGTTGCTACATGGTAACTGATTAGGGTTGTGAATCTGACAAAATTAGCATTTTATCTACTTTGTCAATTGGCAAACATTACCTAAAATCACAGACTTCTGAAAACTGAAGTTTATTATGAAATTGAGCGACGTTTCAAAACAAACAGCTGACAGAGAGACTGAAGATACAGCAATAAAGTGACTGTAGACGCCTGGGGCTGTTAAAAGCTCATCTCTCTTGTCTTAGTGTGCCAGGTCATTGGCGTGTGTAGTGTTTAGTTGTAGTGTGTTTTACTGGGAACTCACGGAGTTAGTGGGGTGTGTTAAGTTTGTGCACGCCCTTACATTCCTATACACATGACAAGTTTGCACGCCCTCATGCACACTGTGCACACTCTCAATTGCACTCGCATAACCAACAAACAATCAAACAGAACATTGCCCTGTACACTCGCTACATTCAAACTCACATACTTCAGACAAACTTTCAGACAAACATTAACAGTGAGTTTAGCCCACACACACAGACGGATGAACGTATGAACTGGGAACTCACAGAACTGGTGGGGTGTGTTAAGTGTGTGCACACTTGTCATACACTCACACACATTCTCAAGCCCACAATCATTTCTATATCATCCCGCGCATTGACCTGTACACTCAGACTCAAACTACCATCACCTCACTAAGGAACATACCTTCAGACAAGCTTTCGGACAAACATTAACACACCTTCAGTTAGTTTAGCACACACACAGACGGATGAACATTTAATTTCACACATGAACTTGACGTGTTTAGTGAGTGACCTACACTCCAAACACGAAGAAATGAACGCTCAAAAAACAAACGCCTACAGACAGACAGACAGGCAGACAAATAGACAGGCTGACAAACATTTACAATGATCTATATACACACCTACACGTATGTGTAAACAGGCTAACTGAGAATATTTGACTCATAAAACAGTTATTGAGCTAGAATTTCAGGCAGCTACAGCCTACTACGAATCCTTTCCGAAACGGCTGGACGCCTCGTTTCCTTGCAGAATAACGAGTAGAATCTTAGAATGCCTCGTTTACTAGCAGAACTGCAGAATAACGAGTAGAATGCCTCGTTTTCAGAAGCACAAGTTGGTGTACATGGGGGCATGTAACCCTCCCTATTGCAGTGTAACTACAGTGTTACTACAGTGGTAGTTTATCTCACTGTTTTCAGAAGCACAAGCTGGTTTACATGGAAGCTGAGTATGATAACGAGTTCTGGCCTTCTGAAAATATTCGACTCATAAAACAGTTATTAAGCGAGAATGTTAGGCAACTACTAATACGCTATTCAAACCGTTCCTTTACAAAACAGACGGATATCTCGTTATTAAACAAAATAACGAGCAGCCTCGTTCAGAAGCACAAGCTGGTTTACATGGGGGTAACACTGCTACAGTGGGGTGCAGTGTTAGTTTATCTCACTGTTTTCAGAAGCACAAGTTGGTTTACATGGGAGCATGAAACCATCCCTATTGCAGTGTTACTACAGTGTTACTACAGTTTTACTACAGTGTAACTACAGTGTTTCCTTATCTCACTGTTTTCAGAAGCACAAGCTGGTTTACATGGGAGCTACACTGCTACAGTGTGGTGCAGTGTTTCTTTATCTCACTGTTTTCAGAAGCACAAGCTGGTTTACATGGGAGCTGAACATGAGAACGAGTTCTGGCCGTCCCTCGTGGAAAAAGCCTACGCAAAGTTACACGGGGGCTACAACGTTATCAATAGGATACCAGTGACAGACGTGCTCAGTGACCTGACCGGTAACTAACCAATCAGATGAGAGCATTCTCACAACAACCAATCATCATAGAACGTTATCCCCACTAACCAATCAGCAGACAGTATTTCCCAGTATCCAATGAGCATTGAGTATATTCTCCCCACTACCCAATCAGCATTGAGTATATTCTCCCCACTACCCAATCAGCATTGAGTATATTCTCCCCACTACCCAATCAGCATTGAGTATTCTCCCCACTACCAACCACCAAATTGAGTATTCCCCCACTATCTAATCACCATTTTGTATTCTCCACACTATCCAATCAAAAATGAGTGTTCTCCCCACTACCCAATCACCATCGAGTATTCCCGCAGGAGGGGTGTGTGAGATAATGGATCTAGCTCAGATGACGTCAGAAAACACCTCGGCTGCGGAGGAATGGGTGGAATTCTACAACATGGTTGAGGAGGCGTTCAGTAATAACTCTCTTTTCATTGCCACCAAGTCAACTGTGAGTACCTCTCTCTCTCTCTCTGATTGGTTAATACCTTAGAAGGTTTATTTATAAAAGTATAAAGGTTGTAATTTTGGGATTTTTCAGAAAAATCCACATTTTTTCAACTTACCAAAATTTGAAACACCGAAATTTTATCCCATATAAATACACCTCCTAAGCAAGGTAACTAACTATCTCACGTCCTGTGATTGGTTTATAACGAACTACTTATCCCACCTCCAATTGGATTATAACGAACTATCGTTCTCTCTGATTGGTTTATAACACACCATGCCTTCCTCTGATTGGTTGTTTATAAACCATGCCTCACTCTGATTGGCTCATAACTCACCATTCCTCACTCTGATTGGTTGTCAGGGAGAGGAGGCATCCACCAATGAGGAGGGGGAGGAGGAGGTGGGAACTTACTCCAACCACGGAATCAAAGAGAACGGACTGTACGCCATCGCGGAGATCAAAAAGCTGAAATTCAGTTTGTTAGTCAAATATTCAGTGACCCAGTCAGTGCAACTCTTTAAGTGTCTCAGTGTCTAAGTGTTTTAGTCTCATTAATCAGTTTTCATGCTTTCAGGAAAGTTTTTTTTCTTTATTTTTTCAATTTTTTAATTTTAATTTTTTTTCATATGCCTACCCATGTACAAACATTATACAAAGACATCTCATTCATCTATTGTGCTATGATTGATACAACTTTCAGTGTATTGTGTGAACTGTGATCTGTCTATGTATGGAGATTTGGTGATGGATTTGCGATGCACTATAGTTAATAAAAAAGTAATACTAAAGTAATAAAAGCTGATGCTGTGAATCTCAGCTCTAACTGCTTATAACTCAGTTGAAGTGCCGTGAGCTCATAAAACACTGCGTACTCACAACTTAGACCTGTTCTAGACAGGAGCTCTCAGGGGCTATAGCCCGAGCTATAGCTCGGGTCAGAGTAACTTTCTATACAGGGTGACCCTTTACTCTGACCCGGGTTATCGTCCGGTACAAGATTCTTTCTAGACAGAGCTGTTCGAACTATAGCTCCTGTCAGCTAACACCTAATGTCACGTGGGCAAAAGGTGTAATGTTACAATATCAAATAGGATGATGCGCAACTACGATCTGCTTCCTATTTCGTGTTGTTTTCATGACGCGAACCACGTGACAGAGTCACGTGTATCAGAAAGAGCTATAGCTGGGGTCAGAGTGCTTTCTAGACAGGAATGATGACCCGAACTATAGCCGGAGCTATAGCCGGGGTAATACCTCCAACTATTACCCCTCCTATAGCCGGTACTATAGCCGGGGTCATCGAAAAATCCCATTCTAGACAGGCTTGCTCGAGCTATAGTTCGAGCTATAGCCCTTCAAAAATCCCTGTCTAGAACGGGTCTTAGTGGTGCCGTGCGCTCATAAAACCTTACACTGCGTTTAGACGCTGCGCACGAGAAATAGGCAGCTCAACGTCCTTAACTCACTACATCATTATATGATAACGACGTCATCCTACCCGCCTATTTCTCGTGCGCGGGGATTAGTTCTCAGTGGTGCAGTGTGTAATATTGAAGTGATATATTAAAGCAGTCACCGTATGTTACACTGGAGCAGGTATTAAGACAGAAGGCATTATTAAAGCAGCAGGTTTTATATTGTACTCACTCGAATGTTGAGATATTGTACATTCCTAACTGTGTATTCAGTGGGTATTGTAGATATTCTATTCTTTTATTCATACGGTTTATACATGGCAGTTACAATTACTCTAAACACAGATGATAAAAGAACAGTGGAGAAAGTACACATCTTTGTTTGATCATTGGGGTTAGTGGACATCCCATCCCATCATCCCATGCCCATATTCACTTAAAATATTAATAGCAACCTTTCCCTTGCAGATGACAACCGGAAACTCGCTAATAACCCTTTCCAGGTTTCAGAAGTTACGATAATTTATATTCGTTCTGTAATATACTGTAGATACATAGACTGAATTTGAAAGTCCCCAATTTCCAAATTTCAACGAAATTACAGTAGAAATTTGCAGGGAGGGTATATGCAGTTAGTTTGATGGGGGGGGGGGTATCCTTTGGTAGTAAATTACAATTCGGAAGGCTCAGCTTCAACAATAATCTGAAACTGTCCGATTTTATGAAACTTTCCACGCCGCGATTTTTTGCGTAATCATTCTTCTAATTTTCTAAAAGAGTTGTTTCATTTTTTCTGATAAAGACACTCATAAGAAGAGCCCTGCTTGCATTTCAGCTGAATGTTGGTACGATGTTTAAGCGGGACTATGTGCACGTCATGAAGCTTATCTCTCCTGTGGATACGTGTTATACTGGACCTTACTCCCCCGGTGAGTGATCATACCATATAAGGAATGATTAGAGTAGAAGTTATACCATATTAGGAATAATTAGGGTAGGAGATCATTATAATACGTGCTATACCGGACCTTACTCCCCCGGTTAGGGATTATACCATTTAAGGGATGATTAGGGTAGGAGATTATACCATATTAGGAATATAATTAGGGGAGGAGATCATTATACTGCATTACTACGTGTTATACCGGACCTTACTCCCCTGGTGAGTGATTACAACATATTATTAAGAATAATTAGTGGAGATCATTATACCATATAAGGTATGATTAGGGAGAAGATCAGTTTACCACGTGCTACACTGGACCTTACTCCCCCGGTTAGTGATTATACCATTTAAGGGATGATTATGGCAGGAGGTCATCATACCATTTAAGGATTAATTAGGATCGACATAATATAGAAAAAAGTTAATAATTCATCTATCCATCTGTCATATCTGATATCAAAAAGTCAAAGTACGGCGTTATCATGACCATATGGGATACACTGATACCCTTTATAGTCACTACATTCATTATTCACTAGTTATACATGAATATTCTAATGTTTCTTCCTGTGATTCAATACGAGTGTTTTGAATTTCCTCTTCTTTTTCTACTCATTCCATGTTTTAAATTACCCGATTCTACTCAAAGCAGAGCTTGGGTTGATCAGTTTTCAAATCCGGGCAGACTTTGAATCATCTGATTTCCTACCCGACAATCTGTAACGGGTACCCGGCAATTTACTGAGTCGTTAAGTTAGAACACTTTAAAGTACTCGTGCAACTAGGCGCGCTCAGTTAATAAGCAACTGTACTTGTATACTGTACGATTAACAAACGAATGGGAGTGTGATATCGAAAATTATCACACGAGGCGTTAGCCGAGTTTGACAATTTTCGATATCACACGATCCATGAGTTTGTTAAATGTATTATTACCCGACAAAAACTGTGTTTCCTACCACTGGGTCTGACGACCCTCGGTCTGAATTCAACGTTTTTATAGATTTCGAGTACTCCTTCTTCATAAAATCAACAATTTATTTGAACGATATTCTGCCTCATTATTCCGCCAGTGTAAAGTAGTTGTATAAAGGAGTGATATATCGATAATTATGACACTGGAGTTTGAGCCACGGGAGGGTAATAATGTATATTGTATACATGTACTTGTTTATTGTATGTACATGTATACAATAAACATGTATACATGCCCTCCTACATGTATACATGTATACACAATAAATAATACATTATACTCACTCAAACCCCCGAGTCTCCTGAGTTAGCGAGTCTGCCTGACAGTGCCAAGAAGGAAATGAAGTGTTCCAGTCCACGACACTTCTGGATGACAGTCGGCGACTTCTTCGAAGGTAGGAGATACTTTTTAATTTGAAGGTTTTACTTCTATTCCAACAGCCGTACGCTCGGCTGAGTGAACCTCGGGCTGCATAGGCTTAAGATGAATCTCTCACCCTTAGCTCAGTGGCGCTGGCCGGGAATCGAACCCGGGATTTTATCTTTCGATCATGTGCTCAACTCGATACCACTAGTCACTACACCACTCAGACCACTTTCATTGCTAAATGCTTTATAATTCCTAATCATTTGGAAATGTGTTCGAAAACTCCAGTTTTCCGGTACCTCGTGATCTGATTGATCTGATTTCAGAGTTCATGCACCCTCGTCATTTCTAACTCTGATTTCAGAGTTCAAGCACCCTCGTGATTTCTTACTCTGTTTTCAGAGTTCACGCATCCTCGTGATTTCTAACTCTGTTTTCAGAGTTCAAGCACCCTCGTGATTTCTTACTCTGATTTCAGAGTTCACGCATCCTCGTGACCTCTAACTCTGTTTTCAGAGTTCAAGCACCCTCGTGATTTCTAACTCTGATTTCAGAGTTCAAGCACCCTCGTGATTTCTAACTCTGATTTCAGAGTTCAAGCACCCTCGTTACCTCTAACTCTGATTTCAGAGTTCACGCACCCTCGTGACCTCGAACTCTGATTTCAGAGTTCTCGCACCGTCCTGATTTCTAACTCTGATTTCAGAGTTCACGCACCCTCATGACCTCTAACTCTGATTTCAGAGTTCACACCCCCTCGTGATTTCTTACTTTTCCGGAACCTCGTGATTTCTAACTCTGATTTCAGAGTTCACGCATCTGGTTGTTAACCACGTTGTGAGTAACTCTGTCCTGCAAAGAGGCAAGGCGTGGAAAAAGGAGCAGTTTAGGAGTTGGTGGGGGGACGGAAAGGCAGGGGGCTACAACGCAGATAAGGTAAGTTTCAGATAAGGTTTATTCATTGGTTTCTGGGGGATCTTTGACTCAGATAAAGAGATAAGGATTCACTGATTTCGGGATTTTAAGCCCTGTGCGACTTTCGTTTGGATGAAAATTTCACTCCAGAGTTTTCTCGTCAATGTAGTAAGTTGAGTGACTGCTCTCTCAGGCGATGTTTATCAGATGCAACCACCAATACACCCCCTCTGATAGCCTGGTATTTCACCCCCCTCCTGATAGCCCTTTTATTTCAGGCGATGTTTATACGATGCAACCACCAGTACATCATGGAGGTGACAGATGAGGAAACTATCCTCCTGATAGAACTAACACAGAAACCTCAATACACCGGCGCAGTGAGCAGTGCTAACCCATTTGACGATGGGACGATGCCTGCTTTCAAGAGGATAGGATTCGCAATCTTAGAGGTTGGTTTTCCTTTATTTGGCCGTAGGTATATAGGTTAAGTGCTCTTCCTAGGAAGCGCTATGCCATACGACAAGGCCCCTCATTAAAGACAACTGAGGGGCAATGGTCGCGGTTCGGCTGAGATATGTTTGCGTAACGAATAATTTGGCCGCAATACTGTATCGATACTAGTTCTTGGTCTCTCCCGTAACTATTATTAACATTCAGTGACCTTCTTGAGCAGGCGAGGGGATGTATTCTGGACCGAAGTAATGTTCTCTCCTTAGAGACTGTAAAATAGACTGCCTAAGGACCTTCCACCCCTCAGAAACTCGTAGCACCATGCTCTGCAGCACTTGCAATAAGATGTGTGTTCACTGTTTCTTGTCTGTTTTCTATACTGTCTGCAAAAAGGGGCATGACTGACTTCACAACACTCCGAGGCTAAATCCGAAGTACAAATTATGTTAAATTTAGGCCCTTCCATACCCTTATAAACACGTAACACCACCATGCTCTGCAACAGTGCAATAAGAAGTGTGTTTATCAAGCTAATTCCCTTGTCTGCAACAGTGCAATAAGAAGTGTGTTTATTAAACTAATTCCCTTGGGAGGGGCTGATAACACATGTGTACTTCTGAACATGAGTACTCTACACACTCTATCATAATGCGTGTTTTATTTACATGATATAATGCGTGTTTTATTCACATGTTTTACGTTCTTTGGGAATTATAAACTGAGGAAACTTGAGAGGGCTTTATAACTGATAACCATATGTTTTTATGTTTTAAAACTTGTAATTATGCTGATAAAATGACAATTCGTTTGATTGGTTAGGTAAAGTGATCCTTGGGAATGCAACAGATTTGAGGTTTTGTTAGGGCGCTGCCGTAAGACTACGATGATGAGATTTCTGTTTGAACTCAGTAAATGTATGGCATTTCCATTTAAACAGTTTATAGCAGTATTCAGTGTGTAGCTAACAACCAAGCATTGTTTCCGCACCAATACACTTATACACTATGGTATGTGTACAATACATTGTGTATTGTATACACAGTAATTAGTGATTTGAACTCTGGGAAATGATTCTATTGTTATTCTTATTCTGCTGTAATGCTCAATGCATCAGTCATCACTAATTAGGTGCCCTAACGGGTGATGACTAAAAAATGGGACTCTTCTTTAAAAAAAAAAGCCCCATGCTTATCTTTGAAGGAAGTGACATAATTCAGGGTGTCAAAAGTTTATTTAGGGCATCTAATTTCTCTCTGTATCACTCATTACTCGGTATTCAGCTAGCTTTAGATAACAAATACTGGAAAGTCAGTTTGTAATTCAAGGATCACTCCAAAATAAGAATATGTTAATGTTGCTCATATATTAATGCGAATAGAATTTCACAGATTTTAATTTCATTACACCCTTGCAACGCTAAAATCACCCATCATACCACCCTGAATTCTTAATAAAATACTGTGAGCTGATCAATGAACTTTGAGTGAAGTCGTGATTCTTAATCATTTACTGGGCCACCTGAATTTGTCTTAATGCACCACTGCAATGCGCTGTGAAATGATAGTGCTGTGTGGAATTATGAAATAGAAACTTAGAGAATTTGTCAAGATTCTTGCAGATGAAATGAGATATGCGTTGTTGCGATATTTCATTAGATTTTCATTCTCAGTTAATGAAATCCTCTCAAAATCATCCCATATTAGAGATTGAGGTGAACCGAGAGTTCAGGTTACATCGGACACACTACGAAACTGTGAAAGTGAGCCAGTTCGAGGGCAGCAGAAGCGTGTGCATCAGGACTAACTTACCAGAAGGTAAAATGGGGAATTAGTAATTATTATATACAACTTATTATTCACTAATTATTAATTAGTATGGGATTTAGGCTTTAGTTCATTTTTAACAAACTCTACAGATAATTCTATCCTTGTCATAATATGCTGTTCACCGAGTTGCTTTTCCCTTGAGAGATTCTTGAGTGATGTAGTACATATACAAGGTGTATAATAGAGTAAACTGCCCTATACCCGACTATACAATGCGTATAAACTGGCTCTGTAACCCTTCGTTTTATGAAATGACTCTGTAATGTATCTCTATAATATCAAAATGTATGTATGTAACCCTAACAGGCTATAAAATGTATAAACTACATTTTAAACTGCCTCCGTAACCCTAACAGGCAGATATTGCGTTATTCCCTGCACGTACGACTCTAATTCATCCGGAGAATTCGTCCTCAGATTCTTTTCCACTAAATCTCTCAACGTTAGGCAAGTGAATGATAAGCTCGGTACGTTTTAATGAGGGCTGTATTGACCATGATCTATTATCAGAGGCTTTTTTCCTAACGGGAGATTTGATGATCTCATCGTTTATCAAGACTCGAAATGTTTGAACCTGCTCAGCTATAACTAGAATACCGTGTCATTTTCACGGAATCCAGTGTGCCATTTTCCAAGTGATTTGGTGGCACAAAATAGAAACTTCGCACTTAAACGAAACGCGCGGTGATAAAATTCAAACAAATACTGCGCGTCACGCGCGTTTTTATTGTACTGTTCCAACGGCTGCTTTAAAGCGAACTTTTAACTCGCGATTTTCCCACGCAATCTCTCCAAATCCACAATCTCTAAACCCACCCATTCTTTACCCCTCGAAAACCACTGAAAACGGGTGATAACCAGGCCATTCCCCATATAACGCTCTCAGAAAACACTTACCAACGCTTGTCTGCTTGTCGTCAGCTGACGACGATAATAACATGATTTTCGAAACCTCCTGATTTTAAACTTTATCGTATCATTGAACGTTTTAACTTGCTCCCTAAAATGTCGTCAGAATTAAATTCTCCCCGCAGGCAAGTAACCGAAGAAATGCCCAGTCGTCATTGGATGATAAAATGCTTTGTTAAGCCGTATCTCGCTGGAATGTCCCTAACTGTCATTGGTCTGCAGATGATAGAGGGAATACTTGGTTAGTAAAAGCACCCTTCTTTAGGAATTGCAATTTTTTAGCTAACCCCTTCCAGCACAGTTTTGTTCTCTAATTGCTATTTTCAGCAAAATTCTAGATTTTGAATATACATGCATGAACGGTTTCCCTAGAAACAGCATTTTGTTCTTGGTAGTTAAGTAATTGTACCCTAGAACCCCACCCTTTAAGGTCTGGGTGGCACATTTGTTAGTTCTGATGGGGTTGAGTCTGTAGTCGGGTACTATGGTGAGACGACGCTTCAAAAAGCTTTATTTCCTCAAGTTTCATGCCGATCTTACATCTCGCCAGACGTTGCCTGGCCCCCCTTAAAATATGGGTCAGACAACGTCTGGCAACTTACATCTATCTGTGCATTTGGGTCTTAGTTTTACTCATAAAACGGCGGGATTGCATGGTTAATACTGGTCTTAGTGGAGCATGCTGTTAATGTTACTCAGTGATATTTAAACAAAAAACTGAAATCCCCCTAAACTTTCGTAACTGTTGCCACGCGTATGTGTGCAGACTGCTCGATAAACGGAGGGCTCAAAAAAGATGCGCAAAATTGTGTGCTTTTGATGGAACTATTGAACTATGTAGAAAGTTGATAGTAAATCGCGCGTCTTTTCCGAGCCCTCCTGTAACCCGTATGTTTGCACATGGAGCGATCGAAAGACACGTCGAAAGAACGCGCAAATTACAGTGCGCGTGCAAGGTTTCAATTTTCTTCTAATTGAATTTTTGCTGAAATTTGCGCGTTCTTTCGATGGGTCCTCCGATCGATCCATGTGCACACATACGGGTTACAGGAGGGCACACATACGCGTAATCTACTCATAACGGTCTGCACACATAAACCTCCGCAGACAACCCAGAAGCACTGGATTCCCTGTCTGGCAGTGAGTTGTACGTACAGCTGGTGTGTGAGAAACTCACTGTGGGAACCTACCACAAACGAGCTGTCACTTGGAACGAACAGTTCTCGATTTATCTGAGGTCTCCAGTCACTGCTACCCTAACTGCCAAGGTAAAACACGGCAAATCTCACTGCCAAGGTAAGTCACTGCTAATCGTGACGGGTCGCGTCACTTGTTGTGCTTTCTGGCAAAAGAATCAGGGGCAAGCCAAGATATGGTTCTTAAACCAAGATATGGTAATTGGTATTTAGAAGCGTTTTTCTAGGTTTTCAAGAAGAATATGTTCGGCTCGAGTCTGATTGGGTTGAGTACCATCCCGCTCCCTGAACTGTTTGGAAGCCCCAAAACACTGGACGACACTAGGGACAAGGAATTCGATATGAGACTCGTGAGTAAAGCCTGGGAATATTAAACCCCACGCTCGAGAAAGAGGCGGGTAGGATGACGTCATTATCATATCATGATGTAGAAAATTGATGACGTTGAACCGGTAATTTCTCGTGCGTGGCGTATAGTCGTGTAACTGGTGATTTCACAAATTTATTCATTGAAATAACATCTTATTCAGTTTTCAATGAATTGTTTGAACCGTGTTACAAAATGAAACATTTCTTTTCCAGAGAGACAAGAATAACGTGAATCTGGAAATCCACCTTCGGATGAAAGTTAGCTTCTACTCTGACCTCATGGACATGTGATTCTGTGTGTCGTAGGGCTCTGTGCTAGGTAACATTTGTTCTGGTATAACTAAAGCTCTAAAGCTTAAATCATTAGTTACAAAGGGTAAGTCACAAAATATTCTCTTTTAAGAGAAGTTGAATAGCAGATAGACTGGTAGAGTTATGAAATTGAAACATCATTTTCCAATAACAGTTATGCGCAAATCTAAACAGAATCTAATTCTAAACAGAATAGGATCTAACAATCCTTTCGTGTATTCTGTTGAAGTTGCACTCAGGCCGCTGGTGTAGGACACGTGTAACATCGAATTAAGAACTAGAAACTTATCAGCCGCAGAAATGCGGGAATTGATGAATGGGCTGTCATTTTTTCTCTTTAAACGATGAACTTCGTTCACGCCATTTTTCTTGATTTTTCAGTCCTAATTTTATTTCATCAATGCTAAATTTTCTTTTATCAACTGCGTAAATAATACTTTTTGTGGGGTTTGATTAATTAATTTAATTTTTGGTACATATAACATTTTGAGAATTGAGAACTTATAATCATATTTATTTTGTAGCCATGTTCATATTTCATGGCAAGCAAATTTAGAAAATTAGAATATGAAATAAATTTTGTTGCTTTTGTTTGTCAGACGTTGTCTGACCATTATTTCAGTGGTCAGACAACTTCGGACAAGTATTATTTTGTAACGGTGATGTGTCAAACTCGATTAAGTGTGCGGCTTATTCATCATGCACGGCGTAATTGTAATTAATAATTATATGAGTGGCTCACTGATCACTGGCAGTGGCTGTTATTGACGGATTAAGTGGATTGAAGTGATCCGCGCACGATTACGCCGCGCAAAAATGATTAAGCCGCGCACGTAAAATTAGAAGCTCGACATTTCGACAAGTCCCTGTTTTGGTAATTGGTGGTGACATGGACAATGAGGTGCAGTGCAAGCCGCCATGAGCCTGCGCGGCACGTGGCCATTTCGGTTTTTTAGAACTTTTGAAACTTAGAAACAACCGTGTAAAAATAATTCAATGCATTAATATTAATTTCATGTAAATTTTAATTGCCATGCTCCTCTTTAACTTTGAATTAAACAACCGATATTGTTTTAATTTTCATTCCTCTAACCATGGTCCTGGTTAGGAATAATTTTCATAGTAGTAAATATTGTTTCCACTTCACCTAAAGCAGTAAGTTAAAGAGGTGCTAACGCCGATCGTTTGAAGGTTCCTTAGCCCACATAGGTACGTGTGTACGCCGCGCGCAGCGCTTCCCAGTTCCCTGATGAAGCACAACGCAACGCAAACAAGGATATTCACCTAACTAAGTGTTAACGCCTCTTTTAAGCTGGAGCTGGAGTGAAACTACGGCGCGCGCCGCGCGAAAAAGAGGGCTCTGCATCTGGTTAGAAGGTAAACATAAAACAAGGATATAAAGAGAAACAAAATTTAGAGAAACAAAATTTATTTTTTATCAACATTTTCAATACATAATAAAAATCAAATCAAATCAATTCCTTTCCTTATCCCAGTAAATCACCCAATTTTTAAACATAGCCCAGGTGCGCCGACCTCCCAGGCGCCGCGCGCCCGGATGATGATGCTCTCCCGTGGTGCGCGGCATCCTGCAGGCACTTTTGACGCAGCAATGCAGCGCGCACCCCGAAAAGAGCACCAACCCAGGCGGCGCGCGCAGCAGAAGACGCCGCGCGCCCCCGAGAGGCCGATGCAACAGGGTAACACTACTCAAAAATTTTAAAAATTCACGTTTTGAGCTTAGATTTAAGTTCAAAATAAGATTAAATCAAAATAGCCAAAACATCGAACTTGTATTTTTAAAAATCATTAAATTGAATAGTTATCAAACTAAAAGAAGCAAGGACTGGATCAGGCCGATCAGAATTTTTCCGTGTGCGTGCGCCTTTTTTTACATAGACAAGCGCGCACGCTTGGAGCATGCACAATGTTAATTTTTGTTGATCTGGCAGCTGTATGGACACCCGTGCACAGCAACGACCTGTTTCGCCGTATATACGGTCGCATGCACGGCCCGGGCCCGCGGGCCTGGCAGAACAGATCCCCGCTCACCACGTATATCCCGAGACTGATCCGTGCACTTTACGTGACTAATACGTTCTCTGTATACTTGTGACACATGTTTGCAAAATGCAAGTAACACCATTAAATAATAAATTTGAAACTCAATCTTAAAAATGCCAACGCAGTCTTGTATTTAGATGCGCCTATATTTTCATTCCAGGGCGTTTTTATAATCTAAATCATATAAATCTTAAATTTAAAATAATAAAATATAGAATACTCGTAATAATTTAACGCATAATTCTTGATCAATAGTTATACATCTATAGTTGATATAGTTATACAGCTATAGTTCTAAACACGCATTTAAGTCGTCCAAACGTACGCATTTTTAAATAAAATAATTTTTAAATAATTTTTAAATGAAATAAATTCAAATACGCGTGATTTTTAACCTTAAATGGTCATAGAATTAAAATATTAAGTTTAAAACATACGCGTTTTAGTCAAACGTACGCATTTTTAATTCAAATACTAAGGCGCCCGTAACGTTCGTCGGTCGATCGAATGGAACCGGTCGATCGATCAACTCCATTTGAACGAATGATGTGTTTTAATGCTCCCTGTTGACTTGAATCGTGTTTAAATGAGCAATATTTAGTTGTTTCCCTACTAGCTTAAAGATTTTCTATTAAAAACACATCAGTCGATCAAATGAAGCCGATCGACCGACCAACCCCACCCGACCGACCGACGAACGTTACATGCACCTTAAATACGCATAAATTCTAAGTATAAAAACACGCATTTTATTTTTATATATTACACGGGTTGTTCTGTATAGTGCGCTTTGAGCATTTAGGTACTCTAAGTCTACATGTTTTATCTAGGTTTTCATGGAATATTTTAGTGAAAACTTCAAAGTTGCTTATACTGTTCTTGCCAATGTCTTCGCTTAGGGCTTCAATAAACTTTTCTACGTTAGAATTACAATAATCATAGTACTGCATCATTTTGTTATTACCATTTAGTTTGCTGGTAGTGCTTTCGAATATCGCAAATAGTTGATGGTGATGAGTGATGGTGTTAGGAATTGTTCCAGAGCTAATGATATTCTCTACGTCGTTCGTTATGATGTTGTCTATACAGGAGGGTTTACATCCAGGTTTCTCATGTGTTGTAGTGGAGATAGTGGGGTAGAAACCGTTACTAAACAGCACGTCTTCTAGTTTCTCTACCTCGGTTGCTCTACTGTTGTGCAAATCGATATTGAAGTCGCCAGCTATGTAAGTTTGTTTGGGTAAACGTTCAAGAATTAATTTTAGTTCTTCCAGTGCCTCATCCAAATTTCCGCTTGGTGGCCTGTAAAGTACACCTATTGTAGTCGGTCGATTGCTATCACTACTTAAAGTAACAAAGTATGCTTCTAGATTTTCTGTACATTGCGATAGTTCCGGCTTCTCAATTGCATTTAAGGAGTTGTGTATATAGAGCGCAACACCGGTACCTTTACATTTCTCAGCTATTTTCTCGTGGTACTTGGATGTGTAATCAGTGATTTGATAAGTACTACCTTGTTCCGGGCAAATATTAGTCTCAGCAATCGCGATAATCGGAAACTTTTGTGTGAAGCGTTCCAAAGATGAAACGAGAGCGTCAAAATTAGATTTAGCGCCATCAATATTCTGGAAAAATATCGCCATATGGTCTTTCATTACGTCTGCATAAGAACTGTTGATTTCATCTACCCTATGCGCTGTACACGACGACATAAGCTGCGAAAAACTAAAAATAACGTCGTTCTCATCAATATCATCATTTTCAAGATCCTCCTTGAATGGGTTATAACGTGTTATTGCTTTATGGTCACAATTTTTGCAGTAAAAATTATTCTCAAAAAATGTGTAAAGTTTCTTGTTGAAGCATTTAGTGTGTATTACGCGGTCACAAACGTTACATTCATTAATTGATTGGCCAATGTTGATGCCCCCCGAACAATGAACACATACTTCCTTATTTAGCGCAGTCATGATACTTGGTAGCCATCACGCTGCTCTGGTATACCGCTTGCTGCAACATCCCGATAAGACGTCCCGTCAACCGCCCTCCTCTTCCGTCTGTCTACACCACCCGATTTCCTGAGGAGAACAGCATTCTTAATCAGGGACCCTAGCCTCGCCAATCCACGCAAATTTAGGTGCAAGAAGTCCGGACGCTTGTGTCTGTTCAGATCCCTCGACAGAGAACGGCTCAACAAGCCGTTCTCGTCGAGGAAATTCTGGAAGCCGTCCACAAATGTCACACCAAAATTCGAGGGGATCAGCTCACCAATTATCATTCTATTAAAACATACCCCCTTCCTATTCAGTTCCTCAAGTTTAGTGGGGAGGACTGGGCAGATGAAAATACGAGCTTTAGGGTTACTAGTCTGTATTGATGAGATTTTACTTGTTAGATTGTTAAATACCCCCCGTACATCCCCAGGTGTCCTAACATTGTCTTTTTTCAAACTGTTGTTGTTGTTTAAGTTATTATAATATTGTTGTTGTCCTGGTTAGGGCAACCCTAACAGTAACCAGGACCCTGGTTAGGGCAACCCTAACCAGGGCCCTGGTTACGCGCGACGTCCCTGATTAAAATTGTTGTTGTTGTTGTTGTTGTTGTTGTTGTTGTTGTTGTTGTTGTTGTTGTTGTTGTTGTTGTTGTTGTTGTTGTTGTTGTTGTTGTTGTTGTTGTTGTTGTTGTTGTTAAGTGTTGTTGTTGTTAATATTAGTCTATATTCTTGGTGAAATTAGATCTGTGAATTGTGGGATTTTGTTAAAACAGTCAGATTTGACCAAGTGTTTCGGGAAGTGGTTGGTTGCTGTTTATGATGTCTTCTAGTTTGAGAATTGAGTTTTGAAATCCAGAGGCGTGCCGTGGGGGTGTTGGGGTGTCCATGTACACCCCGCTAAAATTAAGAAAATCAAATTTTATTTTTATCATTTCCGTGATCGCACGCGCGATCATTGCCCTAGCGTCCATCGCTGAATGCCCCGTTTAGTCAACGTTGCGCCGCGCATTTTGTCATTTATCTTACTGAATTCTCCTCCGCAAAACTAGCGCGCGCAATTGTTGCGCGCGCTGCGCGTCGTAAAACTCTCATACACCCCGTACTACTGTAAAATTGCAATCTCCCTAGGCGTGCCGTGAAATCGGGGTGCCTACTGTATTTTAATTGCGCGGGGGTGCCCGTGACACCCCCGATTTTCAGTTTCGCGCATTCAGTTTGCAGTGCACACGTACCATTTCCAACATTGTCTTTTAGATTTCGCGGTCACTTTTTACTCGTCTCGAATGTTTTGCGACTGATTTTTTCTTTCTTGTGACGGATTTCTAAGATTCAAGACGGAACAAATATAGTGACAAATAAGTTTTAATTAACATATTAATTGTTGATTTTTCCCGTTTTCTCGATTTAATGATCCGACATTCCGACGTACCTGTGTTCTGATGTTCAAGTGTTCTTGATCTAATGATCCGATGTATCTGTGACCCAAGATGTAGTGCTCTAATGTTTCAGTGTTCTCGATCTAATGATCCGACGTACCTGTGTTCCATGATGTAATGATCCGATGTTCCAGTGTTCTCGATCTAATGATCCGATGTACCTGTGTCCCATAATCTTGTGTTGTGACGTTCCAGTCATGTTCTCGATCCAGTGATCCGATGTAAATGTGTCCAATGATCTCGTGTAGAAGTGTTATACCTACGTCCTTGTATTCGCGATCTTTGAATAATGAATTTCGTACATCAACATGATATGAGCATTTAAAATTTTGCAAAAAAATACAACTTTTGAAACATAGTATAATTTGTAAAAAGAGACTTGTTTTAGGGCACTTTTTGAGTGCTTTTTCAGCTATTTTTCAGAGGTTTCGCCTGTGGCGCATAGCCTCCGGCGGTTGGGGGCCCGCCCCCCAAACCCCCTGAGTCAGTCGGTACCGTACACCCCAAATATGCTGCCTAGTCCCTCCACGGCACGCCTCTGTTGAAATCTTGGAAAAAGCGAATTCTTTGTATGGCAAAGGCTGGGCAATCTTCAATTATGTGTATTGCTGTTTCATCTGGGCAGAAAATCAGGTTTACCACTGAGTTCTGGAGTCACAATATTAACAACATGGTTCTAGTGCCATGTTCATTTTGTATAGGCGACTGTTGATGTTGTTGTGACAAGTGATAATTTCAAGCAGAATGCACAAAGATTTTTTTGGGAGTTGTAAAATCATGAAGCTTAATTTTTTGAGGTCGAAATTAATTTTTTTGAGTAAACAGCATATAGGGTAGGATCAGTCATAGTGTAGATTGTTGTTGTCCTCAGTGTAAGAACTTTTAAGCTTAGATAATTATGATTGTTTTGTGTGGTATTTTGATGTTGTAATATTGCTTATCAGAGTGACTTCCAAATTCCCATTTTTGCAAGTTATTCTGGTAAAAGTGTCACAAGAGTTGTGATTTTTGTCCAACTGACTTTCAAAAAACATGCTCAACAAAAACTCAAAGACTGTAACAGGAAGTGGGGGATCATTACTAGGACGACAAACAGAAATCATGGGTTAAATGTGAGAAGCCTGTGTCTTCTTCTTCAAACAATGATACTAACAAAACTACACTATGCTTCACCACTGTGGCTAGGTAGTAACCTGGATGTATATAAAGGATTCTGGAACAAGATAATCATGAAGATTACAGGGGCTACATTGAATCCAAGCAGAGACTTGGTAGAAATTGTTTTACAACTACCTCCTCTACACATTCAACTAGAAATACTGACAGTAAAGTTCCTCTGCAAACACTATCAGACAAAGACTTTGTTACAGGGACCCTGGCTCAGGCAGAAGGATCACTATACAAGGAGTTTTTCTCGCAGTTCCTAGCCCTCAAGAAGTTCCTCATTCTAAAACATGGAACTGAGCTTGGGGCAAACAAACACAGGTCACTGAATATTATTGATACCCTGTCACAGCCAAACATAAACTTCATCTACACAACCAACGAGATGAAAAACTACCAGCAAGTTATATGGCTTCAAGATGTAATCAGAAGAAACAGTTTCTTTGGATATGGGTCAGAAACGAATTCAACTTGCACAAATCTGGCAACTCTTATACTTCAAAAAGGTAGCCTCATGAACAAATGGTGCTTATTCAGTCACTGTACAACAAAGAAAGTTGACAGCTTCCTCTTGGACTATATCCACAACAACTCACTTTTGTTTGGGCACTCAAGAGCAGCAATAACAAGCAATCAGGACGAAAATATCTGCCCATTCTGCTGTGCAGCTGAGGACAATGCATACCACCAGCTTATTGAATGCAAAGAGTTACAAGATGAATCACACCAACTGCTCCTGTCTGAGCTCCAAGACACCAATGACAATAGCAGAATGCCTGGGGCATTAATGATGAAGATCATCGCTCCAAAAAACAGCTACATTCACCAACTGTTTATCAAACGTGTTAAATTCCTGATCTCCCAACACCATTTTCTAGAATCAAAGTTACTCCCTGCTCAATAATTGCCATATATTGTTGCTCCATTAAGAATCCCAGAAGAACCTTAGTCCAAAGACAAAGTGGATGTCTACCCATTTCTCAAATAAGCTTAAAAATCCGAAGATTCTGCCTGCTGTTATTTATACAGTTTAAAAAGCCTTCTTCAAGACAGTGAATTAGAACAAACTATTGTTAAAGACTCTGTTGATAAAGACTTTGTTGATAAAGAATTTGCTGATAAAGATTTTGTTGAAAAAGACTTTGTTGATAAAGACTTTGTTGATAAAGACCAGTGTTGATAAAGAATTGATTAAGACTACAGCTCATAAAGTCTACTGTTGATAAAGGCTATTAGTTGTGGATGAAGATCATTGACTAATTCAACCCCTGTATCAAAATTAGTGCCAATGGCATTTCGGGAACTGTTTATTCGCAGTATTATAACAAAGTGGACTAAAAATTTCAATATAGAACATTTTAAGATGTAATAGCTTATATTAGCATTGTGCCTGTAGGACCTTTTGTTGTTCTTGCGGCTGGAGTCGGGCACCTCCAAAACATATGCGTCCTGAAAAATAGGTTCTGGGCATGGGGCAGTCAGGAACTGTTAATTTTCATTCAATCTTTGATTCTTTCCTTTTGCCGCTCCATAACTTAACTAGCATTTTATTCATTCTTCACCCCCAGTTTATCATTATGATTTATTAGTGTGGACCACCATTTTTGTGTCATTAACTTAGTTTCGGGTAATTCCCCATGCCCTAGTGTGGTAAGGGTCCTACAGTTCCTTATTCCTTATTTCGTCTATTCTTTCAGTTTTAAAAAGGGTTTTATTAACTTATTACGAGATCTATCAGTTTGTTATTTAATTTTGATAAGGGTATGTTATGCCTACGTGAAGAGGCTCGATGGTATATTTATTTATGCTGTCTAGATTTAATAATAATAATAATAATAATAATATTGTCCAATGGATCCATTGGATCCATCATGTCCAATGGACATGTCCAATGGACGTCCATTGGGCATCCATTGGACATCCATTGAACATGATGTCCATCGGTAAAAACGTCCAATGGTGTTCAATGGATCCAATGGATCCATTGGATCCATTTTTGATGTTCAATGGACATGTTCAATGGATCCAATGGATGTTCAATGGATCCATCTGAGTGGATCCAATGGACACAATCACCAAACATGGTTTGGTAGATGGACATCAGTCTGGTATTTTTGTTCAATGGATCCATTGTGTCCATTGGATCCAATGGATCCATTGTGTCCATTGAACACCATTAAACATGTCCATTGGATCCATTGGATCCATTGTACATGGTGTCCATTGGATCCATTGTGTCCAATGGATCCATTGTGTCCAATGGACAAAATGGATCCATTGGATCCAATGGACACAATGTTCAATGGATCCAATGGATCCAATGGACATGTCCAATGGTGTTCAATGGACACAATGGATCCATTGGATCCAATGGACACAATGGATCCAATGAACAAAAATACCAGTCTGATGTCCATCTACCAAACCATGTTTGGTGATTGTGTCCATTGGATCCACTCAGATGGATCCATTGAACATCCATTGGATCCATTGAACATGTCCATTGAACATCAAAAATGGATCCAATGGATCCATTGGATCCATTGAACACCATTGGACGTTTTTACCGATGGACATCATGTTCAATGGATGTCCAATGGATGTCCAATGGGCGTCCATTGGACATGTCCATTGGACATGATGGATCCAATGGATCCATTGGACAAAAATCACAACTCTTGTGACACTTTTACCGTTATTCTGCAATGTACAACAATAATTTTTCCCACAATATACCGAAATGCCAAAATGCATGCCTTAACCCTTCAAACAGCAAGATTACACAAAGAAAATCAGAATTTAAGATGCGAGCTATCCCCTGATAAACCATCTATCCCCTGATAAATCACCTGGTATCAAATTCTGTAGTATCATTTCCATCAAATTCACTGGGATCCATTTTAGGGATAATTGGTTGATTTTTCTGGCTAGTTCATTAAGTGTGCCATAATTCCATTAAATTTCTTAATAGCTTTCCAACACCACGATCTCTGCCAACCCTCTTCAATGCCTTTTTGTAAAACAAAAAGGCATTGGGGAGGGGAGTAATGGAAATAGTTTTTAATTGTTTTAACTTTTTTTCAATTTGAATCAAGAAAATTTTAAAGGGGTAGACAATTTTATTTTCACCTTTGATTATCTTTTATGATACTCTGAACAAATCTATGAGGTATTCCCATAGCACTGATGTGTATTATTAAAAATGCATTTTGAATATCAATAGGATGGATGATAGGATGGATGATAGGATGGATGATAGGATGAATGAAGGACATAAGTTTTGCATTATTGAAAAAATAGGTTGTAAAGAAATTGGTTCAGACCTGTGGACATTTGGTTATTTAAAAGAAGTCAGTTTGTCCTCAGGTACAGTTGTACTTCAATATGATGGGCACAATGTTGATGTGGATGTTTCTATGTTAGAACCTTGCAAATATAACAAAGGTGATTTTTTCACTTGTCTGGCATTCAAGCAGGAAGATGGTTCATTGCTTGCAAGGATATTAAGAAGATGTAATGAACTTGATGCTAAAGGATTCATTTATTTTGTCGGTGGGCCTGCCACTTAGAAAGCTTTTAAAAAGCTGAGAGCCTGATGATGCCTGCACACAACACACATCTTGATGCAATTTAATCAGTGGTTCAATGCTCATGATGGACTTCAAGTTTCTAGAATTCGGGTTAAGATAGAATGCTGAAGTTCCCAAAGCTTTTTTTGTGAACCTGTCACTCCCCTATTATATAGGTACAGGGTTTCTGGAATAATTTGGATAGATTTCAGTCAATGATTACCTAATTTTTGTCAAAGGATTCTTACTTTGCATGTTTGATTATAGCCCTAAACACATAGGCTTCATTTATCTTGCCAGAGATAAAACAAAGTTAAAAAGTTCATTTTCTTAATTGCAATTTATCACATGCATCTATCTTGATGCATTGTATTGATCCAGACGGTCTTTTTAATATACTGTGCTCATGTCTTTTAAGTTAAATCTCTATTATTGTATTTTTATACTGTTACAATATGCTTTTTTCTTTGCATGCTATGATTTGTATTTTTCAATTTGATTTCATTTAATTTGTTAAAAATATTAAATATTGATATTTCAATTCAATTGTTGTTTAAAAAGGCTTCATTTCTTCATTATGAATATCTGATGACTATTTTATTCATCCTTAAGCAGTGAATCATTTTGATCATTTCTTATTGTACACTAAAGAGATCAAATTTGAGGCAATGTTGTGTTCAGCAGATAAGATGATAGTCTCAGTGAAAACATCTCTATGAGCTGGTTTAACAAGGCCTCTTTCACCCAATATGCTCAAGAGGCATTGAACCAGGCACAAGCATCTATTGACAAAGCTCTTGAAATAGAGCCTACTCAAGATCCGTTTTCAGGTAAAATATTTGTTAGTGCTGGTATTGATCTCAGAAATTCTTGTCTATCATTTCTATCATAATGAAATATCAATTGCTGTATATCCATTGAATTTATACATTGAATTGCACATACATGTGTTGGAGATGCTATTTGTTGACCCTTATATTTCCTTTTTCAGGCAGTTCATCGAGTAAGAAACCCAAGACTCCTCCTACTAGAAGAGCTGCAGATAACAAAGAATCAGATGATTGGGCAGCATGGAGTGCAAGTGCTGTCAACAGCCTCTGGGAAAGTAAGATCTTTTAAAACATTCATATTTCATCATTCTTAAGACGAAATAAGTCTGGTTAAATTTCTAAGCAGTTCAATAATCAATGTATACAATGGGAAATTCATACCATCAATAGCTTTATGAAACTATGAAGTGAATATAAAAATTACGCAGTAACAGTAAGGCATTGATTTCTGTAAGGAAGCATATTCATATCTACAACTTTTTAGATTCATTCACAACTCAAGATGCAAACGCTTCTGAGCAACTTCCTAAGAAATCCAATGCTTTGAACCTGAGTGGAACACGAAAATCAAAGTCTTCACTATCTGCAACTAAAACAAGAAGTTCAGCTAAAACACTCCGAAATACCAATTTGTTTGACGACATACCTCCTAGTAAAACACCAAACCTTAATAAGTCATCAAAGGTGCCCAGTAATATAACTCCAGGCACCTCCCCATTGAAAGATGTTTCCCCTTTTGAATCTGCCATCATAACTGGAGATACTCTTGATGTTGATGATGAGTCCCTTGCAAAGGAAGGATCTGCAATACCTAATCCTATCACTAAATCCAGCAGCACCACCACCCTAAAGCCTGTCACTAGTTCAGGTTCCCTTGGATCTCATGAGGGTCAGGAGCTCTTCGTCTCTGAGGCTACTGCCAAGGATCCTCTGACACCCACTCTCTCCAGTTGCAGCTCCAGCTCTGCCCTCTCCATGATGAAAAGCACATCTTCCAACAGCTCGGAACAGTCAATGAATGCTTCTGTAAGTACTGTTACAGCTGAACCAGCGTCAGTCATTGAAGCTACTCTAGATGAAGATGTTGAGGAAGTGGCAAGTGCTTCCCCAGAAAACCAGGAGGGATGGTCTGAAGAGGAGATCTTAGACCTGGATAAAACCAGCAGTGATCAGGATAGCAGATCATCATTGGATCTGATGGAGCACAAGCGATGTCTCAGCATTGGCAGTACAACCAGTTCTTCTATACTGATGCTGCAATCTCCACAAGAGAGTAGTGGAGATAAGAGTGATGAGAAGTCTGATGAAGACAGCAGCAAAACCCCAACTAACTTTGCCCTGCAGCCGACTCCGAAGCTGGAACTGACTCATGAGACAATAAGAGAGGAAGTGTTAAAGCCTGTTCCCTCAAGAATCGTTACTTCACCCACACACAGCGATAAAAGTGATATGGTTGTGCTTAATTCTGAAGATGCTTCCAGTCCAGATTCCAGTGAGCTGATGAGATTGAAGGAAATCCTGCACGCGAGAGAGCAGAGGCTCTTCAAAATGAACCAGGAGTATGTTGATGTGCAGGATGAGTTACAGAATGAAAGACACAGAAGCAATGCTTTGGAGCAGAATCTGAACATCCTCAGCCAGAAACATTCCATGTCTGTAGAGCAGTTAGAGGAGGAGTTAGGGGCGATGGAGGACCTTAAGAATGCCCTGGAAGAGGAACTACAGCAGCTCAAACAGTTAGGGGATATAGACGATCTTAAGAAGGAACTGGATGAAAAGGACCAACTGATTGAAGAGCTGACTAGTGAGGGTGAGAAGTTGGCACAGTCGAGTTTTAATAGTGCTAATAATGTGAAAAAGCTCAGACAAAAGGAAAAGGAGGATGAGAAGATCATAAAAGACAAAACAGAGAAAATAGAAAGCCTGTCAACGAACATTGAGGAGCTCAAAGTGAAGATCAAAGGATTAGAAAACAAGCTTTCAGAGGGAGACCTCAATATAGCTGATTTGAATTCAATCATAAAAACCCAGAGCCAAGACCTGGCCGACACCAGAGCTAAACTTGAAAGTGCTGAGTCTGACAACACTTCGATCAGACAGAAGTTTGACGATTACATCGCACAGATTGCTGAGTTGAAAGAGCAGAAGACTCAAGCTGAGTCTAGAGCCACCAAGGAGTCTCTTAGTGCCAACATCAAGGCTAGAGAGGAAGCCCAGGCAACTCTAGACGAGATGAGATCTGCCACCGAAACAACTATCAGACAGCAAAACACTCAGATCTGCGAGCTGCAGGAAGTAATAGCGAGGCTGGAGCAGCAGGCAGTTTGGAGAGAGCAGAGATACAGAGATCAGACTCAGGAGCTACACAGTAGAGTGGAGGATGCAGATGGTAGGAACCAGGACATCTCCACTTCCATCACTGCCTCCACTCAACCCCTTACTGAGACAGATACAGCTGTATAAGGAGTCTCTCACCAACCAGCAAACTAACTGGGAGAAGATAGAGGCGGATCTGAATGAGAAGCTGAACAAAGCCAGGGCAGACTTCTCAGATGCGGAAATGGAGAAGAGAGACTTGTCTGACAAGCTCCAACTGACTAAAAACAAAGCTGCCTCCTACCAAACCCAGCTAGATGCTCTGAGGAGTGAGAGGAATGAGTTAGAAGTGGCTGTGGAAGTCACTCAGAGCAAACTCATCCTTCTGGAAGAGGAACGAAAGAAGGACTCTGCTAAAACAGACAACTTCAAGTCCCAGTTCCTACAGTCTCTGGAGGACAGTAGAGCTGAGTGTGAGCAGCTGAAGGAGGAACTCCAACTCTCTCAGAGCATGCTCAGAGACCTTGAGTCCAGCAAGTCTGTGATGAGTGAAGTGGAGGACATTGCAAGCAGAAGCAGTACTCCCCCCATAGACTTCACATCCCAGACCCATATTCTAGAGAGGTCTCTGTATGGGAGTAACTGTGCGCCCAGTTCACCGACCTACTCAGTACCTTCAATGTCTTCTTATGGGATAGAGAGACTGCAGTCGCAACTCAAACAATCTCAGGTGAGTGTGATTGGGGGGTTTCAAGAGATTAGGTGGTTTCATCGTTCCGCATCGATCGAATGGACTGAGCAAATGAAAAACGCGCACAGTACATTTTTACGATGACTTCCGCGCAAAACAGCGAGCGTGAGAAATTGTGTGCGTTTTTCATTTGATCAATTCGTTCGATCGACGCGGAACGATGCAGGTGCCTAAAATTTTACTCCGTAAATAATATTAGCCTTCAGTTACCCATCTTGATTTAGTTGAAAATTATTGATAATTCAAATCACATCTCTAAATCTATCATTGGCTCAAGTACAATTACTTTCCACAACTTTAGATTCCTACTGAACCCTTGCTGAACCCTAATCCTCCTTTTCAGAGTGAGATAATCTCCTACCAAGAGCAGATCCGGAGTTTAACCCTCAGCAAAGCTTCTCTCAGCACCGAAATAACACGGATTTCTGAGAAGTGTTCTCAGTTGGAGCAACAGTGTGAACGGGTGCCTTCTATGAAGAAGGAGAAAGTGGTAATTATATAAACCGATTAAATAATCAGCTAATTAATTTATTATGAAATTTTGGTGTTTACAAATTTGGTAGGTTGCAATTTGGGGATCTATGTCAAGTTATTACTCTAGTTATCATATGATAATGACGTCATTTTGAACTGTCATGGTGTTCAAAAATGATTTTCATATCCCCAAATTACAACACCTACACCTCCTAAGGTAGGTTATCATTATGGTATCGGTTTGTTGATTAGTTACAAGTCCTTGGTGTCGCGCTACTCGGAAATTTCAAAATGATTTTCATTTCTCGAACTTGCGACATCTGTGTATTGTGTCTAGTAAGACACGTTGTTTTCATCAGAAAATAACGTTCACATATTACGTAATCACCAAGGGGGACGGGGGTTTCAGAATGATACGACACTTTGAACAAAACAACTTCTGTCTTACAGGAGTTGCATCGAAAATTGATTACGTAATATGCTTAGCCCATTTTTCATTTTCTATGTGAACGATTCCTAATTTCACAGGAGTTGCAGACTGATACGACACTTTGATAACGTTATTTCACAGGAGTTGCAGACTCGATACGACACTTTGATAACGTTCATTCTCACAGGAGTTGCAGACTCGATACGAAACTTTGATAACGTTATTTCACAGGAGTTGCAGACTCGATACGACACTTTGATAACGTTCATTCTCACAGGAGTTGCAGACTCGATACGACACTTTGATAACGTTCATTCTCACAGGAGTTGCAGACTCGATATGACACTTTGATAACGTTCATTCTCACAGGAGTTGCAGACTCGATACGACACTTTGATAACGTTCATTCTCACAGGAGTTGCAGACTCGATACGACACTTTGCTGGCGATGTATGGAGAGAAAATGGAAGAGGTGAATGAACTGCAGTTAGATCTGTCAGACGTCAAGGAAGCGTATAAAGCACAGATAGAGCAACTTCTCTCAAAAGTCATTAAGTAAGTAAGTTGTCTACTTAAGTTGAATATTGAATGGATTATGGAGATAATATTTGGATGCAATTAACTTGATTAAAATTGATCCTTTTTTGATAAGAAAACGCGTTAAGGTTTTAATCTTTAACTGCAAATTTTGTCGGGCAGAGATAAGAATTTGTCCCATTGTGGGCAACTGATTGCCGCTTAATTTTTAGCGCAGAAAAACATAAAAATTCAGTGCGAAAACACAATTTTTCAACCAGTGAAAATTTTAATCTTACAATTGTTATAAACAATAAGGTAAAATAAAATTTTAGTGGAATTATTTGCTAGCTTATTTTTTAGTTGATGTAAAACATTTATCACTTGTAGTGTGACAGCGATGGTAATACTGAATTTCCATCTGCCAAGAGATTGCTTATTTGATATTGCTTGGTTTGTCGATTTTGTAGTCAAGTCTAATTCAGTGATTGATTAATTCAGAATTTAACATTTTTTGCTGTTTTTGTTCCAAATAATCGTTTTATTAACGAGTTTATCATGACATATCATAGGAAAACTTAACACTTCCTATTAAATTCCATATTAAATTAAAATTCAATTCATATCAACTTTGTTTTAATTTAAGTTCCATCGCTTTGTGCCGGGAGAAGTGGTGTCACGGTTAAATGGTGTCAGGATGAAATGTTGTCAGATTGAACCTTGAAGTGGTGTCAGAGTGGAGTCAGAGTTGAACGGTGCTAGAGTAAAGTGGTGTTAGAGTGAAGTGGTGTCAGAGTGGAGTGGTGCCAGAGAGAAGTGGTGTCAGGGTGAAGTAGTGTAAGGGAGTAGTGTCATAGTAAATTGGTGTCAAGTTTGTGGACAGCCCCATCTGATATTCAAATACCACTAGTGGGTACACTGTATTTTAATCTACAAACTAAACTACAGAATTGCTGTAGTTTGGACCGTGCATATCTCAGGGTTAGAAAGGCAACATATATAATTCTATGGAAATATGTAAGAGATATCTTCCCGTGACCAAGTGTCTGTAATTATCTAGGGACACTGCGTTAGAACCTAGGATACGTTATCAGATGATGAAAGATTGGACCAATGCCAATATTATTAAAGGTAATTTGACAGCGAAATCCGCACGCGAAACTCATGCATGGCAAAACTTTAAATTGCGCGCATTGTTAGCATTTTAGTTTTGAACGTCAGCGCGCGCACGTGAGTGCTTATCAATGAATTGTAGATTTTAGAGTCGTGCAATTTCACAACAGATCGAAGGGCCGTGGTTACTTAATACTTTGAACGGAATTTGGATTTACTCTATATTTCATCACACATTTGTTAATCGAACAAATAAAACAACTGGTTAATTCGCAAAGGAGCAGCTAATTAATGCATGGCTAAACATAACTGAACTTCATAAATGAAAATACTTTTATTAGTATGTATTGATTGATTTATTCAATTTATTGAATGTATGATACAGCACTTGTCATGGACACCTGGTGCTTTCTCGGCCTATGTAATACTTTAAAATCACGTACTAAGACTATATGGCTTACACAGGTCGGTACGTATGACGGTACATACCCCGGTACGTACTGATGAGTGAGAACTGCTCCAACAGGTATAATCAGTCAATACCTGATATGTATGCTCATAGGTTGAAAGCAACAGGTCGAAAAGTAGGTTGAAAAGGTACTGGTAGGTAGAAAGGGCTCAATAAAGACCCTTCTTGGCTTGGAAATTGCAGATCATGCTTTCAATATTCAAGAGAGATGAGGAAAAGATAGTTCATGTTGTGAAAACCATCCAGACTGGGGCACAGTAAAATTCTACATGTCCTTTCGACCTACTTTTCAACCTGTTGTTTTCGAGCTATGAAGACACATATGGGTAACGCACTAACGCAGTGGTAGGTATCAACAAGTTTGGTAAGGTTCCACGGTATGCACCAAGGTATGTTCCGCGATATGCACTGTTCATTTGCTGACCAACTTACTGAATAAGAATGGTTCAGGTACAATAGATGTAAATACTCATGTATACATGATTTTCTTTGAGGATCAAGTTATTTAAAATATTCACACTAGCTCACTATCAGTCCTTTTAGTAGTTACTTCACACTAAGACACTAGCAATCCTTGATATGCGTTTCGTAACCCTTCTTCTTCTTTAATCCGGACTTTCTGTTCATCCAACAGTTCCTGAATATATTATTATAATTATCATATTAGTATTATCACATTAGTATTATCATACTATGTTGTGTATGTTAGGTACCTTATCGGACATAATCAGGGCGCACAACATACTGGCGGACAGAATTATGGGAGCTAAAAGCCTTTTGGAAATCCGAAAACATTGTGGGAAATAATGTCAGTTGTCAATTTTGGGCAATTTTCTTTTGGTGTTCAGTAATTGACAGCTGTTTAAGCCAGTTGGCCACTTCATTTCATATTTAAATGTTCAGGATATGATACTGGAACAAGAATCTGGGCGCGGACCTTGAATGGTAAGATATTATTTGAATTTGGGCGAAAATAATTATGGGCGCAAGGGTCTCCAGCGCCCATGTTATGTCTGAACAAATAATTTCCAAAAAGGTAACAAAGTGATTCATGTAAAAAGATGCAATCCCCTTCGGGGCTTCTCACCTTTAAGATAATAAGATTAGTCTAAGATGCTAAGATTAGATTTAGAGCTTACAATGAATTCTTGCAAGTGATGCCAACGCAAATGCTAAGATTGAAGCTTACGCTGAATTCTTGCAAGTGATGCCAACGCAAATACTGTTTTCTTTGCATAAGTCTTGTGCTTCTTTCACGTTCATCTTGTTGTTCTTTTGTCCACCAATTCTCTTTTCCATCATGTAGTTAATCTTGGTTGTCCATGTGCATGTGTCTGGTTAGAGAGATGATCATTTGTGATACAGGTTTACATTTTATAATCATTGTACCGCTAAATAGTTCTATATCTAATTTTAATGGTATATTTAATGAACGATACCCCCAAAGAGGTATCCTGACACAAGCTGAAATTTCACGACAAAAATCTCGACCAAATCTTGAAAGTCCAAAGTTGAACAATTGATGAGATAGTGCAGAAAATGATGCGCCCTTCCACACTTTCTACGGAAAATCTATGACATTATTACAATAGGTTAGCATTTGAAAGTATATAAACGAAAGCAAATGCCACTGAATACCTGGGCAGTCTTGAGTGTTACAATCCTGAGTCTCAAGTGCTTCCCCTACACACTGTGCTCCATCATGTGCGGGAGCAGGGTTATTGCAGCTTCTGCTTCTTGTTTGACTCCCTCCACCGCACTCTTCTGAACATCCAGACCAATCACCATAGTCACTCCATCCTCCATCAACTGTAATAAGAGTTATGTTATAACAGTAGATTGGTTTAAGTACAAGTTTATATCGGTAAATCAAGCTTGAAAAAGTGAAAAGAAGTCGAGATTTAATATTTCAGTATTCGTCCAAAAGTACAAACATAAGTGTTAGTGCTTCAATGGAATATTTTTTCCCTCCCCATTGGCCTTTTTGTGAATACAAAAAGGCAAATGAGAGGGTTGGCAGAGATCGTGGTTGGGAAGTTGAGAAATAGGATATGTGTATATCAGGTCCAGATTTACAATAGAACTACTGTAATTTCATATTATGATAGGTATCATAATTAAAAGCCACGGCCGGCGTCCGTACAAAATTTTCCGACAGCATATTTTTCGGTATTAGCAGATTGTTTACCGATCCATTCAGATTTCAGAGTTTCAGAAAGTACATAAATTTACGTGGCACAATTCATGCATTATGGTCCCTAGAGTGAATGATTAATGTTCGAGTTCACTATAAACACATTATTCATTCACTTTTATTATCAGAACTTCATTATGATTTTTTGTAGCAAAAGTAAGAAATAACTATTTAGAAAGAATTTGTAATGATCAAATTAGGAAGAGTTTTGGAAGAGTTATGGGACTAGCCACTGAAAAGAATCGAAAGTTCAAAAAATTAGTTTAACCACTCATAATAAAAGTAAATCATTGAATCATGAGGACTGATCAATGATCATCTCGTAACTCCGGAGTAAAAAACATTTTTATTTGCCATTGTTCATATCAAAGTATCAAAGAAGCAGCGTTTTCATAAGTAAGTAGTCAAACGCGTATGTGAGTCAACAAAACTATAAACGCAGCAAAACACGTCTTGTGAAATGAAAGAAAAGCTTCGCGAAATTTAATCATTACACGAACCTACGCAACATGCGCGGCATTCGAACTGATGATCAACGTCTCCCGAACGCCTTTGAACAAAAATTTTTCGCTTTACGGTATATAAAGAACTCTAAGTTTATCCATATTCGTGATTACTACATCGTTTCTTTCAAAGATAAAGGGGGAGGGAAATTAAGTGCCTGCATATTTGGAATAACGGACAAAGAATTGTGCTTCAATGGAATATTTTTCTTTAATTCTGTTTTACAACTGTTTAGTGTAGTTGCCTAGCAACTTAGGGTTGTTAGCAACTTACTAAGCTACAAAGAGTTGCTACCTAGCAACACAGTTTCTCAGTTTAGTTACATAGATATTAGTTACCTAGTTTTATACTCTATAATTACCTGAAACATGTGTAGCAGCATAGTTATCTATTTTTCTAATGAAGTCTGCAACTTGGTCGTATTGGCTCATCTGAGTGTAAGTACCACCTCCCCTAGGCCATCTGTATTGCTGCCACAACCCATCAGTGTCACATGAGGCTGCAGACACGTCTATAACTCTCACCCCATCACACTCTACAATAAGACCTTCAGCAGTCCTGTAGATTGAGAATATCTTTTCTCCTTCTCTTGGAATGTTTGTAAGAAGTGGAGTGCGGAGACTAACACTATCCACACCATCACATTCCGGCACAGCAAAATAAGGGGGATCATCAAATGTGATTGATAGGCCGCTCATTCCAGAGGTATGGGATTTTATGATACTTAATAGTAAACTGTCTCCACTTCCAACCACCGAGTCTGTCTTGACTTCCAGAGCATCCTTACCCCAATCCATGTTCTGATAATAGTTCCGGAACATCGAACTAGGTTTCCATTCCCGAGTCCAAGCCCAGCCTGAAGAGAGTTTATTAGTCAGTCGTAACACTAGTCGTAACATTAGTCGTTTATTGTTTATTGGACAGTCGTAACACTAGTCGTAACATTAGTCGTTTATTGGTCAGTCGTAACATTTAATATTAATTTAAATCATCTTAGGAACATACTGTTACTTCCTAATAACTACTTACCTTTTGCCCGGCCCCAAAAATTTAAACCCATTTATATTTAACGAATTGCACCAAACGACCCAAATCCCGATATGATATGATGATTTAGGTCATTATCGTGTTATGTAATGAGGTTCAAGAGAAATTAACACTGCATAAGGCGAGTCATAAAAATTTCATTTGACCTGAATAAACTGGCCTTTAATTTGACCGGCCCCACTTTAACCGGCCTTTTTTTAACCGACCTTTTGAGCTTTTGGACAAAAATCTCAAAGTCATTTTTGTCCTTATTAAGGGCCGGTTAAATAAAGGCCAATATAGTATCAATTTTTGGTTTCCGTCCTTGCCAGATCCCGAATAAATTTAAATGAAATAATTAATTGATATAATAAGCAATTATTATCTGTAAACTCATGAGTAATTACTTACTCTGCTGAGCATGAGCTGTTCTGCACACGGCAACCAATAGCAGGCAGGAGACTAGGGAAAACATCCTCAAATTTGATTGTATATCTTACTTTGGGATATTTATATGGGGTTTAAAATTTCGATTTGCTTGGCGACACTTGTGTGGCTAAAGTTTAGCTGGTAAGAAGAAGGAAGAAATGAATTGATTATCAAAGTTGCTAACCTACAAACTGCTGAAATAGCGTGTACCATCCTGATTGGTTAATAAATAGCATGTGCCATCTCCTGATTGGTTTGCTTGGGAGTCACGTGACACCACGGGAAGTGTGGGTGGAAGCCCCAGTATGTTGAAACTATAAACTAACAGTGTTCCATGAGGGGTGCCGATGTACTGCAAAACATGAGAACTTAGGAAATACACACTCTAACAAGAGAACAAAGCGACTCTGGCTTCTTTTTATAACTCACACAGCTTTAAGCGTCTATGTCTTTCTTCTTGAAGCCAAGCTCCCTGGGACCTTCCGGCTTGAATTTGTGCACCTGAAAAGGATAGGCTCAAACTTTCAAAAACAACTGTCGCCTGTCGATTATAGGAGTAATTTAGCAATTGCACGATCAAAATTTCCCACGCTTCGAGTGACGTCACTTGAGCCGCGCGCGCTTTCGTCTGAGATTCTGTCTCGCGCGTCACGCAAACGTACTTCACAAAATGTGGCAAAATCAGAAATGTGGATTTCATTTTCAAATATGGCAAAATTGCGTTCTGCATTCTATGATTTCAATTATTTTTTATCCTCATTCCTCCTAGGTAGGGATGAAATGGAGAGAAAGACACCTCACCTGGCCTCGTCTGACGTCGGGGCGCGCGAGGGGGTCAGGCAACGCCTGACATGACAAACGGCTCCCTTTGAGCGGAATTTGTCGAAACTCAAAGCCATGAATATTGATGCCATCAGGGGAAATTTGGATTAACTCTATATATAATCACATATTTGTTAATCAAACAAATAAAACAACTGGTTAATTCGCAAAGGAGCAGTTGATTAATGCATGGCTAAACAAAACTGAACTTCATAGGTTAAATGAAAATACTTTTATTAGAATTGCTAATAAAGCTAACCTTTATTCAAATCAACTATCATTGACTTCTGTAAGCTAAAATTCTGAGCATTTAAACCTTTTTTTCAAAACAAATCCAGATAAATTTCTAATAGAACTCTCCATTTTGAATCTTTAATCAAAACTTTCAGTGACTGAAGCAAATCTCTCCTAATTCAGCCAATGTATTCCTTCACTTCATTGCACGGTGTATAAACGAAATAAATTAAATAGGTGTCTAGCATCAAAACATAAATATGCATCAAATCATAAAGAGCAAATAAAAATATCCAGCACGCAGTCTTTTGTAGATAAAACGGTGCCAAAATATGATGTCAATCTTTCTCAATTTTACAAAAACGACTGACAGTGTTAGTCAAGTAATGTTTTCACAGCTGAGTAACCATGGTAATTGACATGGTACCATGATGGTTACCATGGTAACTAACGTTTAATTGACATGGTACCATGATGGTTACCATGGTAACTAACGGTTAATCGATGATTGATGGTTACCATGATTGATGGTTACCATGGTAACGGTCTTCATCTGAGCTCAGAACAGCACTCCATCCTGTCACTTCATTCGCTAGACAATTCGGTTTATTGACAAGGTGCCATGATGGTTACCATGGTAACTAACGGTTAATTGACATGGTACCATGATGGTTACCATGGTAACTAACGTTTAATTGACATGGTACCATGATGGTTACCATGGTAACGGTTCAGTTATTTGACATGGTTCCAACGATGGTTACCATCCTAACGTTCTATTGACATGCGATAAAAATATGGTTACCATGGTAACTAACGTTTAATTTACATGGTACCATGATGGTTACCATGGTAACGGTTTGCATCTGAGCTCAAAACAGCACTCCATCCTGTCACTTCATTCGCTAGACAATTCAATAAAAACACTTCGTCCTCAGAGATAAAAAGCAGGTCCCTCATGGTATGACGTGTTGATGACGTCATCATCACGTGGTAGCAGGTAACACGTAGTTGCCAGGGAAGGTTCCGAACTGTTCGGTTCTTTGGGAGGTACCAACGAACCAACCGTCATCACACCGCTCTATCACCTGCGATAATAAAGTAATAACAACAATGATAATAATAAGAGGGATCGTTCACATATTACGTAATCATCTAGAGGGGGGAGGGGGTACCGGATGATTACGTTACATTGTAACAAATACAACTACTGTGAACTTGATTACATTACGAGAGGGAGGGGAGGGGGTTGAATTCGGCCAAAAATTGATTACGTAATATGTGAACGATCCCTAATGCGAAATGATAGAACCGGAGATAGGTGCTGGGTATTGACTTAAATGAGGAAAATGAGAAGTGGAGAGGGTTTTCACTGATTGTTTTGGAAGATTGCAAGGTATTGAGAAGAATAACGTCACTATGTCAATGACGTCACTATGTCAATGACATCACTATGTCAATGACGTCACTATGTCAATGACGTCACTATGGAAATGACGTCACTAAGTCAATGACGTTGTTATGACAATTACGTACCTCTATTAGGTCTCCCTTGTGTAACTCCAACTCGTCAGCGTTCAGAGGTTTGTAGGTGTACTGTGCCTCATACAACTCATAATCCTGAGTTAGGGTACTATGAATTCAATTTACAGGGAGATTGGCTTGTAATCCTGAGTTAGTTCAATAAAAGGGTAAAAGAGGGAAATACAGCCGGGGGAGACTCAGGAATAAAACATGGGGTTTATAAAGGCAAAGTTCACTCTGGTAGAATCAATCATTCAAATTCTTGATTATTATTCTAAATGTGTATCTTCCAAATTATTCACCAAAAGTCTAGGTACCTGGAAGTTGCTGTCATCTGACTCCTCTCCCGTTCTGTCGTTATCAGGCGGGTTGTCATGGTAACTATCTCTTGGGTTGTCATGGTAACCATCTCGTGGGTTGTCATGGTAACTATCCCGTGACACTGGTTCGGGCGTGTAATTATCCTGACAATCCTCAATAAGTTGGTTGAGGGCTGGGAAGCAGGAGGTTCCAGTCTCGTGACGTAACTACTGGGGAAGATACCCGCTCTAGGACCAATGTTACCGTAGTACCAGTTATCATCAATTACTTCAGTGACTGTTATCTCACTGCCCTTCTTGAAGGGCAGCTCCCCACTGTCGTTAGTTTTGAAGGAGTAGATGGCTTTGACCAGGAAGGTATCGTCTGGGGTGTTGGATACTCGGTGGTTGATGTTGTTCTGCTCTGCTACCCTCAGTTCTTCCTCTTTTCTAGCTCTCAGCTCCTCTTCCTTTCTTCTCTCACTCTCTCTCATTTCTTCCTCATGTTGACGCTCCAACTCCCTCAATCTCTCCAACTCCCTCAACCGCTTTTCTTCTCTTTGCTTCTCTTCTTTCCTCAGCCTTTCCTCTTCTCGTTGCCTTTCTTCTCTTTTCAACCTTTCTTCTTCCTCGCGATGCTTCTGCAACTCTTCTGCTTTCTTCTTCTCCTCTGCCCGTTTCCTCTCCTCTTCAACCCTCTTTCTCTCTTCCGCTCTCCTTTTCTCCTCAGCTCTGCGCTTCTCCTCCTCCAATCTCTTCTGCTCTTCAGCCCTTCTCCTTTCTTCCTCTGCCCGTCTTCTCTCCTCTTCAACTCGTTTCCTATCTTCAGCAACTCTCTGCTCCTCTTCTCGCCGTTTCTGTTCAGCGACTCTCCTTCTTTCCTCCTCTACCCGCTTCTCAGCTGTTCTTTGCTCCTCTGCTCTTCTCTGCTCCTCTCTTATCCTCTTCCTTTCCTCCTCCCGCTCTATCCTCTTCTTTTCCTCTTCCTCCTTCTTTCTCTGCTCTTCTGCTCTCTTTTCCTCCTCCCTCCGTTCCCTAATTCTCCTTTTCTCCTCCTCAATTCGTCTCTCCTCGTCCTCTTTCTTCTTCCTCTCCCGCTCAGCTTCCTCTTCTCGCCGGTTCCTGCCACGTGGCAAACTGAAAGAGGGAAAATTGAGAGGATCTGGATGGGATATGGGATCAAATTCATTAATTGCCTCATCGTGAATCAGGCTTTTATGTGAAAATTTTCGTTAAATTTCAAATTATATATCGTTTATTTTAACGTCTTGACCAAACTCTGTACGTTTCGCTGGTAGTTAGGTACGTAGGCACTTGCGGCTCTGTTAGGGTCTGGGTAGCTAGACTTGGCGTCGAATGTGGTTTCTAAATCATCCGCAACTGGGGGGAAGTCCGCGGCAATGGGGGCTTCTTCTGAAATACGTGTTGCATATTAACTCGTGATAGCAAGGCGAATCTTTTATTCGAAGTAGGTACAGTGGCTCAATGCAACATCCGTTCTCTATATACTCAAACTCTCTAATGAATGATGAAGATTGAAGAGGCTTGCCAGTCACCGCTTCTTTGGACAGACAGACATATCAAACTAACCGGGTTCGAGGATCTCGACATAGTTCCGTGGGAATATTCCCACAGACCCGTCCAACTCCCCTTCAATCCAGTTAGCGTCTATCAGTCTTCTGATCCTGATAATGTCTTTCTTCTTGAAGCCTAGCTCCCTGGGCCCTTCCGGCTTGAATGTGTACCTGAAACGGATGGGCTCAAACTTTCAAAGAGTCATGTCAAAGCAATTAAGTAGTTAAATTAGACAATCTATCAAAGTTCCCACGGTTGGAGTGGAGTGACGTCACTTGAGCCGCGCGCTTTTTTCAAAGATTCTGTCTCATGTAAACGCACAAAAAATGCATGGCAAATTGTCAAATTCATACATTCATTTCGGGAAACAGGTACACCATCGTACATTTGATTTGATTTTGATTTCATTTGATCCCATATTTGTACCAACACCTAAGTTCAAATATGCTTCTACTAAATTTTCAATCCTTCTTAGAATATAGGGATGAAATGGAGAAAACGACACGGATCTCACCTGGCCTTGCAGAACTGCGGAGTTTCATCTGGTTTGGGACTGGGAGTGTCCTCATCACGCGTTGCTGGAGCGATATCACGCCTATCTGGGGCGATATCACGCGCCGGCCGGGCAATATCACGCGCCGGTGGGGCGATATCACGCGGCGGAGTCATGTCAGGTGGCTGGGAAGAGGTAGGAGCAACAGAAACCGGGGCTGATTCTGGCACAAGTCCATCAGGTTCTGTGTTCTGAAGGTTTTACCATTAACACCTTATTAACATGATATGTTTTGAAAATTGTTTCATTATTCATATTGAAAATTTGACAATTGACATGACCGAAAAATTCATCAGTGAACTGGAGGTGATGATTGATGAATTGAAGATTTTGCTTCTTCAATACCTTATTCCCTTTCAGTCTGTCCAAGGAAATGACTTTGACTTCATTGAATTCTTTAGTGAAGTCTTGCATATTGTCCGAAATGTTACCTAGAATGGCGGAAAGTTTTTACATTTGAATATTTCCATGGGTTTAAAAGAAAATAACAAATAACAATATGATCCAATCAATCATTGACATTTTGATATGAGATGGACCGTGTACTGCCCCCCCCCCCATAACTCTTAAACTATAAAATCATGATGCTTTTCGTTCTGATAATAATTAGCTCATATGCACCCATATCTCCCATAAAATTACCTTTGTTCCTGGAAGTGTAAGACATCCTGAGCATGTTAGCCACTTCCTGGGAGTCGTAGGAGGCGTTATCTCTGCTACTAGAGTCGATGTGATGTAGGGGAGGGTGGGCCGGTTTAGCCGGGTTATTCGTCGGGATCTGGGAAAAATAATTTAAAGATTATAAGAGACATAAAAATTTCAATGTTTTTATTTCTAAGTTTTGAATGTTTCGCTATAGCGAAGTTAAAACTTAACTTAATGACAACCCTTATAAAATGCAAGATCTATTCCCATGCTAACTACTTCTAGTCACCATGCCAACAAGACATGTCCCTATGTCAACAAGGCATGTCACCATGGCAACTACTCACAGGTTTGGTGGAGATGGGTCCTGCGAAGTGGAGGGGTGAGGAGGAGGAAGGAGGAGTTGAGATTCCAGATACTGCAGGCCTGCTGCCGTCAACCTATGGGAGATGGGATTAGAGGGGGAACCGGGGGAAAGGTTTTCAGTGAATTCTGAATCAGAGGGGGGCCGGGGGAGGGGTATTGAATGAATCCTGGTTTTATTGTAGTTCAAAAGTTTTTATTCTCAAAACACAACAACGGTAGCCACTGTAGCTGGAACAGAAGGTTATTAGCCTGGTTCATGATGAGAGATTGGGATAGCTGGACGGTTATGGACTCCTTTTAATTGAACTTTTTCATTCCTTTTGCAAGAAAACGCATTTTTGGCTAGATATCAGTATCACTTTACACCACAATGTGTTTGACCGGTTTTAACATTGCTTTCGGCCAGCTGCCACTTTGCTAGCAGTCACACCGTTTAGCAACGGTTACACTTTTCACTGTTTAGCGATACTCACGCTGAGGAGGTTAGAATTTCTAATGCTGATGTCAATAGCAGCATCGATATCCTCGTACACAATAACATTGCCGTTAGGGGGAGAGGTGGGGTTATCGACCTGATCCCGGGACTTAAATTGGGGGTGGCAATAATGGGAATACGTCACTCGGTCAAAACGCTAAACCATTCATTTCTTTATTCATCCTTTTTCAAATTTACAAAACTTCCTCATGAACAAAGTCACAAACAAACAAACAAACACACTCCCCCAGTTCCCAAGTACTCACAAATTAACATACAAACAAACACACACCCAGGTACTCACGCTAGTGTTGCTGTCCACACTGTCGTAGCTGCTGACTCTCTCATGGTGCAGGTCAATGTTGGAAACGTGCATCACTGGGGCCTGAAGAGGGGGAGGGGGGTCAGTGTTAGGGGGACCAGTATTAGAGGGGGTAGAAACCTCGTTGAAAAGGGGTGTGTCCAACCCCCTAAACACGAGATACGGGGATGGGGTGAATCTTTGAGTTAGAATCACGGGGGTTTCGAAAGAGGCGACGCCCCCACGGGGGTGGTTTCAGTCAATCAATCGAAAACAACTTGAAACGTTCATCACTACCACATTCCACACGAGCTCCTCCTCTGCAAACGCCTCATCTGCCAGCTCCTCTGGGTCTTCAAGTGCATCATCAGGGAAAACTTCATCTGGGAACACCTCATCATCTTCCGGCACATCATCTTCCAGCACATCTTCTGGAAGGTTTGGTGCTGGAGTCCCCAGGATAACCTCCATCCTGACATCCACAAACTGCTGCAGACACTGGTTAGCCCTCTTAAACAGCGGGTTCTTCAGATCTATCCTGTGTGAAGCAGGCCCTTGGACGCCGTCCAACTCTGCCAGATAGTGGTCTGCTACTTCTAACGGGTCATGTGACAAGTCACGTGACATGACACGTTGCCTGGCAACCAGGGGGTCTGTGAATATGTACCGGGGGTGGTCCTCCATTTCTCATTCAGGGTGTGTTGGAGTTCAGCTACATGTCAGAGGCGGATATGGGATTATTTGTTGAGAACGCAGCCAACAATTCAATATACCAAATTAAACAAACCTTCAAGAAATGGAAAAAATGAGACGGACGTATTCAAGTATTCTTTTAATCGAGAAAATGAATGAACTGCAAGTCATCTTATCAACAGAAAACGTAATCATTCCAGGCATTCTTTAATCAAAGTATAACAGTCTACTTATCAGACATATTCAAGACATTGCTAACTTGCAACACAAAGACAACATACAGAGCGACAGCAAACAGAGACAACACAGAAACAAACAGAGTTAAAGGAATGAGCGGATTGCTGCAACATTTCACAGGTGAGTGAGCAAGTATATCAGACCGGTGAGAAACGCGTGTTAAAAGAGTGAGTATCCTACTTGTTATTACTAACACAACAACAACAACATCATATAAATATAGCACAACACTTCTACACACTTTGTTAACATTGTACAAGCATTCTACAACTAGTTATAACAAGTCTTTAGCCGCAAAACATCGCCACTTTTATAACACTAAAATATAAACTGAACGCATCCACTTTTATCAAACTGAAATAAGCAAAACTCGCTAGGGTACCCAAGGAAGTGTTATCATAAGACACACCTAGAATATAACTAAACCCACTCAGTCTCAGACATGCTGAGAACTGTATGTCAAGGAATAGGCAGCGGGAGAGTGACGTCATCGCCATAGTTTAGAGTGGTGAGTTAGTGACGTGACAAGGATTATTATCTGAGTGAGAGACTTGATAATTAACAAGACAGCGCGTGTCTTGTTATACCATAACAGAGTGAAATACAGAGTGGAAATACCAACTGGGAAAGTGAGATGGCTTGGCAGCAAGCCAAGTAGAAAAGTGACAGATTTCAAGGGAGATATCTCTAAACATGAAGAGTAAAATTAACAGGAAATGGAACTGAAGCTAAATTTCAAAATTCTTGAAAATCACACAATTTTCAGCATAATTAGGATAATTTTCGACTTTTCAAAAATATTCATCGTTCTAAACATTCCAAACATGACTATAAATGGGAAAATAAACTAAGCGAATTATATTTGAATTTCAACGGACGTCTCCAAAGGCACTTTTCACAACGCAGAAAGGTAAGGCTTTTTAAACCGTAGTAAAAATATTTATTGTATTCAAATTTTATAAATGTTCCCTAAGACAAAGAATACTCTATTCAAGTAATGATGAAATAGTTCATTTAGTACGCACAGTAAAACACTCCAAGACAACACTCTAGACCTATTATACGCCGCGCACGAGAAATAGGCGGTACAACGCCATCAACTCACTACATTAAACTATGATAATGACGTCATCTAACCTGCCTATTTCTTGTAAATGGCGTATAAAAACTCAGTAGACCTTTATTATATCCATTAAAACACAGCAGCCATTATACAATACAAGACAACAAAGACACGGCCATGTATAATTTAGTTAGCTGAGGGTTGGCGGTTAACAGGGGTCGGATTTAAAACTATTCAGTTATTTGATATAGCTGCATTTCATTTAAATGATTAAATGATTTGAATTTAATTACCAGAATACATGATTTATCGTAAATTTTGAGAAATCAGTGGGAAAATTCGTTCATTATATGTTTTGAAGTTTTCATGTTTTCATGGTACAGAGAGTCATGTTGCCATGTTATCAAATCATGTTTTCATGTTATCAAGTCATGTTGTCAATGTCATGGTATCAATTCATGTTTTCATGGTATCAAATCATGTTGTCATGGTATCGAATCATGATGTCACGATATCAAATCATGTTGTCATGGTATCAAATCATGTTTTCATGGTATCGATGTTGCCATGGTATCGATGTTATCATGGTATCAATTTATCATGTTGTCATGGTATGTTCTCACCTCCGATATGTTCCTTGCTCCCTTTACTCCCGATGCCAGACTGTGCCCGCCAACTTTGTAACCTTTTCTTGTGGCGTGGGGACTGAAAAACATGGAGTGTTTCAAATGGGTTTAATTAGTTAATATGTTAGTAAAGTGGGTTTATGAAACTTTTGGGGTGTTTATTTTGATGCAAGGAAGCAGATGAAAAACCAGTGCTGTTTGATCATAATTATCAGTTAAAATATCTGAAATTTTAGGCTATAAGTTGAAGAGGTGGGGCAGACCAACCTTGGAAATCCAACGGTGGAATTTTTGGCAGCAATTCGTTTGTAACTCATAACTAGCAATAGTGCGTCAATTTCAAATCTAACAATTAAATAAACAACAGATTGTCAGGGCTAAAATAGTCAATAGTAGGAGTGGACAAGCTGGACGAGTAGCGATATTTCTCCAGCATTTCTTTCCTGAATTCCCAATTCTCCAGTCACAATGTGCTATCGTGGATTAATGGCAGGTCATAACCGGGATTAATGCCACTAATAATGAGAATTAGGGAGCAGAATTTCGAGAAATGACGCTGCATAGAAAGAGGAAGAAGTAAAGAGTTTCAGATTTGTGGCACCCATACTCAGAATTTGGAGGTCGGAATAATGGCTGCCCATAACCGGTATCAATACAACTAATATTGGAGATTAGGGGATGATAATGGGAATTAGAGAATGGCATTTGGAGACATGTATCTGTCCTGAGTTCAGGAGGATGAGGTAAAGAGGTTTGTGGCGCGGTGAGGCACCCATACTCAGAATTTGGAGGTCGCAAGAGAATAACAGGTGGAACTGAGTGAGGGCATCACCAGGGTTTACAATGGTGGATGAAGAGGAGAAACTGGGCATATAGAAGTATGATTAGGGCTAGGGTAGGTGTTGGGGTTCTAGTTGGAGCAGCAAATAGGGCTATGGTTAGGGTTAGGGTGAGTCCGCTTAAGGTCCGCCGAAGGAAAGTCGGCGTTCCTCCAGACTGCCTAGAGGACAACGGTCAGTAACTCAGTAACCGGAATTACTGGTTATCAAAAGACAATAGATCATTGTACAAGCAATGAACCATCTTTAAACTGGAAGAATATATGTCAACTGGTAATCTCCTCTTGTGACAAAGAGATAAAGAGGCTGAATAATTCTGAAATTGCACAGAAAATAGGCAGGGAATTGATATATGCAAGGCAATACATGATCCATTCGTAAAACGATTACTGTACTTCAGTTTAGTTCAGCAATTATCAAATAGTGGAAAGTTACGCAAAACTCCGCATTAGAAGCTAAAGATTTTGATAAAAAGGGTCGACGAGTGAAACATTGGAATGTTGACAGGAAACTGTCAAGTTTTAGGAAAATAATATTCTCACAAAGGAAAACTCAGGACAATAAAAAAATAAGAATCCTGTTTTCCCAACAACAAAAGCGGAGAAATCACGACTCAAGCAAACAGAGTACAAGCAAAGTCTGTGAGTATTAAGTCACACCCTCCTTAGATCACACAGTAAGGAATAAGAGTGTGTAAGCAGCATACCAGAGAATGGAATATACATGGGATCTTATAACTAATAGAGTGACGTCATGCTTAGGGGTTAGAATGGTGAAGTGGTGACGCCATTAGCCTATGAATTAGATCATTATCAGGGCTCATAATGGTAATTGATGACGTCATCATCATGGTTTACACTGATAATTATTGATGACATTACACCACCCTATCAGGTTCCTACACACAGCTGAATAAACAAAGTACAGGAAGAGAGAGTACATTGCCTCAACAAAGGAAGGTCCTTGCTGCGAGTACAGAGTGTGTTTGTGCGTGTGTGCGTGTATAGAGTGTAAAAAAAGAATAGAATGATAATAGGTCCTTGCAGCCTGTACAGACTATAGAGTGTAAGAAGGCTCTTTATTGCGTGTACAGAGTAAAATGGGCCCTTGCTTGTAGAGGTGGAATGATAATAGGCAGTTAGGTAATAATAATGGGTAATGTAATCACCAGAGAAGGGCTAACACTGCGTATTGTTATAAGATTGGGCAGTGAGAGTAGAATAAAACAGTAAAAACACTGCAATAAAACACTGCAGTAAAAACACTGCAATAAAAACACTGCAGTAGAAACACTGCAGTAGAAACACTGCAGTAAAAACACTGGAGTAAAAACACTGCAGTAGAAACGCTGCAGTAAAACACTGCAGTAGAATGCAGTACGCAGGAATGTAGAAGCGTGTAACCATACGCAGATACCAATATACTCTACACCAGTAATTACCTAATTAACTCATTACCTCATTAACTCATTACCTAATTACTACCTTCCTATTGTCTACCTTGCAGACAGTAGATAACAGTGGCTTGCTATTGGCCAGTAGAGGTCTGCTATTGGATAACTGGGGTAATCGGTTGTCTATTGTTAAATACAGCTCTTATGTGCGTCAACTGATAGGCCAATGCATTGTATGTAGGCAAACTGATGGGTCTCTGCATTGTATGTGGGCAAAGCGCAGTGTATTTAGGCTAATGCTATAAAGGCTACTGTTATATAGGCTACACTTGGAAGGCACTTGGATCAGAGCGTGTGCCAAGCGAGGCATTTACCAAACCACTAATTAGCTATCCAGGTTAATTGGGTACAAGGTGCATTCTTTACCACTTACAAAGGTTTTCAGAGGATAATACGTCATTCTGATTGGCTTACTTAGTCACGTGGAACAACAATAAGCCCCATTGAAGTATTGGACCCTCCTACATTAGACCCTACTACTATTGATCTCAAACACAGCCACATGCTACCTGGATCAGAGGCAAAATGCAAATATAACCTTAACCCCCCTCCTATTACACGCAATACAACCAGCGGCAAAATGCAAATAACCTTATTCCCCCTCCCTATTACAAGCAATACAAACTGGATCAGCGGCAAATAACCTTAAACCCTCAGTGGCAAATACCCATACTGTTTAACCCCCCCCCCCCTTTTCTGATCCTAGTAAATACACTCATGAGCAAATACTCAAATAACCTTCCCCTTGCAGTTACAGGAAATGAGCTAAACAACCCATGAACTCCTTGCAAATACCAAACAATTACAACTTCAGGTAAAGGTTACAGTACACATAGGATCAGCGGAGAAAGCCATGGGTCCCGAAATAGCAACTTAAAAGAGAGCACTGGTACACCATAATAACCTTAGAAACGGTACAGTATAATAACCTTATAGCAAAGGTAACAGGGTATAGTAACACTTCAGAACAAAAGATCATCTCGTACCATCTGGTACATAATTACTTGTTACACACCCAGACGTGCAACAGTGTATGTTATAGCATAGAGCACTATGGTGATACACTGCAATGGTGATAGAGTGGGGCTTTTCTCCCAGGAGCGTAGTAATATTTTTAACAAGTTACTATATTATGCTAAATATCTATGATGGCGGTTTGAAGACAGGTTTGAGAGAATCATTTCAACAAATGGTATCAGGTATCACACATTCGGAAACACGATTTTTGGACTATCTGCTTGGATTCGGCAAATTTTCACAAAAACAAACATTCGTCATTCAAATAACTAGACCCAATCATAGAGTATCACTACAGATTACAGAGGACAGAGGTAGAGGGAATTTCAAACCCAGAGAGTCCGATAGGCGGTACAGAGCGGAGGCTGGAAAGGTGACAAATGTACCGGAGACCCAGGGTTCGGATTACTGAATCGTATTAATTTCAGAAATTAGATTACACGCACTCCTTGTATATCCCGCGCACGAAACATAGGCCGTTATTTTAAACGATTGGGCAGCAAGAACAATGTAAATGACTTCATTTCGACCGCCTATTTTATTCTGAGTGCATATTACATGATATCAGTGTATTTTGTAAAGAGAATAGGTGTTTTGCTGTGGTAATTCAACTCTTTAAAGCGTCATAATGACGTCACTTTCAAACGCATATGATTCGCATAAAGCTTGTAATATGCGCTAGCGTGTGCAGTGGTGTGTCGGTTATAAGAAGTCACGGAAAATAAGGTAGTTTATCGAATCAACTGAGAATTGAATACATTTGACTTCATTGACGAGCAACTACAACAATTCAACTTTCATTTTTAATTAAAGAGCAATTATTTACTAAACTAATCTCAGCGATCATCGAGCAATCAAAACTTTCAAAACTCAGCTCAGGCTGTTAATGCTGCACAGAACAAAAGCGGTGCTGATATTTTCTGCGTTTTATCAAAAAGCGGTGCTGATTTTCTGCGGTTTATCACAAACAATATGGCAGGTTATATTCTGGTACCTGAGAAGAGGGTCTGTAGCAGCTGTGGTGGAGGCAGGAGACCTCAATCTGTAGGGAAAGTAGACGGAGAATATAGACCTACTCACTGGGTTACAACACGGCAAATATTCTTAGAGTCTTAGGATATTACGGTTACAGTTCGGACAGCAGTGCGCGCGGTGTTATTTCGTGCGGCGTATAGACATGTTATTTATACGCCGCGCGCACAAAAGACGCACAAACTACAGTTCGAACTGTCCCTGTTTCACAGGAATAATAATAAGATAAGACAGCTTCCCACTCACCCATTGTTGTTTGGTGTGGGAGCGTTAGAAGCGCTGTTCTTTCCGCCTCTTCCCCCTCGGAAACTCCCACTCCCTCCTGAAGATGGGGGTTTTAGATCGGAGTGCTAGGGAAGCTTTAGTTTACGAATAAGTCTCAATGATGTAAAATGTCATCCTCTTTATCTCCACTCCCATCATCATCTTTACACTCCCTAACTCACTCCTCCCCCTCACACCCTCTCTTATCACCCCTAAGTGGCTCCTCCCCTCCCTTCCCCCTCTAAACTCACCCTTACTCCTCCATTAACCCTTCTCAACTTAACCCTCCTTCACTCCCCCTCTAAACTCCCCGCCTCTGAACCAACCCCTTACCCCTCTTAACTCACTTCCTCTTCCCCGGGACGGGGGTGTCGGTGTTCTGTCGGCCGGGGACACTGATCTTTGAACCCCCTCCGCTATGCTCCGACTATCACTCCTCTGTAACGCTGAAATGAGAAAAGTAAGAAATGAACACGGAACCGAGGGTTATGAGAATACAGAAGACAGATCTGAGTGACTAAAGTCTAAATGTAGCAGTGTCTGGTGAACAAGAATCATTGAGTAATCTCAATTAGGCGGCAAAGAGGTTGGAATACTCGATTCTACTTTACTGCGTAGAATGGGACGAAAAGTGGATGATTAGAATAAGGCAACCCCACGATCTAGCAATCTAGCGATCCAGTAAATAAACTAATCAGTGCTATTACCATGGTAACAATTACTGCTACCATAGCAACGGGCTTCTATGCTTATCCAGTGATAATAATATCTCAATATGTTTTGCTCCGAATCCCCAAATCCCAACACACGTATATTTCCTGAAATTCAGATGGTTTGTAATCAACTTGCCACTCACCGAACCCATCTTACTGCTGTCTTATCCCTGAATAACCTGGGAATTAAACACTTAAATAATAAATCCTAGGTTTAGATACAGGAGTGCACGAAAAACATGCGGTTGAAAGTTCGGCGTAATTTCGTCCCTCTCAACCACCTTTCATTTTTCTCGCACCTTCTAGTTTCTACGTTCCAACTAATATTCTAGAATATTCTACTCTATCCGTGGGGGCCAACCTTTTGGAAATCAAGGGGGAATTTTTGGCAGCAATTCGTTTGTAACTCATAACTAGCAATAGTGCGTCAATTTCTAGTCAAGCAATTGAATAAACAACAGATTGTCAGGGCTAAAATAGTGAATGCTAGAAGCACGGATAAGTTGGACGAGTAGCAATAGTCCTTCAGTTTTTCTTTCCAGAATTCCCAATTCTCCAGTCACAATGTGACATGGTGGATTAATGGCAGGCCATAACCGGGATTAATGCCACTCATGATGGGAAATTAGGGAGCAGAATTTCGAGAAATGACGCTGTAAAGTAAGAGGAAAAGTTAAGAGTTTCAGATTTGTGGCACCCATCCTCAGAATTTGGAGGTCGTGAGAAAACAACAGATGCTCCTGAGTGAGGTCATAACCAGGGTTAAGAATGGTGGATGAAGAGGATGGACTGGTCAAAGAGATATATAGGACAACGGTCAGTTACTCGGTAACTGGTTATCAAAAGACAATAGAACATTACAAGCAATGAACCATCTTTAAACTGGAAGAATAGATGTCAACTGGTAAACTCATCTTGAGACAAAGGGATAAAGAGGCTGAATAATTCTGAAATAGCACAGAAAATAGGCAGGGAATTGAAATATGCTAGGCAATACATGATCCATTCGTAAAACGATTGCTGTACTTCAGTTTAGATCAGCAATTATCAAATAGTGGAAATTTATGCAAAACTCCGCATTAGAAGCTAAAGATTTTGATTAAAAAAAAGGGTCGACAAGTGAAACATTGGAATGTTGACAGGAAACTGTCAAGTTCTCAGAAAAGAATATTATCACCAAGGAGGAAGACTCAGGACAAAAAAAGTGACTGTGATTGTTCCCAATCCATAACAAAAGCGAAGAAATCAAGACTAAAGCAAACAGTGTACAAGCAAACAGATTAACAGAGTACAAGCAAAGGCAGTGAGTATTAAGTCACACCCTCCTTATTAGATCACACACAATGAGGAATAAGAGTGTGTAAGCAGCATACCAGAGAATGCAGCGGATAATAATGACGTCATTATCATGGGTTAGAGGTGAGTTTATTACACCCTGGCTCCTGTTACGAGAAAAACTCGCGAGTCAAGCCGAAAAAACTCGCGAGAAATTTATTCGTCGTAGCTCCTGTGCAAGAAAAACTTGCAGAAAAAATCGGTTTTTGACTCTGCGAGAATGTTCGCGAGGCAAATTTACAAAAAGATGTAATTAAATGCCCTCATGAGAAAAACTCGCAAAGGCAAATACGAAAAGGAATAATTGGTTTATTGATTGTTCAATGGAAGTATGCAGCAGAGCCCAATAGATCATGATTTTATACCACCCGGATGTAAAATCAAATTACCTCATTAAATGGCGTGCATAGGGTATTACAACAAGAGCCGTATAGTATACATCGCAACTTTACTACCAGAGTATCAGAAGGAGCAGAGCGAACCTGAATTAGGTACATCAAGAATCAAGATAAGAATTCATCCTCAGATTAATGATAAATGACAGTTTGCTGCAATTTTGACAAGTCCTCTTTTCAAAATAAATGAATAAACTTTCGACCAATATGCATATCATTATGATGAGTCTGAACCGATTGGTATGAACTATACCTAACCTTAGTCCTGCAATCATTATAATTTCCTAAATTTTGCCTTCAGCATAGTGAGATAACCGTCAGTTAAACAGTTAAGTGTGATTAGTTGTAGGTAGGTAGGTACTAGAGGATTGCTATGAAGACATTGGTAGTGATTGACCTCCAAATTACAAATATGAGAATGAAATTTGGGATCTAATTAGCTCCTTGTTCAGTACCTAATCTGAAAACACACATTCGTCCAGATATATTAAATAGCTTAGCCTGACAAAGAATATAAGCCATTCATGAATGAAGTTTCCTTCCATTTACAGCTAATAGCCCTAAGCCGCTTAATGCTGGTTGCTTTTAATAATGAAAAAAAAGAACACTGCTGGATAACCAATGACTCAATTACAGTTTTTGGTTGCATTGTCCATCAATGGTTGAAGTTAGAATGAAGTGGTTCTATCGGACTTCATTCACATCGAGCAGCCCTTCTTCGAAAGTTCGAAGGACACTTTCATACTCGTTGAGGGATGAGAAAGTTCTGTTTCGTGTGTAAAATGTACCTAGAATGTTAATGTTACACAGTTAGGTACACACACAGTGACTATCGAAGTATCGAGTGTCAATTACATCCACGCCAAACGGAATACTCGTATACAGGAGCTACGTTGATGAAAATACCAATTTCTCGCGAGTTTTTCTCGCGAGAATGTTCGCGAGTATTTCTCGTAACAGGAGCCAGAGGTTTACTCCATTAGGGGGTAGAGTGGTGATCTTATGAAATCTTTATTTGCGTTTAAAGTTTTCCCAATCCATAACAAAGAAATCACGACTAAGCAACAGTGTATAAGCAAATGATCACACAACGAGGATTGTATTTGTAAGCAGCATACCAGAGAATAAGAATACAACAAATCTTATTATATTACTAATAGAGTGACGTAATGATCAAGGGTTAGAATGGTGAACTGGTGACGCGATTAGCCCATTAGATCATTATCAGGGCTCATATTGATAATTGATGACGTCATCATCATGGTTAATTATTGATGACATTGCACCACTTTATCAGGTTCCTACACACAGAGCGCGCTGAATAAACAAAGTACAGGAAGAGTCAAGAGAGAGTACATTGCCTCAACAAAGGTCCTTGCTGCAGAGCGTTTTTGTGCGTGTGTGCGTGTATAGAGTGTAAAATGGGTCCTTACTTGTAGAGGTGGAATGATAATAGGCAGTTAGGTAATAATAATGGGTAATGTAATCACCAGAGAGGGGCTAACACCACGTATTGCCGCGTATTGTAATAAGATTGGGCAGTGAGAGTAGAATAAAGCAGTAAAAACACTGCAGTAAAAACACTGCAGTAAAAACGCTGCAGTAAAAACACTGCAGTTTGAAAACACTGCAGTAAAACACTGCAGTAAAACACTGCAATTAAACCACTGCAGTAAAAAACACTGCAGTAGAAACACTGTAGTAGAAACACTACAGTAAAAACACTGCAAAAATACTGCAGTAAAACAGTACGCAGGAATGTAGAAGCGTTAAAACACCAGTAAAACACCCACAGTTTAAAAACACAGTAAAAACACGAGTAAAAACACTGCAGAAAAGCAGTTAAAACACAGGTAAAACACAGTAAAACATCAGTAAAAACACTGGAAAATTTGAAGGAGTTAAAAAATCAGGTAAAACACGCAAAACACTGCAGTAAACAATGGTAAAACACTGCAGTAAAACATGTAAAACACTGGTAAAATTTTGCAGTAAAACACTTGGGAAAACATGTAGAAGGCAAGCAGGAAAAGTAGAAGTAACCCTACTGATGCCTATACTCACCCGAAAAGACCCAATAACTCATTACTGCCTTCCTATTGTCTACCTTACAAAAGGTAGATAACAGTGGCTTGCTATTGGCAGTAGAGGTCTGTATAACAGATTTAATCGTTGTCTATTATAAATGCACTCCTTATATGCGTCAACTGATAAAGTGATTGTATGTAGGCAAACTGATAGGCCAATGCATTGTATGTAGGCAAAGGTACCTGTAGGTATTAAGGAATTCTTATAAATAGGCTAGCATTTACCAAAACCAGAATTTGGAGCAATAGGATAATTCAGTGTGCCAAGCGAGGCATTTACCAAAACCAATTACATTCAGGTTAAAGAGGTTCTCAAAGAGACAATAATATACCTTTTGGTTGGTTGGGTGTTAAGGTCAATGTGACGTTCAAAATAAGCCCCATTGGAGTATTGGACCCTTCTACATTAGACCCTTCTACTATTGATCTCAACGACATGCAACCTGGATCAGTGGCAAAATGCAAATAACCTTTAACCCCCTCCCTATTACACGCAATACAACCTGGATCAGAGGCAAATAACCTTAAACCCTCAGTGGCAAATACCCATTTTGTTTAAACCCCCTTTTTCTGATCCTAGTAAATGCACTCATGAGCAAATACTCAAATAGCCTTCCCTTGTAAAGTTGTAATTACAGGAAAATGAGCTAAACAACCCATGAACTCCTCGAAAATACCAAACAATTACAACTTCAGGTAATGGTAACAGTATACACATAGGATCAGCAGAGAAAGCCCTGGGTCCCGAAATAGCAACTTAAAGTTAAAAGAGAGCACTGGTACACCGTATAATAACCTTATAGCGAAGGTAACAGGGTATATAGCAAAGGTAACAAGGTAGAGTAACACCGCTTCAGAACAAAAGATCATCTCATACCATCTGGTACATAATTACATCTTACACACCCCCACCGTGCAACAGTGTTTGTAATAGCATTCAGCACTATGGTGATACACTGCAACGGTAAAAGAGTGGGGCATCATCCTACTATATTATGCTAAATATCTATGATGGCGGTATGAAGACAGGTTTGAGAGAATCGTATCACACATTCGGAAACTGGATTATTGGACTGTCTGCTTGGATTCGGCAAATTGTCACAAAAACAATAATTCGTCATTCAAATAACCAAACCCGATCAAAGAGTATCACTACAGATTACAGAGGACAGAAGGAATTTCCAACTCAGAAGGAATTTCAAACTCAGAGAGTCCGATAGGCGATACAGAGCGGAGGTTGGAAAGGTGACAAATGTACCCGAGACCCGGGGTTCGGATTACTGAAATCGTATTAATTTCAGAAATTAGATTACACGCACTCCTTGTATATCCCGCGCACGAAAGACAGGCCGTTATTTTCAACGATTGGGCAGCAAGAACAATGTAACTGACTCCTTTTCGACCGCCTAATTTATTATGAGTGCATATTAAATGAGATCAGTGCAGTTTGTAAATAAAATAGGAGGGCTGCTGTGGTAATTCAACTTTTTAAAGTGTCGTAATGACGTCACTTTCAAAGGCCTAAGATTCGCATAAAGCTTGTAATATGCGCTAGCGTGTGCAGTGGTGTGTCGGTTATTGGAAGTCACGGAAAATTAGGTAGTTTATCGAATCAACTGAGAATGGAAAACATTTGACTTCATTGACGAGCAACTACAACAATTCAACTTTAATTTTTAATTAAAGAGCAATTAAACTTAACTCAGCGATCAAAACTTTCAAAACTCAGCTCAGGCTGCACAGAACAAAAGCGGTGCTGATATCTGCGTTTTATCAAAAGCGGTGCTGATTTTTGCGTTTATCACAAACAATATTGCAGAACCAAAGCGGTGCTGATTTCTGCGTTTTATCACAAACAATATTGCAGGTTATGTGGTACCGGTACCTGAGGAGAGGGTCTGTAGCAGCTGTGGTAGAGGCGGGAGACCTCAATCTGGAGGAATAGTTGACGGAGAATATAGACCACTGGGTTAAAACACGGCAAATATTTCGAGTCCATGTTTCCGGAAAAATTGTGACAAAAATGTGACGAATTTCAAAATCTGTCACAATTTTGAAATAAACCTCACCATGGCCATAATAAACCTTAAAATGGTCTGATTTCGGTCTATAATGTGAAACATTGATATGTAGGGCGACATTTAATGCTTAATTGCGCCATTTATGATACTGCACGTGCGAAAATGCGCGTCACGTGCAAAATTGAAAATTTTAAAACTCGTCTTATTCACTTCCAAAATGCCCAAAACGTATTCTATAAAAGTCTGGGACCAAAATCGGAAAATAAAATTTTGCTATTTGTATTGATCCTGAACATAGAAAATGTTACAGATGCAAAATCTGTCACAATTTTGAAATAAACCTCACCATGGCCATAATATACCTTAAAATGGTCTGATTTTGGTCTATAACTGTGAAACAATGATATGTGGCGACATTTAATGCTTAATTGCGCCATTTATGGTACTGCACGTGCGAAAAATGCGCGTCACGTGCAAAATTGAAAATTTTAAACTCGTCTTATTCACTTCCAAAATGCCCAAAACGTATTCTATAAAAGTCTGGGATCAAAAATCGGAAAATTAAATTTCGCTCTTAGCCTGTATTGATCCTGAACATAATGCAGGTCCAAAATTTGTCACAATTTTGAAATAAACCTAGACAAGGTGTTCATTTTGTTGTTTTATTACCTATGACCTACTTCCATTTACTCATTTATCTCGTTTGGATGAAATTTCTCGTGGCTTCTAATTAGACTTCAGAAGGCACAATAAGGAACCTCGAGTTGGTGGATTGGCTGATGAGCCCAGTCATGTCTAATGAGATGTCTTTAATTGTGCTGCTGTTCATTTACCCCTCTCCTATTACCATAATTGTGCCAGGAAGTAATGGTAATAAAATCACTTAAGCATTTCGGAGAGTAAGAATATCACAAAGCATACAAGCATAATATAACGGCATGAGATATATTATTATTATTTGTATAATGTATTTATTGAATTGCTGACTATTGCTGATTGTAATTAACGAAACATATTTAGATTAACATTTGATCCGAACCAAAAATTTCAGCCTTGATTTACGAGAATTTCATCTTCAACAATATGCGTAGCGTGCAAACCACCGCGCTAAATTTGTCACAATTCTGCTCGGAAACATGTTCTGAATATTTCTTAGGATATTACGGTGACAGTTCGGACAGCAGTGCGCGCGGTGTTATTTCGCGCGGCGTATAGACATATTATTTTTACGCCGCGCACACAAAAGACGCACAATCTACAGTTCGAACTGCCCCTGTTATACAGGAATGATAATCAGATAAGATAGACCCACTCACCCATTGTTGTTCGGTGCGGGAGTGTTGGAAGCGTTGTTCTTTCCTCCTCTTCCCCCTCGGAAACTCCCACTCCCTCCTGAGAAGGGGGTGTTGCATCGGAGTGCTAGGGAAGCTTCAGTTTACGAATAAGTCTGATGTAAAATGCCATCATCTTCACAAATTAACCCCTGTATCCCCACTCCCCTTCATTTTTAGTCCCTTCACTATCCCTCACTCACCCCTCCCCTCACACCCCCTCTAAACCCATCCCCCTCACCCTCCTTTAAACTCACTGCCTCAGGCCTCTTCCCCGGGACGGGGGTGTCAGTGTTCTGTCGGCCGGGGACACTGATCTCTGAACCCCCTCCCCACCCCACCCTCCTCTAACCCCCCCTCTTCCCTCACTCCCGTCTTTAAACTCACTGCCTCTCCCCCTAGGAGGGGGTGTCGGTGTTCTGTCGGCCCTCCCTCAAACCCTCTGTAAAATCCCCTCAAAACCCCTCTAAACTCGTCCCTCTAAACCCCCCTCGCCCCTCTAAACTCACTGCCTCTTCCCCTAGAAGGGGGTGTCGGTGTTCTGTCGGCCGGGGACACTGATCTCTGAACCCCCTCCGCTATGCTCCGACTATCACTCCCCTTCACCCTCCTTTAAACTAACTGATCTCTGTACCGCCTCCTTCACTCCCCCACCCCCTCTCACCCACCCCTCTCACCCCACCCCCTAGCTTCACTCCTCCTCTAAACTCACTGCCTCTTCCCCGGGAAGGGGTGTCGTGTTCTGTCGGCCGGTGACACTGATCTCTGAACCCCCCTCCGCTATGCTCCGACTATCACTCCCCTTCACCCTCCTTTAAACTAACTGATCTCACCCCTCCTTCACTCCCCCCACCCCTCTCACCCACCCCTCCCACCCCACCCCCTAGCTTCACTCCTCCTCTAAACTCACTGCCTCTTCCCCGGGAAGGGGGTGTCGTGTTCTGTCGGGTGACACTGATCTGAACCCCCTCCGCTATGCTCCGACTATCACTCCCCTTCACCCTCCTTTAAACTAACTGATCTCTGTACCCCTCCTTCACTCCCCACCCCTCTCACCCCACCCCTCCCACCCCACCCCTAGCTTCACTCCTCCTCTAAACTCACTTCCTCTTCCCCGGGACGGGGGTGTCGGTGTTCTGTCGGCCGGGGACACTGATCTTTGAACCCCCTCCGCTATGCTCCGACTATCACTCCCCTTCACCCTCCTTTAAACTAACTGATCTCTGTACCCCCTCCTTCACTCCCCCACCCCCTCTCACCCCACCCCCTCTCACCCCACCCCCTAGCTTCACTCCTCCTCTAAACTCACTTCCTCTTCCCCGGGACGGGGGTGTCGGTGTTCTGTCGGCCGGGGACACTGATCTTTGAACCCCCTCCGCTATGCTCCGACTATCACTCCCCTTCACCCTCCTTTAAACTAACTGATCTCTGTACCCCCTCCTTCACTCCCCCACCCCCTCTCTTCCCCACCCCCTCTCACCCCACCCCCTAGCTTCACTCCTCCTCTAAACTCACTGCCTCTTCCCCTAGAAGGGGGTGTCGGTGTTCTGTCGGCCGGGGACACTGATCTCTGAACCCCCTCCGCTATGCTCCGACTATCACTCCTCTGTAACGCTGAAATGAGAGAAGTGAGAAAGGAACACGGAGCCGAGGGTTATGAGAATACAGATCTGAGTGACGAAATGTAGCAGTGTCTGGTGAACAAGAATCATTGAGTAATCTCAATTAGGCTGCAAACTAGTTGGAATAGGTACTGGATTTTGCTGCGTAGAATCTGACGAAAAGTGGATGATTAGAATAAGGCAACCCCACGATCTAGCGATCTTGAATCCAGTAAATAAACTAATCAGTGCTATTACCATGGTAACAATTACTGCTACCATAGCAACGTGCTTCTATGCTTCTCCACTGATTATAATATCTCAATATGTTTTGCTACGAATCCCCAAATCCCAACACGTATATTTCCTGAAACTCAGATGGTTTGGAATCAATTTGCCACTCACCGAACCCATCTTACTGCTGTCTTATCCCTGAATAACCTGGGAATTAAACACTTAAAAATAATTAATCCTAGGGTAAGATACATGAGTGCACGAATAACAAGCGGTTGAAAGTTCGGCGTAATTTCAACCCTCTCCACCGCCTATCATTCTGCTTGCACATTAACACGTTCTAACTAATATTCTAGAATATTCTACTCCTATCCTCTTACTGGCGCAAGTTGGAATGTCTTCTAACGCAGCAAACTTCAGATACTTGTCCCGAGCTGTACCCTTTCTCATAAACCAGTAGCAATATCATAGACAGGATGGGGTTGCTATAGCAACACAGCAGCAGGAATGGATGGGGTTGCTATAGCAACGTGTTTCTTAGCAACAGTTCTTTCCTTAGTTACACCGATGATGTCGTGTCTCGAGCACACCACCAAGAGTTTGGGATGGGGAGGTAGTTCACATCAACAGAAGGCTCACAGATTTCAAATCGAAGAGTCCTTAGCACCGGTTGTCTTAGCAACGGTTGTCTAGCAACAAAGCAACCAAATAGCAACGCGTAGTCAAGAGAATGTACTTCAAAAAGAGTACTGCAGTAATGTTAACAATTTGAGATGTGAAGTCAGCACGGAATAATGCATCCTGAAGGAAAATACAGCTGATAAAAAGTATAGAGTTACATGGAATAAAACTTGGGATAATAAAACAAAACATCGCACAATGTTTAATATGCTTAAGGAGTTTGGATGGCAGTCAAAAACTTAAATACAATAGCAAGTAGTACAATAGCAAGTCAAAGAAAAGTAATCGTCACAAGGCAAATTTAAAATCTTATTTCGATGGAAAATAGCGTTTCTCGACGGATAACATGAATCAATTCAAGTTGCCATAAATGGCAATAACATTGTCGTTTATGCCACAAAAATGGTGAGATGGCCTATAAATTTCTTAGACAAATATAAATCACACAAACAATATAAATCAAGAAAACAAAGCAGTATACAATCTTACAATAGTGCCATTGTGAATCTTGAAATCAAAAGATTATTCCCACACTACAAAAGAAAATAATAGAATTTTAAAGCACGTTGAATGGACATGAAATCACTACGTGTATATCAGAATATACATAAACTCATAAGACAGAGTATTTAATGAGTTATGAAGCTTGTTTTTTGTGAAGTAAGTATAAAACGTAAGCCACTTCTGGGTCGCCATGGTTACTAGTGGTTACCATGGTTACTAGCCTGTTACGAGAACTAAAGACATAAGCTACAATGACATGTTAGGGTACTATACGAAGTGTAACGTGCTAATGAGACTATATTTCACCGCATGGTATTCAAACTATCGGTGTAATTGTATAATTACTTAATTACAATGTAGACGGTCGTTTAGCTATTCACTTATATTCAACAACCGCATGGCGAACCCATCAAAACAATGATGACTCTGTGGTGGGGGTTGTTGAGATTATAATTGACACGAGGTTGGTTAGTTGGTAGCTTTCAAATAGCATGTGCTAATCGACTCCTTATTAACATTTCTCTGAAGACAATAGGATGGTGTGCTGCAGTATCTACAGCACCATATATGGGCCAGCCATATATGGGCTAGTCTTCTTAGCAACCGGTATCACATGTCCTTAGCAACCAGTATTACATCTCTTATTCTATTATATTAGCAACCAGTATCACATCTCTTAGCAACCGGTATCACATCTCCTAGCACCCAGTATCACATCCCTTATTCTATTATATTTGCAACCAGTATCACATCTCTTAGCAACCGGTATCATATATTATCCTAGCAACCGTTAACAATTCAACACGCCATCTGGAAGCAAAGGCGGAAGTGTGTGCAGTGATTATATGCAACGAGAAATAGGCGGTTCAACGCCATAAACTCACAACAATGAGATATGATAATGACGTCATCCTACCCGCCTATCTATTTCACGTGCGCGGAGTATAGTGTACAATGTGTTTGCAAGGTGCTTAGAGAGAAAATAATAGGGTTGCTTTGAGGAAAGGTGAGCTAAAGTTAAGGATGAGAAGAAATGGAGGAGGAATGGAGGAGGAATGGAGATTGGATAGTGAGGATGAATGAAGAGTGAGGAGGAAGGGAGAGAGTGAGGAGATTCGAGGAGTCAGCAAATGAGGATAGGGTACTGAAAAGAGGACAATCATTACACCGACAGACACAAGTCACAATAACTTATGGGAATGCGATTGGGGGAGGATTTCTGGATTAGTGAACGATGTTCCAGTACCTTGTGACTAGACTTATCACTTACCCAATGTCACATGACTTCAATACTCGCATTTAATTGGCTACTTAAGTCACGTGCTGATTACAGCAGCTGCTCCAGGATTGTAGCAGGAGCTGTTTGATAAACCTTACCTTATTGAACCTTATTGATCTGTTTAGTAGGATCCTACAGGGTCGTCAACTTGTTGTTAGAAGGCCACCTGACTATTTGGTCCAATCCAATACAGAGTTGTTGTTAGTTGCAGTGTAGCTAGTTACAGGAGGATGGTCAGGAAAGTCTTGAGGAAGTTACCAAGGCGTACTTTGAATGCATCCAAGTCGTCAGATACTGTGTTTACATCCTTGGGCAGTAGATTCCATAACTTTGCTCCCGTCACAGCAAAAGATGCGTCATACAGCGTTTTAGCAGATGATTTTGCTCTCCCATGTAGCTTAGGTAGTTTTGCTTTCCAGCCTAGTCTTTCGTTGTAGCTGAACTCCATATTGATGTCATTGGGTACTTTGTTGTTAAGGAGTTTCCACACGTGTATTGTGATGAATCTCTCACGTCTTCTTTGAAGTGATTGTAATCCAAGGACTTGTAACCGTGCCCAGTAACTCATGTCCTTTAGGCCACAGATGTGCCTTGTGAAGAAGCGTTGTACATCCTCTATAGCTTGGTGTCCCCCAGCTTGTGGGGTGCCACAAGGGGCTGCAGTATTCCAGCTTGCATCGAATGAGAGATTTCCACAGTGAGAATCACCGGTGTACTTTGGTCTCTAAATACCCAAGAGCCCATCCTGCCAGTTTTCTAGCTCCAGCAACCATCGAGTTTATGTGGGTGGACCAATGATAGTTGGAAGACAGTAAAACTCCCAAGTCCTTCACAACATCCTTGGAATCAAGGCTAAAACCCGCTGGAGTGTTGTAGTTGAACGTGCTAAATGGTAGTTCGTCCAGCCAATTGGGTCTCCCTGCTCTGTAACACAGGTACTCAAACTTACCCTCGTGCAAGACCATATTGTTTGATAAAGGAGCATAACGACCTGGTTTCTTCTTGGAGAATAATCACCATTAGACCTCCCGTGTTAACTACGTAATTACCAGAAGTCTCGGGGCTTAGGAGTAACTGAGTAAGGTGAGGTGTGCTGGGACTAGATGGTGTGAAATATGCAATGAAATAATATGCGAAAATAGAAAAATTTGACAGGAAAATGAATAAATCCATCTCACACGGACCAACAAAACATGATCCCAAATACTGCAATACATCGATAACAACAACAGAGCCAAATCAAGTCTCGTAATAATTGGATATTTAATTAAGTAATTACTTCAGCTATATTATTAAACAAGAAATAATATACTAATGAAATACAGACCGGAGCATGAGGTGCATTATAAATTGTAATTATAAACTTCTAAATATCGGTAGAATTTCCAGTATTCTTTTAATTATAGACTAAAGTTATTCCTTATTTCCTTTAATTATAAGTGCAGTATTCCTTAATTCCTTAAATTTCCTTTAATTATAAACTAAAGTCAAACTAATTATGTGTAATGGAGCATTGGTATCATTCAGCAATCAAACTCGTTTAATTTGTAGTTTATTAAGTCAAACTAAACTCCAGCATAAAGTCAAGCAACATTTACGCATCTAAGGGAACATAACAAAGTTTAAATATTCAGTACTATAAGTGGAGCTATCTAGGCTATGTACGAGGTAAAGCCAGCAGCAAACACCTTGGATAGTACATCTCACTTGAGTGTCCTGAGTCTATACAAGCACTGCTGGAGAGGTTAAGAACACATGGGGTGTAAAACATGGGGTGTAAAACATACGGCACCATTCTGTGCAGTAAAACACAAGGAAATGTTCTAAACAATGCTCTATCAAGACTAGAGAAGTAAAGCACAAGGGGCGTGTAAAACATGGGGTGTAAAACACAGTTCTTTGCAGTCAAACACTAGGAAATGTTCTTAGCGAACTGTCTAAAGTTCAAGTGTGCATCAAAGTCATTTCCACAGCACCATTACACCAGAAAACACAGCGTAAACTCGAATATTGAGCGAACTTGAGTGACTACAGCTTACTCCATGTATAATGGTATAAGGGTGTGTACAGAGTACGTGCTATATATACAGGTGCTCTCTGATTGGCTCATGCGGTGCATCCTGGGTTTCTTATTGGCTCATGTGGAATATGCTGCGTTTCGATTGGTTCTTGGAAGAATGCTGCACTATGATTGGAGCAGAGCGTGAGTCACGTGGCCATTATGAAGTGTGAGATGGAATGTGGAGGAGATATGTCTGGCAAGCAAGAGTGAAAAGTACTCGACAGTTCCGATTAGCAGTTCACTGTAAATTCACAGCTTCTGTAGTCACTCAAGTTCGCTCAATATTCGACTTTACGCTGTGTTTTCTGGTGTAATGGTGCTGCGAAATGACTAAGATAAACACTTGAACTTTAGACAGTTCGTTTAGAACATTTCCTTAAAAAATTCAAAGCTTCTTCCAATAATTTAAACATTTCCTTGTGTTTTACTGCACACAGAGAAATAGGCAGTTTAACGTCATCAACTCACTACATGAGGAAACATGGAAATGACGTCATCCTACCATTGGAACAGAGGGGTAAGTTGCACAGGTTTTCCAAAAATTTAACATTTCACAGCTGAGCGGTCTAAGTGGGAGAAGTACAAGAGAAGTAGCTAGAGTTTGAGGGGGACATTGCTCTGTGAGGCGTGAGGAAACATGGAACACTACACATGCGAGCATTGGAACAGAGGGGCTAAGTTGAACACAAAGTTTAGTGGATCTAATGAGTCTTACTGGAGTCTTACGAAAATATGGAATAAGATTAAACAGTGTGGTACTGTGACAACTGTGACACAGAAAATTGAAATCAACCAAATATCATATCCCAGACAAAGTGGTATTTATACGAACAACTTGTTGACAAAACGAGGTTAAATTACAACTGCGAAAAGTGATTTTGTGACAAATATACAAAGTGGTATTGCAACAACTGTTGAGATTGTCGTAATGCCGAACAATTATAAGTTCTAAAATATTAAAATCAACCATTCAACCAAATATCATTTTCCAGAGACTACAGCCTCCTCACTATAACTAAACAACTTAAATTGTGAATAAAACGAGGCTAAATTATTCAAGAAATGTTTAGACAATAAAATATATAAATGTATAACTACCATTGAGAGTTGTACAATGCCGACAATTATAAGTTCTAAAGTTATTATACTAAGTTATGTCAACAATGGATAAAATGAGAATATTTGCCATGTTGACACAGCTGGAATGTTAGAATGTACGTATTGTCAGGGGTTCATTGTGAGGAAACAATGCGAGTGCCGAGTAATATGAACTTTACAAAATATGAACAAAGAATATGAACTTTACAAAATATGAACAAAGTAAACCTGAACCCTGTCCCAAGTTTTAAAGATTGCTTGTTGGTTGTTGGCCAATGGTGTGTTGTTCTAGAAGCCTTACATGTTCTGGAATGAATGAAGTTTAAACAGTAAAACGAGATGGAAGTTTCTCCCGCCCATGTCAAAACAAAGTGAACGCTAAACAGTAAACACAGAGGAACGTGCCAACGATTCCGATTGCATGCGATGTATGATAGAAATTTGTAAAAACAATGGTTACAATTTATACCCCAAACAATAGACACGCAGATGAACAGAGCATGTAAACAAGCCCGAACAGTGGCAATAACATTGGCTGAATTATTGAATGAAAATACTGAAATATTTGAAAATATTTACTGGTACAGAACGATATCAAACAAAAAACAAACTTTTGTAGCAATCATATTTCGTACAATGTTTAGCATTGATAATATACAATCTTATTATTGGCAGTACAAGTCAACTACAACACACGTTGACCTCTTCAAGTCGTTGTCAACTACAAAATCTCGTGGAGCGTTTTAAAAAGCAGAGCCAAGCATCCCCTGCGCAAGCATCCCTGCCTCCCCACTGTCCTAAATCCTAATACCGCATGCCTCAGTTGTCATAACAACCCCAAAACAATAGCACACAGACAGAAGGCAAATGCTCACTATATTCCTGAAAAAAGTAAAGTGATGACGTCATTATCACAGCTCAAAGTGGTGTGTTGATGACTCAAGCTTCTCTCAGGAAATAGTGGAAGAGTAGACGCATGAAATGAGGATACACCATTACCAGGCTATAGCACTGATATGCGACGACGTCATCATCATAGCTTAACGTGGGGCGTTGATGGCGCAAAGCCACGCTCCACTGAGGAAGCATTACCAGGCTATAGCAGCGTGAATAATGGAATAACGCGAATATAAAGTAAACCGTCAATAGGTGCTGAGGACATGGCATATATAATAATACTCATAATATTCTCATGTGTGATTTATTGGATATTGGCGTGTCAATAACACCGTACGATCTACTGCCATATTCCTAGCATGAATAGCAGACTATTCATGACTTTGGTAAGAGAGTATGAATTGCATGAGGGACAGCATACAGAAGATAATTTGTGAAAATAAGAGGAGTCGTTGGTATCATGCGATGGTTATTACTAACGGTCAGTGAATCTGATGAATAACTGACTGCGTATTTGAGGGTAAAACAACAACTTATTCCAGCATTTGAGGGTAAAACACATCATACTGTTTGAATGATCTGTTTTCCACAGAATGGTGTCTACAATGGTAGACACCAATAACTTATTACTCTAAGTCTAACAACGGCCCCCGGAATTACTGGTCAATAACCCACGTAAACTGACAACGTATTTGATGCTAAAACAACAACGTACCTACTCCAGTATTTGCAGGTAAAACATATAACATGATAACATGAATATAAATGATCTGTTTTCCACGGAATGATGGTAGACACCAGCCAGTAGACAGTTAGACACCAGCCAGTAGACAGTTAGACACCAGCCAGTAGACAGTTGAACTGGAGGAGGATATTTCCGTACCTTCACAGTCCTTATATTATCTACAGTCTAAGATGTTCCACAGGAGATGTAAATCTCTATTCTTATCTCTAACCCGTATGTGGGCGCAATGATCGATCGAAAGATCCGTCGAAGGAATGCGCAAATTTCAATGAGTAGCAAATTAGAGCTTTGCGCTGCGCGCGCACTGTAACTTGCGCATTCTTTCGATGGATCTTTCGATCAAACCATGTGCAGTGTGCACACCTCAGTATGTAGATGAGAAGAGGAAAATAGTGTGAAATCTTGTTTCTTACCTGCGTGGTAGATGTAGGGCATCACAGCGTCATCTTCACAGAAACACGCTAAAACTGTGTGTAGGTGTCAGCTGGTAACAGACATACAACTTAAATGGCTAAACAAATACATAAGAGCCTAAAGAAGTAACAGAATATCTAAACAATTTACTAACGAAATGACAAACTAGCTGAATAACAAAGTAATAACATAACGATCTGATCTGAATTATCTTTCTACTAGTACATATTCGAATTTTGTTGGACTGCGGTTAGTTTTTATTTGGATAACTCCTTACTCAACATGAAATAACTGCTAAACTACACATACGCGAGGCACAGCTTATCATTAAGCAACAATCAAGAAAAACAGTGAAATATGCGAATATATTAAAGTAATATGCGCAGTGTGTACAATGTGTCCTAGCCAGCACTTTCATTACCAAATTAAAATACACTGTAGTAAGCAACCAATGGCACACGTGATAGTCAACGTTCATAACCAGGCGGCACTATCCAATCACAAGGCTAAAACGCTAGTCACTAACCAATCAGAGGGCTTGATCAGCAGTCACTAACCAATCAGAGGGCTTGATCAGCAGTCACCAACCAATCAGAGGGCTTGATCAGCAGTCACTAGCCAATGGGAAGGTGCGAGGGTCAGGCAGTGATCTCTACACGTGAAATGTCGAGTGTATTATAGCCATCGTGTACACAAAAACACGGTGAGGTTTCATGTCAAAGTCACGACTGGTATACAATAACCACTCAGGCTGCAGGCAATCAGTGAGTTTTAGGCGAGAAACTAGGAATATGGGGTGCCTTCTAAAACCTGTAATCAGATGATTTTTGACTCTGTGACACTGTTGACTGTAATATTACGATTAAAATTTTTGCCATAATATGAGTTTCTATGAAGGGAAGTGGGTAAATAGCGCGTCTGAACAAATTTGGGTGCGATAATGGGAGAAAACCGAGGAATGTGGGGGTGCAGATTAGCAGATTGTGACTAAATTCACTCGAACTCTCGAAGACTGCTAAAATTGATATTCTCTGAAAGCAACTGGTTTTAAGCGTAGTAGCTTAGTAGGAGGGATGGTCATCACTCGTCAAGGGAGGCGTGGTAGGAGTAGAAGGGGGCTTGAATTGATGCCAATTAAAAGCAAGACTTGTAAAGGAAACACGTGGTAAATGTACTCTACGTAGGAGGGGCTGGTAATCACTCAAAGCAAGGGAGGGGTGGTAGGTAGAGTAGATCTTACGGAACTGATTTGCATTTACTATTTTGGTACTCCGTTTTTGAAATGCAATGAAGATGTAATTAGAAGGAAGCCTAGAAATCAGCAGCAAATCGCTCACCGCGTGGGAACCTCAAATTTGATTGAGTAATTAATTAATTGGGGCCGCGCGCGCTTCCGTCAGAAGTTTGGTTCCGCGCGTGCCTCAAACGCATCAAAAATGTGGCAATTTCAGCAGGAATCAGGGGAAACTATCGACTGATCGTTCGAAGACTTTAAAAGACCGACAGACAGCTAGCTCCTCTAACGCAATGAATCACCATGTAGCTCTGAAGCAGCGAGAAATTATTCCATATAAGGAGAATGATGTAGAGTGCATTGTTGCTTGGCAACCGACCATGTATCACTCAGAGTGCAATTAGCAACTTTTATAGCAACACATGGGGCAGGGGTATAATGTAGCAGGGCGGGGGCTACATTTTTATTGTCACTCGGAGTGTGACCAGGGAATGGTTAATTCTGAGTAGGTTCTGGTCGCATAAATTATGCGAATAATATATCCTCTCAAAGCCTCTTTTCAAAGACCATCTTAGTTATATTATCATCAGTTCATGGAACTGTTTCAAAGTACAAGGCTGCAAAACCACGAACAAATAATTCGGATGAAGACAAAGTTCTAAACTCGCACAACAAATAAAGGTCTTACCCCCGCAAATCATTCGCACTATACAACCAAACACTCAAACAGAGCCTACACCTACATATTATTGCAATGGAATAGAGGGGTAGTGTGACGTAATAGTGCAGCAGTGTCTCCATCAGCCAGTATTTCAGATATCACTCAGTATTTCACAGCTCTGGGATTACTGATTCCAGTGATAATAACCAAAGTAGAGATTCAAAGTATTGCGTCTTTGGTGACATTGTTTCATCCAAATGATATAATGGTAGGGTGACATCAGATCATCAAGTAACCATTCCATGAATTGAACCATTATTTAAACTTTCAGACCCTGCATATAATTGTTTCTTTTATTGGGGCCAGAGACCCTACTGGAGAAGGCTCAGTTCATGCCAGCATCATGCTAGCTTCCCAACAAAAACTGACGCATAGCTACTCCGGGAAAATCAAATATTCTAAATAAATTACCAACCAGTTACCACACAATAACAACATTACAGCAGCTCCTAAAGAACAATAGTGTACTCCCAGCACATAAGACAAAGACGTTATATTAGAAGTGCAGAAAAATGTGATATTCACACATTTGCCGTGTAAAGCACTGACACATGTGCTGTGTACACTAAAGCACTAAGCACACTAGTGTTTACACCAGTAGGTATAAGAAAACACTAAGTACTAAGCACACTAGTGTTTACACCAGCATGTAGGTAAAATTAGGACACATGGCAGTAGGATAAGTACACACTAAGCACCTGACAAGGTGCCGTATAAAGGTACCAAGGTACACACTAAGAGACTAAGCACTTGACCAGGTACACACTAAGCGCCTAACAATGTACCAAGGTACACACTAAGCACCAGACAAGGTACCAAGGTAAACACTAAGCACCAGACAAGGTACCAAGGTACACACTAAGCGCCTAACAAGGTACCAAGGTACACACTAAGCACCTGACAAGGTACCAAAGTGCACACTAAGCACCTGACAAGGTACCAAAGTGCACACTAAGCACCTGACAAGGTACCAAAGTGCACACTAAGCACCTGACAACGTACCAAAGTGCACACTAAGCACCTGAAAAGGTACCAAGGTACCGTAGAATGGTACATCTTTTGTTGATCACTAGGCTGTGTGAGAAGACATAAGTTCACCATAAAAGGGATGGAAATCGCACAAGGAAACTGTGCTCACAATATTCGGTTTCGGTGTCACCTATTCGCTATGCTAAATCATGTTGATGACGTCTGAATTTAAAATCCTTTCTCATTCAAGTAGTATGAATAGAAAGGAATAGCAATGGTGGAAAGCGAGAAGACAGAAAAGTCAGAGAATTCAATTACTCTTTACACTGGTATACTGTGGATGTGAGGTGTTTACTCACTTAGCTGTGAACCGTGGTACTAAACACTTTTTACTACCACGGTTAACAGCTAAGTGAGTAAACAAATTCTTAGCGTCATATTCAGGCACATTATAAAGGAGTAATTGCTGAAGATATGCCCTCGTAGTAGGTACATAAGCAACTACTATGCAAAAACGACTATAACAACACCTAAAATGACTTTAATAACGACTATAATGACGACTAAAACAACACCTAAAACGACTATAATAACGACTAGAACAACAGCTTAAACTCCCCATTATAGAAGGTTGGTAGCAGATGGTTGCAATGAAATACCCTGGAACTGAATACTTTAAAGAGTCAGATGAATAAACATTAAACAGTTCAGAGTGTGTCGGGGAACTGAGATCTGAAGCTAGAATAACTATAAAAACAGCTATTATACTTCACTCTACTGCTATAAACCTAATACGGTCAGTTTATGAAGGTGTACTTTACAGTGAGGTCGGCGGTATTATAATATGCCGCGCGCGAGAAATAGGCGGGTCGGATGACGTCATAATCATATGATTATGTAGTGAGTTGATGACGTTGATCCGCCCATTTCTCGTGCCCCTCGTTGAATCATCATGAGATCATCTGTGAACATCTGTTGACGACTTGGTCCAATGTCGATGCACAGTTTGAGGGCATGGTTAGGGCATGGTTAGGGCATACTCAGGGTGTAGTAAAGGAGTAGATTAGTCAGGTCGATTATCAGTCAGATCATTGGACTTAGGTGTGTGAACAATGAACATCTGTCCCATTCTTTTTACTTTTACATGAATTATACCCATTATACTATTATTTGATCAAAAGACATGGAATGATATTTCATTTATTGGGGGGGGGCCAACCCCCAAAAACCCCCATAAACCCCCAAAAATTTAACCCCCATTTGCCTTTTTCGATATCCACTTGGGGGTTTATGGGGGTTTAATTTTCCAGAAAAATGTCGAAAATCTTCAATGAAAATTGGTACCATTTCAAAATAGGGCCAAAAATCGTCAACAAAAAATGGTACCATTTCAGAAAAGGCTTGAAAATTACCAACAAAAAAATGGTACCATTTCAAAAAGGGTCTAAGATTGTCAACAAAAATGGTACCATTTCAAAAAATGGCCGAAAATGGTACCATTCTAGGAAGGTTCGAAATGCGCAACAGAAAATGGTACCATTTCAAAAAGGCTTGAAAATCGCTGAAAAAATGGTACCATTTCAGAAAATGGCCGAAATTCATCAACAAAAAATGGTACCATTTCAAAAAAGGCCAAAAATCGTCAACAAAAAAATGGTACCATTCCGTAAAATGCCAAAATCGTGAACAAAATCAGTCATAAAACAGCAAAATTTAACTAAATTAAGCCCCATAAACCCCCATAAACCCCAAAAATTAAACCCCATTTGCCATTTTTTCATTCACCGGGGGTTTATGGGGGTTGGCCCCCCCCCCTTTATTGCGTTCATAGAACATAACCATACCCCCTGATTGGGTCTTAATGAGAGGAAAGTTTAAAAAACTAATAACTCTTGTTCACGTTAATGGTCACTGTTATACCACTGTACCATCTACTGTAGATCAAAACACTGATTTCATTAATTTAAAAACACATTTCAATGAACAAGGAAACACCAGGAGTAGCTACCTAAGAAACGAGAAACAAAAGGAATGTAACGAGACGTAAGGAATGCTGAGGCAGGAATGTTGTGAATCCATGACCATTCTCTCTGTCACACAGGGTTATAAGGTCGAATTACAGGTCTTAGAGTCTTAGGTGCGGAATTAAACGACAATTTGATAATTTGGGGATTAGGGGATTAGGGAGCTTGGTAATACACGATCACTAAACGACGCGCAAGAGAAATAGGCGGTTCAACGTCATCAACTCACTACTTTGTGCTAGATAATGAAGTCATCCTACCCGCCTATTTTTCGTTCGCGGGGTTTAGTGTTTAGCTGTGTCAAGGTTGTCATTTCATAAAGGGGGATGTGTCGGAAATGAATCATATTGGCTCAGGAAGGTCGAAGAGACTTCATCTTGGGTGGAAAATGTGCGCAATGGCCATGTTTATATACGACTTGTTAATAAACATATGCTATAGACTGCTCACAAACTGAGTTATGGGCCCATAACCATTTTTGGGCACCCTCATGGTTTAATTCAGGGTATTTCGGCGTCTTGACTCAGTAAAGCCGTAGATATTTTGATTTGGGTTGGCCCATATATATATTGGTTCGCAGCCTTGGCATTCGACTCCTACTAGACTCGAACCAAATTTTTGAGTTGTTGGTATTCCAGAGCAAATCTTTATGAGCAAATCATGACGTATATAAGAAAATGACCATTACATAATGCATATAGTTTTCACAATCGAAATGAATTCTCTACGACCTTCCTCAGCTGAAGCATGGAATTCACCTCCATGGGTGTCCTGGAAACTAGTTTTGGCCCATAATTCGGCCTTCGAACATTTTATGGTGCAAGTTTGATAAAAGTTGTCAATAAACTGCACACACACAACCCAAAACTCAAAACAAAATATCTGCATGTTTCCTGAGCCAAGAGGCAAGGCACGGAAATACTGAAATACCCTGCGTTAAACCATGAGGGTGCCTCATAAATGATTATGGGCCCATAACTCGGTTTGTGAGCATTTTAGAGCATATGTTTATCAACAAGTCGTATATAGACATGGCCATTGTGCCATTTTTCCACCCAAGATGAAGTCTCTACAACCTTTCTGAGCCAAGATACCGAAATACTCTAAATTAGGCCATGCGGGTGCCCCAAAAAAGGTTTTTGGCCCATAACTCGGTTTGTGAGCATTTCATTAAACGACAATTTGATAATTTGGGGATTAGGGGATTAGGGAGCTTGGTAATACACGATCACTAAACGACGCGCAAGAGAAATAGGCGGTTCAACGTCATCAACTCACTACTTTGTGCTAGATAATGAAGTCATCCTACCCGCCTATTTTTCGTTCGCGGGGTTTAGTGTTTAGCTGTGTCAAGGTTGTCATTTCATAAAGGGGGATGTGTCGGAAATGAATCATATTGTGACAGAACTTCACTGTTTTTTAATTTAAAAAATAGAGTCTTTCGAAAAAAAATGAGCATAGAATTAAAATGATATATTTATTAGAATAAATACTTTCATTATAGTACAGTCAAATCTGGCAAAAAATAGCCAAAAAAGTGGACAAATTCGACTCCAAGCGATTTTGCGTGGTTTCCATGGTTTTTCGCATGCAAAATCGATCTAGCAACTTTCCACATCTCTCCGAGTTGTGGAAAGTGCCGAAAAATCGATTTTTAGCCGAGGAGCAGCCGACTGATATGTAAAAAATCGTATCTCGGCTCAGGAAGGTCGCAGAGACTTCATCTTGGGCGGAAAATGTGTGTAATGGCCATGTTTATATACAACTTGTTAATAAACATATGCTCTAAAATGCTCACAAACTGAGTTATGGGCCAAAAACCATTTTTGGGGCACCCACATGGCCTAATTTAGGCTATTTCGATATCTTGGCTCTGGAAGGTCGTAGAGACTTCATCTTGGGCGGAAAATGTGCGTAATGAGTATGTTTATGTACAATTGTCAATAGACATATGCTCTGAAATACTCAGGAACCGAGTTATGGGCCAAAAACCATTTTTTGGGGCACCCGTATGGCCTTATTAAGGGTATTTCGGTATCTTGGCTCAGGAAGGTCGTAGAGACTTCTTCTTGGGTGGAAAATGTGCGCAATGGCCATGTCATGTACAACTTGTTATAAACATATGCTCTGAAATGCTCACAAACCGAGTTATGGGCCAAAACCATTTTTGGGGCACCCGCATGGCATAATTTAGGCTATTTCGATATCTTGGCTCAGGAAGGTCGTAGAGACTTCATCTTGGGCGGTAAATGTGTGCAATGGCCATGTTTATATACAACTTGTTAATAAACATATGCTCTAAAATGCTCACAAACTGAGTTATGGGCCAAAAACCATTTTTTGGGGCACCCATATGGCCTAATTTAGGATATTTCGGTATCTTGGCTCAGGAAGGTCGAAGAGACTTCATCTTGGGTGGAAAATGTGCGCAATGGCCATGTTTATATACGACTTGTTAATAAACATATGCTATAGATTGCCCAAAAACTGAGTTATGGACCCATAACCATTTTTGGGCACCCTCATGGTTTAACAGTAAAGGGACGGCTGTATGGCAAAAATGCCCGCACACACATAAACCGTTATGTGGCGAAGCCATTTTTAAAGCTAGAGTTCTGGTTTTTTCAGTAGCTTAGGTTTTGCCTATCTAGTACACGACAAAATTAAAATCATTCCTGTGGTTTAATTAATTTCTTAATGAGATCTAATTCAATTGAGGAGGGTGTAAAAAAGATACCTGGAATCTGCTGTATGGCAAATTTGCCCGACACGGCTAGGATGATGTAACTCAATTATCCTGCGATCTATGGAAGAAAGGTGTTTATGTAAACAAATTAAGGTTTCCGTCTCATTGCTCTTCAAAGAATTCGCGACAATCGAGGGTGTGTAGTGTGTACCTATGGTGTTTCATGTTTTATATGTTTGTGTGAAACTCGTGCTTATCTCTTATTACACAAAATTTGAGACTGTGAGATCGAGACAATGTCCGTGCGCTGAAGGTGCCTGCAGCTCGACCGATAAATCCTAAAAATTGCAAAGTTGCAATCAACTGCAAACTGCGACTTGAAATTGAGAACATAAATTATTACACATAACTCGGGCGTACCTACTTTAGGTACATGAGCGAACCGAATTATGGGCAGACATAATTGTGGGCGCTCGAAGGTATAGTTGAAAAATCAGAAAGTTGGGCGAACTTTCTTGAATTTTTGATTTGGGAAATCTATACTTTTTAGAGGTTCATAATTGGCAACTATTAATTCCATTGTCCACTAGTCGATTTCCTCTAACTGCTTCATATGGATCATCGTTAAATGGGTAATAGTATAATCTTATAATGAAAAAAATTCAGCAGTTTTTAATAGTTCAATGTTCGGACACAATTTTGATTATGGGCGGTCTCAGGCATCATTCATCTTTTAGCAAAATTGTTTAACTCACTTTTTATTAACCATAAACATGTTACAGAAACGTGGAACATACTTGATTGGTGATCTCGTGTTACGCACAGTGCACTCGTGTTAAGTGTAACATACTCGTGGGGCGAGCTCTAGTGACACACTCGTGTTTAGTGTAACATAAATGTAGGGCGAGCTCTTGTGACACACTCGTTTTGAGTGTAACATACTCATTAAGGCGAGCTCTTGTGACACACTCGTGTTTAGTGTAACATACTCGTGGGTCGAGCTCGTGTGACACACTCGTGTTTAGTGTAACATACTCGTGGGTCGAGCTCGTGTTACACACTCGTGTTTAGTGTGACATACTCATTGGACGAGCTCTTGTGACACACTCGTGTTTAGTGTAACATACTCGTGTGGCGAGCTCGTGTGACACACTCGTGTTTAGTGTAACATACTCGTGGGTCGAGCTCGTGTTACACACTCGTGTTGAGTGTAACATACTCGTGGGGCGAGCTCTTGTGACCCACTCGTGTTTAGTGTAACATACTCGTGGGGCGAGCTCTTGTGACACACTCGTTTTGAGTGTAACATACTCATTGGGCGAGCTCTTGTGACACACTCGTGTTTAGTGTAACATACTCGTGGGTCGAGCTCGTGTTACACACTCGTGTTGAGTGTGTAACATACTCGTGGGCGGAGCTCTTGTGACACACTCGTTTTGAGTGTAACATACTCATTGGGCGAGCTCTTGTGACACACTCGTGTTTAGTGTAACATACTCGTGGGTCGAGCTCGTGTTACACACTCGTGTTGAGTGTAACATACTCGTGGGGCGAGCTCTTGTGACACACTCGTTTTGAGTGTAACATACTCATTGGGCGAGCTCTTGTGACACACTCGTGTTTAGTGTAACATACTCGTGGGGCGAGCTCTTGTGACACACTCGTTTTGAGTGTAACATACTCATTAGGCGAGCTCTTGTGACACACTCGTGTTTAGTGTAACATACTCGAGGGTCGAGCTCGTGTTACACACTCGTGTTTAGTGTAACATACTCGTGTTACACACTCGTTTTGAGTGTAACATACCTACTCGTGGGGCGAGCTCTTGTGACACACTCGTGTTTAGTGTGACCTACTCATTGGGCGAGCTCTTGTGACACACTCGTGTTTAGTGTAACATACTCGTGTGGCGAGCTCGTGTGACACACTCGTGTTTAGTGTGACATACTCGTGGGGCGAGCTCGAAATCGAACTCCTTTATTCGAGCGGATTCGTGTATCAGGGTGGGTAAAGGTAACAGCCTCTATGAGTAAATATGCCAACGACTTACAGGTAGATACCAGCATCTTTAGTAAATTAAGTACCTACCTATAGTGTAGCGGATACGTCTCAGCACGGCTTCAATCAACTCATTAATTACAATTGTTGATTTTCTTAAATAAATGGCATCATACCTAAATCCTCGCCGTATTTGAAGCATTGGAGCATCACTGTGTATCTACTCCCGTCGCAGTGGCCTGCTTCGAAATCAAACCGGATATTATTGTGTAAACGTTGTGTGTGTAAACCTTGTGTGTAGCATTCTACTACAGTGGTGTGACTTGATTGAATGACACACAAAATTGATTGTTATTCTTTCAAGAGAAAACGATGAAGGTGTGGTAAATACCGCAATCAAAGGAATTCGGGCCGTGACAGATCTAATTACGCGCCCACACATGTGGCTAGTAGGAAATATATAGATTGATGCTGATCGAATTAACGACAGAGTAAAGTGCAGAGGGAACCACTGGTATAGTTTAGCCGATGTTTTTCGAAAACTAATGAAAGCTGATTACAGATCCTTGTTGAGATTGAAATGGGTTTTTCAGAGATATAAATTATACCTTCAAAAAGACATCAGGAAATTGTGGTGTGGAATTTGCCATACAGCCGTCGACTCTATATAACGTTCAGTCCACTTCGTGTTAATTCAGGGTTTTTCGGCGTCTTGACTCAGTAAAGCCACAGATATTTTGATTTGGGTTGGCCAATATATATTGTTTCGCAGCCTTGGCATTCGACTCCTACTAGACTCAAACCGAATTTTTGAGTTGTTGGAATTCCAGAGCAAATCTTTATGAGCAAATCATGACGTATATAAAAAAATGACCATTACATAATGCATATAGTTTTCACACCGAAAATGAATTCTCTACGACCTTCCTCAGCTGAAGCATGGAATTCACCTCATGGGTGTCCTGAGACCAGTTTTGGCCCATAATTCGGCCTTCGAACATTTTATGGTGCAAGTTTGATAAAAAGTTGTCAATAAACTGCACACACACAACCCAAAACTCCAAAACAAAATATCTGCATGTTTCCTGAGCCAAGAGGCAAGGCACGGAAATACTGAAATACCCTGCGTTGAACCATGAGGGTGCCTCATAAATGATTATGGGCCCGTAGCTCGGTTTGTGAGCATTTTAGAGCATATGTTTATCAACAAGTCGTATATAGACATGGCCATTGCGCACATTTTCCACCCAAGATGAAGTCTCTACAACCTTTCTGAGCCAAGATACCGAAATACTCTAAATTAGGCCATGCGGGTGCCCCAAAAAAGGTTTTTGGCCCATAACTCGGTTTGTGAGCATTTCAGAGCATATGTTTATTAACAAGTTGTACATAAACATGGCCATTGCGCACATTTTCCTCTCAAGAAGAAGTCTCTACGACCTTCCTGAGCCAAGACACCGAAAAACCTTAAATAAGGCCATACGGGTGACCCAAAAAATGGTTTTTGGCCCATAACTCGGTTCCTGAGTATTTCAGAGCATATGTCTATTGACAATTGTACATAAACATACTCATTACGCACATTTTCCGCCCAAGATGAAGTCTCTACGACCTTCCTGAGCCAAGATATCGAAATAGCCTAAATTAGGCCATGCGGGTGCCCCAAAAATGGTTTTTGGCCCATTACTCAGTTTGTGAGCATTTTAGAGCATATGTTTATTAACAAGTTGTATATAAACATGGCCATTACACACATTTTCCGCCCAAGATGAAGTCTCTACGACCTTCCTGAGCCGAGATACGATTTTTTACATATCAGTCGGTTGCGCCTCGGCTAAAATCGATTTTCGGCACTTTCCACAACTCGGAGAGGTGTGGAAAGTTGCTAGATCGATTTTCATGCGAAAAACCATGGAAACCACGCAAAATCGCTTGGAGTCGAATTTGTCCACTTTTAAATCCAATTTTGACTGTACTATTAGTATTTTATAAAACGTTAGCAAATATAAAATAAAATCAGGTATCAAAACATGTAGTATCATGCTTTGGGAAAATAAAGAAGCTGTTCATAATATGACGTGTGCTTAAAAATAATGACTGATCAATAAAACAATTGATGCTCTTTTATAATTTAATAAATTCAAAACCTTCTACATGTTTCGGTCCATCTCCGTCTTCAGGACAATTAACATCTCATATATCATTAATAAGCTTAAAAATACTTAAAATTTAATAAATTCAATACCTTCACGCGACATCAGGATGAGAAGTAAAATATTTCATAGCATTCAGCGATGTGCTCCAATACAAATCAAGTAAGGAATGTGAAAAATGCCATGGTCGCCTAGCAACATGAATATCCTATTGACAGCATCCGATAGTGTAATCCTCTAAATTAATGCTAGTAAATGGCTATTACCTTAGGAGGTTTATTTATAAAGGTTGTAATTTGGGGATTTTTCAGAAAAATCCCCATTTTTTCACCCACCATGAAATTTCGAAATGACGTCATTATCATATGTTAACAAGAGTAATGACTTGAAAAATCCCCATATTTTCAAGCTAACAAAATTTGAAATACCGAAATTTTATCCCAAATAAATACACCTCCTAAGGTATTTCACAGCTCTGACAGCATTACATTGCTCAGCACACACTAAAATACTAACGTTTTCCTTCCGTGGGTATCTGAAGATCATCCAGGAACTTGGTAAAGACATCCTCTTCCTCCTCTCTTCCCTCCACCCCTTCTCTGTCCTCTTCAGGGTTGTATAGGACTGTGAGACTGTCAGAGCGAAGCAGGGGACGGGGTCTGAATAACACGATTCTGAGTTGGGTACTGTCTCAGAATAACATGATTCTGAGTTGGGGACTGTCTCAGAATAACCCTGGGCTCGGGGGCCTGTCTCAGAATTACAAAGAGAACGGGGGCCTGTCTCATGTCCTTCTGAGTTCGGAGTAGTTTCACAAGCTGAATTGTTCAGCTTTGCTGTGTTGAGTGCTGTGTTCTGGTGTTTGGTTTCGGGTAAAGCAGTGTAGGAAGAAGCGAATATTCTGCCTTCGATAAGTGTTGTAAACAGGGGAGATTATTCTTAGCACTGCACGAATGAGATTGTTTTAACAACGCCTCATCGGTGAAATACAACGATCTCGCTGATTTCCCGTCCTCCCCCATCTTAGGAGAGTGCTCTTCCAAATAAGGGCATTCTGAATCTGTCTCCCGTAGCAACTCAGCCGAGTCCCTCCGCAGTATCTCTGCCACGGCAACCAGCGTTTCCAGGGTATCAGTGGGGGAAGTCACGTGACTTACAACGCGTGATGACACGTGGTCACGAGACGAGTTGTCACGTGACAGGTGGTCACGTGACAGGTGGTCACGTGGGTTGAGATGAAGAAGTGCCATGTCACGTGACTTTGAAACTCTCTGAGGGTTGTTAGCGGGTCGTACAGGAGGGGTTTCTATTGAGTTATTCACTGGATTGTTCCCCTCTGAACGGTGAGTCACTGACAGGGGACTCCTTTGGAAGGAGTGAGAATGGTTGTCGGAGGATCGAATGTTGGTGTTGTCAGGGGACGGATATTCATCAAACCTCCCGTTTACTCCACCCATATTTTCTTCTGAATAGGATCTCCCCATCTCTTCTTCTGAATAGGATCTACCCATGTCTTCGTGATTGGAATGAAACCCTTCCTTCTGATGATTTAATCTTTTCCCTCCCTCTTCCTGGGAGATAATCCCTCTCTCCTCGTGATGATTAAACCACCCTCCCTCGTTTTGGTGGTGAGGTCCTCCCTCTCCCTCATCAGATCTGGAGTTGATCCTGGCAGCCCTCCTCTCCGCCACCATCTCCAACTCACACTCCAAGTCTGAGATAAGGGTCTCAATGTCTCTCTCCACTCTCACAGTCTCCTCCAAACACCCAATCTCCCCACTGAAACTACCCTCCATTTCCCCACTGAAACTACAGTCCATTTCCCCAGTAAAACTACACTCTCTACACCTAACGTTCTGACAGCTCCCCTTCACAAATACAGGACGGTTGAAGGGGTTGCTGTGAGACAGGGAGGGTTTATTCAGGGCTCTTAACACCAGATACCGGTATCCGTCTCCTTCAGAAGCTTTCCAGGGACCGGGTTTAGATAAAACATTGTCAGCACTCGAGATCCGCAAAACACTGTGTCGCTTAGGATTCAGAGTGAATTCTGGGTCCTAGAACCGGGAGACGCGGAGACCGGTGTGCGAGTCTCAAACTGGGAGAGGTAGTCTCAAACCAGAGGTCTCACCGACAGAGATGGTTTCCAACCAGAGTCTCACACACAGACAGAGACGACCAGAGCACTCTCCGATGGCACTCAGTTCCAGAAGTGAAGTGTAGTTACAGATTGAGAGGGTTCAGTCAGGATAAAACCCGTGAGTTCGCAGAAGAGGGAAACTGGGTTTGTGTCACATAAAATGTATTTTCAAATCTTGAGAGAAGTTCGAAGGAGTTGCAGGAGAACCAGCTACTGTTATTCTGAATATTACTTGAAGATGGTCTTTTGATACTGCTCACTTGATACAATCCATGTTCCCAAGTAGTAAACAGGATAGGGGCGAGCGGATATTAAAGTCTGATAAACTCTGAGATGAGATAATTGAGATAACTCTGAGATGAGATAACTCTGATGTGGGGCTGGGTAACTGAGCGGGGATGCTAAAACAAATCTAAGAAGGTTTTTATTCAGAAAATAATGAAATAGTGAATACAGCTGTAGAATAAGAAATGGGTACCCTAAATTTAGAAAATCTACTCTTCGTATCACCACTCTATTCAGACACCAAAACACTCTGACACCACTTAATTCTAGACACCAATTAATTCGGACACCACTTCACCTTGACACCACTACAGTTCGACACCACTTAACTCTGTTACCAGTTCACTCAGACACCACTGCCTTTTGACACCACTGCACTTTGACAACACTTCACTCAGGCACCACTTAATTCTGACGCCGCTCAACGGCAACCCTGACATCACTTCACTCTGACACCATTTCAGTCTGACACCATTTCACTCTTACACCAGTTTACTCTGACACCACTTCACGCCTGACACCACTCCACCCAGACACCACTTGACTATAATCAAATCAAACGTCATGCATCAAAACTTTCAAATTCCGCTCTGGCTTATACAGCCCACTACAAATAAACAAACATCAGTGCGTAACTCAAGTAAACAGATCAAAATATAGTTTCTTTATACTCCCTCTCAGACGTCAGAGAAAATGAGCGAACAAACGTCATTCACAAAAATAGGCGGTGTAACGCAATCAGTTTACCATTTTAAACCCTTATAATGACGTCACTCTCACTAGTCTATTGTTCCTGCAGGACCTATGATATTGCAGGAACATAGAGCAACGGACACACAAGCAATATATTATAATATACTGGGGTAATGGCCGTTTAGAACGAAAATACGGTCCTGATGGGCGATAAGTATGGGAATACTATAAAATATACCAAACAAAAGTTTTATATTGTTAGGGTCTGACAATGGTTACGAAATAATCGGGGAAATTGGATCACAAATTCGTCGTATTCAGAAATTTCTAAAAGTAGCAAAAACAATAGCAAAATAATATTTTGACACTGTACGTCTAGAAAACTGTAATGTAAAAAACTAAAAACTATAAAAGTATACAGTTCACAAAAACCTCGAGTCATTGTGTCAGGAGACTATAAAATATAACAAGAATCGTTGGCCGTTGGAAACACTTTATAAAAGACTAAACGAGGGGCACGAGAAATAGGCGGATCAACGTCATCAACTCACTACATAATCATATGATTATGACGTAATCCTACCCGCCTATTTCTCGCACGCGACGTATAATATATAAAGCACATCAGTACACTATGATAAATGTTTTCAGTTGGCTCTGTCAACAGCAGACAATACAAATTGTTGACAACGCGGGATATTATGAGTTGGAATCTGTAATATGCGCTTTGGAATGTGTTTTGGTATGTGTTTTGGAAAGTTAATAAGAGCTAGGATGGGTGAAGGAGCTAGGAATTGTGTCCTGGTTGAAGTAACGTGATGGAATTCCAGAGGAACAAGTCTGTCCACTGATGAACGTTAAAGAATGCGAAAACTAGAATGAAATTTTAAGAATAAATCGAGGTAAAAATACACCACTATGTTGAAGATTAAGCGAATTAATGAATGCACTAGGATTGCAAAACCACCAGGATTTAAAGCAGCTGTCACAATGTTACAAAAAGTGCAGAGTTCAAAAGTGTGAAGGCGTGACTGTAAAAGAGAAATGTTAATCCTGTAAAATATTCTCAGAATAAATAATTTCCTTGTCGGGTATAAACGGTGACATATTGGACTTGCAACAGGGGATCACTAAGGCAACGATGTCGGGGATTACTATGGCATTTAATTCAAAACTTCAATAATTCAAGGGCATTTACTGAGCATTTAATTCCATATATGGTCAATAATTCAAGTCATGACTGAACAGCTAAAACGCTATATCCCTCATTTCTGCATACGGGCCAATGTTACAAAGCAGAAGGAGGTGACAAATTTCTTTTTACGTGACTGTAAGATAGAAAATATCTCTAATATAGTTCTAAATCTGTCCATCTTCAACCTTTGTTTTCTGAATGATTTGAATTTTGAGTTATTTCGGCGCAGAATAAACAGAAACAATCAGTCAATCCTCTAAATTTAGCAGAATCAATCAGTCAATCCTACACTTACAGAATTAGCAGAAATGCATCGCTCGAACAGATCCACGCAATCTGCCGGGGACTTTAAAAGACTAGTTTTAAAAATAAAATAAATCTACATCACCAGTAACTGCTCGTGTTTTCTCTAATTCTATTGTGGAGTTCTGCCTTCGCTGTACGTTCAAATCAACCTTGTTTATTCAGTTAGAATAGAGTACTCTTTATGGAGCAAAGCTATCCCTGCTGTACTATTTGGAAGGCTGCCATGCCAAATAGAACAGCAGATACCTTAATACCAATGGCAGCAAGATATCTGCTCTTCTATTTGGAAGGCTGCCAAATAGAACAGCAGATACCTTGCTGACAATGGCAGCAACACACAAATTGGTAAACACAGTAATTCTCCGACATTGTAAAAGAAGTTTAATAAGGGTGGTGGGTTAGAGTGTTTTAGAGTGGTAAAGAGTGGTGGTAAGGGTGGAGGTTCAGAGTGGATTAGAATGGTACGTATCAGGGTTGAGAGTAGTTCAGAATGGTACGTATCAGGGTTGAGAGTGGGCCTATCCCAGACAATAGTTATCTCAGTAAATACACCAACTAGTGACCTGGGTACTAGTGGCTAGATGCGCGGCATTAGTATATTCCTTGCAGGGTGTAAGTAGAGGTAAGGGAGGTAAACGTGTCAGGGTTTAGAGTGGTTTAGAGTGGTTTAGAGTGGTTTTATCAAGATTTAGAGTGGTTTAGAGTGGCGTGTATCAGGGCTGAGACTGGTTTAGAGTGGTCTATAGTGGTGTGCATCGCAGGGCTGAGGGTGGGCCTATCCCAGACAATAGTAATCTCAGTAAATACACCAACTAGTGACCTGGGTACCAGTGGCTAGATAACCAGCATTAGTATTCCTTGCAGGGTAAAAGTATATAAGAGGTAAACCCTCACCCTTAACAACAACAAGAACATGGAGCATTGTCATGGTAACAGTGCTTGGTTACCATAGTAACGAACATGCCTGACAAATCAGTTAATATTGTCACTGAATATTAACCTGCTGCAAACTAACTAACCACGTACAACCCACGTCCTATCGGAATACCACCAATAATATAACCCTCTCTCCAGTACATCTCCCTGAGCTGTGTACATCTCCCATTAGAGTGAGAGACTATATTATTACAGAGCCTTATTATGAAGGAGTATACTGATTTTATGAAGGAGTATACGATGTTAACTGCTTAACTGGGATAGAGGATACTCATATCCCTCATAATGTACTGGTAATGGTATGATGTACCTATGATGTGCCAATGATGTACCAATGATGTGTGATGTGCCTACGATGTATGACGACCTTTGATGTATGATGTACCTATGATGTACGTTAAATAGTAAAATGTGCCCATAACGTACGTCTATCCCAATCCCATAATATGTCCATGATGGGATAATGAAATAATGAGTTTGTCCACTATTTCAGCCTACCACTATACAGTGAAGTCCAATAGACACAGTCATTGCTATATGGCTCCAAGTTTACTGCTTATTTTCCTGTATCGTAAGTTCCTACTTCGGCTTCTGAAGAGACTGCCTCTCCCCCCACCCCATGCTAAAAGATTCTCATGGTTGTCACGAGGGTTGCCATGGCAACCCTTGTGACAACCATGATAGCCATAGAGCACGAACCAGGGGTGCCATAGTAACATGATATAAAAGTTATCGTACTAAACTCTTCCCAGCATTCTACTCATATTCTAGTTTTATCTCTGGCCTATAACTCTTGAATCCTCGCTTGAGTCTATTGGTTACGTTACTGGTTATGGTCAAATAATATCGGTGTGATCGATGGAATCAAATACCATAAAATCCCGAAGATGAAATCACAGCACTTTCGGTTTTACTACAAATCACGAGATAATTGTCACGTGACATTACCTGACCCATTACCTGACCCAGGAAGCATAACAATTGCACGTGCGTCATGAGACTGAGATCCGCTTAAAAGGAAGATAAAGTACTCAATCCTCGGATTCATTTCAACTTCCCATTAGCAGGACTTTATAAGCTGCACAGTATAGAACCACCTGTGTTGTCTTAGCACTGATTAATTGTGTGGAGTAGATATTAACTTCTTGTGAACTGTAAATAACTTATAACGTTCTGACTTCTGCGTGTCATGGACATGGGCACTTATGCCTTTGATAATACTACCATTGTTATCAATGATTGAGACCTGATTTATCCTTCTGTCGATCTTCCTGATAAACTTAGTCAATCTATCAGAGTAGTTTTTAATATTGCTAGCTTTTCGTGGGCGCTCTCAAACTCCATTATTAGGTACCTTCTACCTACTTATTTTCTTGAATTTCAGTCAATCATGTTATTTTATTAATAATTTTCCTGCATTTCCCACGGTGTTCTTCCCTCCAAATAAAAGCCTTCCATTTCTCTGTTCGTGACCCTTCCATATCACATGATGACGTCACAAATCACGTGATAATATCACGTGATTTCAATTCACATGATAATATCACTGATATTATCTCCATGGTAACACTCTTCTGGAAATAACCTTATTAAAACCTAATTATTCCCCTCCCCTGCCTCTGTCACATGTCAAACCACCGGCCTTTGAAATGCTAATTTCTTCTTCACACACTCTACCTTTCTCGTTCCTGCCTCCTGCGTTTCAGTTTCCAGACACAATCAAATAGTGTTTAGGGTCATTAGACGCCCGCAAATAGCCCTGACCCAAGCTCCAAAACAACAACAATGAAATCGGTTGGTTCGATCCTATTTGAGATATTTGTTTATTTCGTCTGACCCGCTTCAAATTCAGTTGTCTCAAGGTTTACTTACATTTCAACTCACCGTTTTTTAGGATTTTTTAAAAATTTTAGGATTATATTTAAAAGTTCTGATTCTGTGATGTAACCATGCCTTTCATAAATCACCCTTTTTGGGCTGAATGAACAAATGAATCACTCGTTAACGGTATTTGCTTTGTTTTTCAATTACATCACATCATGGCATAGTTGCAGTGATCTAAGGGATGAGGTATGGAGGATGAGCTCATGTTACTATGTAATGGGGGATCAGAGACCTAACAGCTGGCCTTGTAATCACTGAAGTTCTGATATAAAAGCAGGGATAAGATTCTCAGATTGTAAAGCTTTGCTAATATCTCCTTTTCAATGTTTCTGCAGTGAAATATAAACAATATAACGTAGCCAGATGGTATTGTTCTCTGTGTTCTTGATATGACCAGCACTGAAGGTGATAGAATGGCATTTGGTAGGTACAATGGTTCAGTTTACTCGTGGCACAGTGTCTTTGATAGATAAGCGATTCTAGAGTGTCTTGACACTCTAGACAAATGCATCCCCTAGGCTTGGCCCTCAGGAGGTAGCAGTCACACATACAGTGTCCCTGAACTCCCGAGTATTGACTTAATGTCACATTTCCTTTTAATCTCCGCATCCAGCAGCTGTCACCTGAAGCTGTTATCAGTAGCTCCGGAATTAATTTAATTTCTCCCTCTCAAGTACACTGCTGTATTAGTTTACCCGTGGGATCTCAAAATTGTCACGACATCGACCAATCAGAGCGCGAGTTTGCAGGCATCTCGCGCGTTGATTGGCCGGTGTTTATCGGAGTTGTGGGTAAACTACTTTGCCGTTGATATTAGTTGTTACTTTTCAAGCGAAGTAGAGGTCCAGCAGAAATTTTATTTGTCCTCTCATTGCTTAAACAGATGGCATACTTACATCAAAGTACATGGATGTCGCGAGTTCGAGAAATGAAGATCCTTCGTACGGTAAAGTATAAGTTCCTAAAAATTGCGGTCTTGTAGGAATTTCTAAGGAGAACTCGAAAACCTTCCAAAGGACCGCAATTTTACGAACTTTTAAATACTAGTAAAACATAATTCTCATTTCTCGCGACACCTGAATAATGCTGTTCTTCCTCTTCGAATCAAGTGCAAGTGTTTGCTGGATCTCAGAGCATGCTAGATTCCAAACAACCTCTTCGACTAGGTGTCCAGAGCACCCTGAAAATCTTGTACCCTTTGCAGCTCAGCAAAATGTCTGTGTCAATGGAGTTAGGACGCTTTTTCATAAGGACGTTCAGTTGGTAAAACCTCAAATTATCGATACTGCAAGAAGCAGATAAACTATTGATACCTTCATCTTTGATATCATGTTTCAGCTACAAAACTATTTCACAAAAGTATAATAAACTATCGTCAATCGTGCCTTTGTAAGCCCCAATTAATAACGGCAGATGGTGACTCAGTGAGATCACATAGTAATCGCTCATTGTCAGCATTGTTTATTGACCCATCCTAACTAGTAACGTCCTTTTTTTTTTTTTTTTTTTTTTTCACTCAGAGCGTGGCGAGATGATCACTGAGCTCCTTGTTAGGGCGCTCTCACATCCTGTCACATTCATCATAGTGATAATGTACTTAAACAGTGACATTTTTCCTTGTCTATTGCCTCAGCCTTCATCCCACAAAATCTGGAAATACATGAAATAAAAGTAAGTGAAAATAAAAGTAAAGAGTGAAAATAAAAGTAAGAGTGAAAATAAAAGTAAGAGTGAAAATAAAAGTAAGAGTGAAAATAAAAGTAAGAGTGAAAATAAAAGTAAGAGTGAAAATAAAAGTAAGAGTGAAAAAAAAAGTAAGAGTGAAAAAAAAAGTAAGAGTGAAAATAAAAGTAAGAGTGAAAATAAAAGTAAGAGTGAAAATAAAAGTAAGAGTGAAAATAAAAGTAAGAGTGAAAATAAAAGTAAGAGTGAAAATAAAAGTAAGAGTGAAAATAAAAGTAAGAGTGAAAAGAAAAGTAAGAGTGAAAATAAAAGTAAGAGTGAAAAAAAAGTAAGAGTGAAAATAAAAGTAAGAGTGAAAATAAAAGTAAGAGTGAAAACAAAAGTAAGAGTGAAAACAAAAGTAAGAGTGAAAATAAAAGTAAGGAAATAAAAGTAAGAGTGAAAAAAAAGTAGTGAAAATAAAAGTAAGAGTGAAAATAAAAGTAAGAGTGAAAACAAAAGTAAGAGTGAAAACAAAAGTAAGAGTGAAAATAAAAGTAAGAGTGAAAATAAAAGTAAGAGTGAAAACAAAAGTAAGAGTGAAAATAAAAGTAAGAGTGAAAATAAAAGTAAGAGTGAAAATAAAAGTAAGAGTGAAAAAAAAGTAAGAGTGAAAATAAAAGTAAGAGTGAAAAAAAGTAAGAGTGAAAATAAAAGTGAGGAAAATAAAAGTAAGAGTGAAAATAAAAGTAAGAGTGAAAAAAAAAGTAAGAGTGAAAAAAAAGTAAGAGTGAAAAGAAAGTAAGAGTGAAAATAAAAGTAAGAGTGAAAACAAAAGTAAGAGTGAAAATAAAAGTAAGAGTGAAAATAAAAGTAAGAGTGAAAATAAAAGTAAGAGTGAAAATAAAAGTAAGAGTGAAAATAAAAGTAAGAGTGAAAATAAAAGTAAGAGTGAAAATAAAAGTAAGAGTGAAAATAAAAGTAAGAGTGAAAATAAAAGTAAGAGTGAAAATAAAAGTAAGAGTGAAAATAAAAGTAAGAGTGAAAATAAAAGTAAGAGTGAAAATAAAAGTAAGAGTGAAAACAAAGTAAGAGTGAAAAAAAAGTAAGAGTGAAAAAAAAAAACTAGTAACGTCCTAATATGGTAAGGATGTAAGCCTTGTTTATTGACTCATCCTAATATGGTTATGGTGGCGATGGTCCATGACGCAAAGGGAGTTAGGGTGGGGCAGGGGAGGCGTTATAATTACTGATTTAAATTGATTTATTTCCAAATCCTATTTTATCAATACGGCAATGCTTTCACTTTCCTAATTTGATGAACAGTCTGTAATTTTCTGCTTTTTTCATGACAAGTTCTCTTCTCATTGAAGCACAAAGCACAATATATCAACCCCCAAAATAATCACTAATTTATTTATAGGATGACGTCATTATCATAGCTCAAACTAGTGAGTTGATGACGTTGAACCGCCTATTTCTCCCCAAATAATTTATTTATAACCCCGGCACCGGGTTTCCCATGAGTCATATCAGCAGGGTTACCGGTGGTATTAGGTTTCAGTGGATGGAAATAGAAATCACAAGGACTTCTAATAATATATATATCCTTGTGTTTGGCATCTGACGGGACTCGTTTCTGGGGTTGTTTCAACGTCGGTATCCTCCTTCACAAACCCCTTGCTATTTTTTAAATATACGAAATATATTTCTATTCTTTATCAAATCAATTCTTTAACTCCTTCATCAGCTTCACTGTTTGTTTTCCTGTATATCTTGCAGACTCACTCCTTTTGCATCATATATAGGCGAGTTGTATTGTAATCGTATTTTGTCTGGATTTGGCATTAATCGTTTTTCTAAAAGCGGCATATTTCCACTACACCTTTTTCCTGATTTTCCGATTGTATTTTGTCTAATTTTAGTCCTCTAGAAGCTACCTTACGAGACAAAGTTTCAAGGTACGAAATTTGGGGATTTTTAGAAAAAAAAACATATTTTCGTTCCCCAAAAAATTTCAAAATGACGTTATCATCATACGTTAACATGCGTAATATATTACCAAATTTCGTACCCCTTAAATTTTGATCCCCGAAATGATTGTTCCATATATATTCATTTCGTAAGGTAGGTCTAAAAGAGTGTGTGTGTGTTTCCTGAGAGACCTGATCCTGCTGAAAAGAAGAATAACGAGTCCTGCTGAAAAGAGGAATAACGAGTCCTGCTGAAAAGAAGAATAACGAGTCCGAGGGTTTATGGAACAGCACACCAAGGAGATCTTAGAGAATGTAAGCTTTTTTACAGAATTGCTGTACCCTGATCAGTCCATGTCTTCATAGTTAGTAGGAAAAAAATGATAATAAATAAAGGAATAAGTACGTAAGTTTCAGTTTTACAAAACGCAGATTTTTCAGTACCAAACCATCGACATAAATAGGCAGAAAGTTTTTAATTTCAATTTTTATAAGCCATTGCAAATGTTAGTCTTAGTGTTTCTACTAGTTCTTATCAGTGACAATTCCAGGGCGAAGCTCTAGGACTAGAATTTGAACAAGCGATCTTGAAGCTTAATGCTCTTGCCAAGGTGCGTATATCATAATGGGGTAAATTGAGCGATCCGTCGAGGCCAGTATCACGCCAGTATCGTGATAACGGCGTGAGGAAGGCCTGATACTGGCGTGATACTGGCGTGGTACTGGCCTGATACTGGCGTGATACTGGCCTCGACGGATCACTCAATTTACCCATAATGGTTTCATAATCCCAAATACACTTGCGTAAAAACCTCCAAATGGCAAGGCTGATCAAGTAAAAACTGAATTCTGTCAAGATACTAAAAGTACTTCCAACAATCGTACAACATCTCTCCCTAACCCATCTCTCCTCAAACTACTCATCCCTAAATAACTCAAAATTTATGATACTTCGCTAATGTGTGGAGTACCCCAAGGAACTGTGCTGGGACCCATCTTCTTCATCATATACATTAATGACCAGATCAATGTTCTCAAGGCTGCTGATGGGAAGATATTCGCCGATGACACAAAACTTACCTGCATGATCCGTGACATAATCTCCCACATGCTTCTGCAAGACGATCTCAACAACATTGTAGCATGGTCACTGCGGAACAACATGCAGTTGAATGGCAACAAGTTTGAGCTGTTGAACTACTCCTTGAATAAGTCTAAGCTTCTAAGGAACCTGCCTTTTACCCAAGAGTTCCTCAGTTACACCTTGTCAGACGGCACAACCATTGAGCCCAGCAAAACTGTAAGAGACCTGGGTGTTTTTGCTCTCAAATGACTGCTCATGGACACCACACATCCAGAAGATGCTGATATCAACAAGGAAAGTTGCTGCCTGGGTCCTCAGTGTATTCTGTACAAGAACTCCCACACTCATGATAACCTTGTACAAGACAATGGTGAGGAGTAAATTGGAGTACTGCTGCCCTGTCTGGAACCCAACGAAAGTTGAAGACATCAGAGACATTGAAATCATTCAGCGAAACTTCACAAGGAAAATCAGTAGCTGTAAAGGACAAAACTACTGGGAACGCCTAAAGACCCTTAAACTCATGTCACTCCAGAGACGCAGAGAGCGATACACTATTATCCACATGGAAAATAGCTACTGGAGCTGCTCCAAACGACATTGGCATGAGCTTCAAGAAGAATCTAAGGCTAGGCCTGAAGGTAGCTGTCCCCAGCCTCAACTCTAAAGCCCAAAGATCCGTAGCAACCCACTACCACAACTCCTTTGGAGTGAAAGCAGCCCTTCTCTGGAACCTTCTTCCCAAATCTGTAAACGAACAGTCCACACTTGACTCATTCAAAGTGGCTCTGGGAAGATTTCTTGAGAGCTTTCCCGACACACCTCCAACAACAGGTTACACTGCTGTAAACAGCAACAGCCTTCTTGAATGGAATCTTCAGAGATGTTCCAGAATGGCAGGCTTGGAAGACTCGCATGTTGACGTCGCCCATCTGTGATCCCGGCTAAACGGACTCTAAGGTACTCTAAGGTAAGGTAAGGACTGTAAATTAGATAAAATTAGAATTGTTTTTTAAATGCTTTTTTACTCCCTCTCTCGCTACATCCCTAACTCTTTACAGAGCGATGATTTCAACTGGTCTAAGTCGCTGGAGAAAGTTAGGACTTGTCCTATGGTGTGTGGGAACCAGATAGCTCCCAACACTCACTTGGAGCACTGTGGTAACCTGCTCAAACCCCTTTGTGTCAAGATGAGGGCCGATATGATGCAGGTAACACGTGTTGTCAAGGTAACACGTGTTGTCAAGGTAACACGTGTTGTCAAGGTAACAAATCAATGTTGTCAAGGTAAAACGTGTTGTCAAGGTAACAAGTGTTGTCAAGTTAACAGGTGTTGTCAAGGTAACGAGTGTTGTCAAGGTAACAAGTGTTGTCAAGGTAAGAAGTGTTGTCAAGGTAACCTGTGTTGTCAAGGTAACACGTGTTGTCAAGGTAACACGTGTCGTAAAGGTAACAAATCAATGTTGTTATGGCAACAAACCACTGTTTTCATTGTAAAAATCATTGTTGTCATAGTAACAAGTCAGTGTTGTCATGACAACACATCATGGTAACACATATCTTTTCGCAGTGTCAGGAATGGCTGGAAGTTCTCAGACCTAAAGTTGACAACGGTGACAACACTGGAACGGACGTACAGACGACTCTGCACGATATGGCAGTGGTTGGGGAGAGCTTTGCTGTAGCCTTCTTTGAGTTTATTATCAGGTTAGAAGTCAAAATCTCAAAATATTCACAATTTTCAGAACCAAAAAGTAGGTTTACCTACTTTTTTGGTTTTGAAAATTGTGAATATTTTGATATTTGACTTTGCTTACAAGCAAATAAAAACTTCACAGATCAGTATAACCCAAAAGACTAGAGGCAATCTCCATCCCCTTATTTCAGTTTGGCAGTTGACAGAGCTAACCAGATCCCCTTATTTCAGTCTGGCAGTAGACAGAGCTAACCAGATCGTCCTACTGGGCGGAAGGAGGAGATTCCCTCGACTTCTCCCCAAAACAGGACCAAAGTGGCCTAAGGACAGGGAGATTCTAGAGGAACGAGTGAGGAACTTGGACGAGGATAGGTTCATGAACATGATCAGTGGGGTCGAGACCATGCACTACAGATACGTGAGTATTTGAGTGAGTGAGTGGGAGGGGGAGTGAAGGTGGGGGTGGGGAGAGGGGGAGGGTGAGGGAGAAAGAGGGGGTAAGAGGGGGAGCGGGGATCGAGACCAAGCACAACCGATACGTTAGGGCTGGAGAGGGGTTGGAGAGAGATGAGAGAGATGGGTGTGACTAATAGAGGGGAATGGGAGTGGATTGAGGCGGGGTTAGGGTAGGATGGGTTGTAGGATGAAGTGACAGGGTCTGGATTGAGGGCCGAGGGTGTGTGTGCACTCTCATGTCATAGGCTGAGGATAATAATATAGTATTTTATCTGATAATCTGATACTTGTAACATTCTAAGTGAAGTTACTGAGTGGAACAAAATGCAAATCTTAGGCGACCTAGAATTTTCAGATAATTTAGCGAACACTAAAAACTAAAAATAGCAGTGGACTAAAAACCTGAGAGCTGAGGAGAGAATTAATTAAAACGCTCATTATTTCAGCTAAAGATGCACCTGTTCGTGTCAAAGAACTATGAAATGATCACGAAACCGAAGAGTGAAAACATTGCTGATATGCTGATGTGAGGAAATGAGGCAATTAAACCAAATAAGGAATGATTGGACGGTAATTAAACCAAATAAGGAATGATTGGACGGTAATTAAACCAAATAAGGGATGATTGGACGGTAATTAAACCAAATCAGGGATGATTGGATAGCAATCAATGTGTCAATGATATGAGTCATACTTTACGGCACGTGTGTCAATGAAATAGAGGTTAATTAAAGTAGACTAAACTAAACTATGGCTTATTAAACCTTCCTGATTAGTGATTTGATAAACAAGAGTGCTATTTGTATCCCTCAATGTGTTACGTGTCATTGAGTATGGCTTGGAGTAAATTTGAGTGCTGATTACTCGAAGCAAACGAAACACAAATAAACCTTAAATAAGAACGAGTTGGTAGCAAATTTACTTGCATTAAAGTTTGAAATTGATTTGATTCTTTATTTGAGAATCCCAGTTAAACCCTATCTATGATAAAGGATAATTGATTTGATATTACCAGATATAAATCTAAAATCAAGCTTTTATTTTAGGTAACATTTTAATTGTAACGCGTCTCACTGTGTCCTCAGAAATTCAAAATTACAGCCCTCTGCAAGTTTAGCAACTTACTGTATTCATCACAGTTAGATTGAAAACAATCGATTGTACAGTGTAAAGGTAAACTGTACAGTGTATCACACAATAGTGACTGTACACTGTACAGTGTACACTATGAAATGTACAGTGTATCACACAATAGTGACTGTACACTGTACAGTGTACACTATGAAATGTACAGTGTATCACTCAATACTGACTGTACACTGTACAGTGTATTAAACTGTGAAATGTACAGTGTATCACTCAATAGTGACTGTACACTGTACAGTGTATTAAACTGTGAAATGTACAGTGTATCACTCAATACTGACTGTACACTGTACAGTGTATCAAACTGTGAAATGTACAGTGTATCACTCAATACTGACTGTACACTGTAAAGTGTATCACACAGTCACACAAAAGTGACTGTACACTGTACAGTGTATCACATAATACTGACTGTACGCTGTACAGTGTATTAAACTGTACAGTGTATCAGACCGTCACACAGTACTGACTGTACACTGTAAACTGTACAGTGTATCACACAGTAGTGACTGTACACTTTACAGTGTATCGTTCAGTCAGTGCAGCTGTCACACAAAGACACATACAAAGCAATAATAACGCAGTGCACAGGAGGCCGGTACATTTTCACACAAGCATTCTCGTTGCCATGGTAACTAATGTATAATACAGTGAACTCTCATGAACTCTTCATGAATTCCAGACTCCCTGATAGTCCTTAAACCCAACCCGGGAAAATGGCCCTTACACAGCCCTTAACTCCACCCTAACACAACACCTGGTAATGATACCTATTTAGTTAATTAGTTACCTAATTAGTTAATTAGTTACTTTATTAGTTAATAAGTTCCCTAATTAGTTAATCATTTGCCTAACTAGCTAATTAGTTACCTAATGAGTTACTCAGAGCGATAAGCAGGCAATCTGAGAGATTTAGTTGGAAAAGTGACAATGGTGACACAGTAGTTTCATGTAATCGAATGAATCACTATTACAATCAAAAGCAATATAACCATTTACACTTCCATCTACACTTTAACTGTCAGCGGCAACAGGAAATTAGTCAAATGGGAGTTAGAATACAAAACAAAACGTTGAATATTTCTAAGTCTTGGGATTATCAAAAACACTTATAGTCAGAGCAACAAATTGTAAATATCAGTAAAGAAGCTAGGTTTACATGCAAATACTGGAAATTAAAACGCACAAAGAGCATTTGATTTAGTGACTTGAAACTGAAACTTGAACGAATGAATTATAAAACTAAGTTTTAAGGTAACCAAATCTCAATTAACATTATGAGTATGTTTTTGAAGAAATAGAATATGCGATGAGAAATGGCTTGTTTATGACCTAGTCAGATATTATTAAAATTATCGTCAATATTTGAAGAAAGAGTCAAGAGACGCGGCTGGTCAAGGTCTAAAGATCCCATCAAATACATAAAGAGACGTATTCATCGTTTCCGGAAAAGGGAATAATGTCAATACTTTAATAAAATGTTTAAAACTCATAGAATTCTATGATACTGATAGGCGAGAGTTAAATCGAGTCAATATATCTGTAAATTCTGAAATTAAACTACATGCTATGGAGTTATACCCACTGAACCCTTAATCCATACCTTTATCTGCTGTCAACTGATACAATTAGCCTAATTCTGATTAAAAAATACGTTACACACTGCTGAAAAAGCACACACCGCGCGGCGTTTTAAATGATATAATATCGAGTGTGATTCGAGTACCACAGCCTCTGAAGCAGTCCAGCAAATGAAGTTTTGACAGCTAATTCCCTACTCTTAATACATTAAACTGCTTCTCTAGTTCGGGGGCAGTCTGATTTTACCTTATATGGAATAATTAGCTGGTCGAGGAGCATCCTGACTTACGGAGCACCTTCCTTTTACAAGAGTTTTACAATCCTACTACTGCAGCCTGAAATAACTCTTTTTCTGATCTGCGCAATCCTTGAAGGTATCTTCTAATATGAGTTTAGCAGACACTAGGCCTCTCTCTCAAACAAGCTCTGGAGTAAGAGTTACTCCGTTTCTAGTTAGATCAGTGTCACTGAGTTTCAGAGCTGAGAGGAGAACACTCTTATCCTCGTCGTCATCAAAGGAAGCCTCTTTCTCCAGCGACAACTCATCCGCATCGTACCCTCCATTCGTGGGTTTCATCTCCAAATCACCTCCCTTCATCTCCATCTCCGCCCCCTTTATCTCAGACATCTCACTGGTGTCTTCAGTCTCCGACTCTGTTTCAGAGACAGTTTGGGTCAGAAGGAGCAGCTTCTTCTTATCAATCTCACCGTCTGAAATGTGCGACTCATCGCTGGAGTCAGCAGCTAGAGGTGAAGCTAGAGACTTGATCTCTGGTCTCACAGGAGGTTCAGGACTGGTTACAAGCCCTACTGAGGGCTCGGATTCTTCAACAGCCCCAGGGCTGGTTTCAGTGGAGTTATTAGGAACAGATCGAATGGTTGGAGTTACCTCTGTAACTTCAGGACTTTCAGAGACCTCAACTTCTCCCTTTGAGTGAGTTTCCAGCTCGGATATTTGCGACGTTTCACTCTCTGTCGTTACACTCTCTGTCGGCTCAGTTACACTTTCTGGTTGCACTTCATCAGACGTTGCCACAGAGACCTCCTGAGAACTGCGAAGTGTTTCCTCAGACCTCCCTCCCTCAGTCACCTGTCCTACCGCCGCAGCCAAGTTCAAGTCCGCCGCTAAGTTAATGTCCCCTCCCGAATCACTTGACCGCGCCGCCAACGGGTCACTCGACCGCACCGCCTGCGGGTCACTTGGTCTCTCAAAGGCTGAGTCCGGAGTAGCAGAACCCTCAGTCCTAGGACTTCCTGCGGAGTCCTTAGGACTTCCTGCGGGGTCCTTAGGACTGCCTGCGGAGGGACTCACGGCGTTGTCGACAGTGAACTGTTCGTACTGCGGTATAGGGGCGCCGTCCTCGTGGGAGCGAGCTAGGTCGAGGAGCAGGGAGGACCGCTGCGGACGACCCGTGAGACTCTGCCGGCTTGGACCTGCGGGAGGGCCGTGTTAGGGGTCGTTCACAGATCACAAAACTTGGAGAGTTGCCAACCCCTGACCAGTGGTTTGTTCACAGATCACAAAACTTGGAGACAGCCCCTGATCAGCCACCATACCAACCCATTCCCAAATGTAATCAGTACAGTGTGAAATGTGAACGAGCCGTGTTAGGGGTCGTTCACAGATCTACTTGGAGAGTTGCCAGCCCCTGTGCCCAGTGAAATCATGTAAAAAGCTGGAATCAGCCAGCATACCACCCCATTCCCAAATCAAGTTTAATCAGTGCAGTGTGAAATGTGAACGAGCCGTGTTAGGGGTCGTTCACAGATCACAAAACTTGGACATTTGCCAGCCCCTGCTCAGTGAATTAGTCAACAAATCACCCCATTCCCAAATCAAGTTTAATCAGTGCGGTGTGAAATGTGAACGAGCCCCGCACACTTCACAGAATCACAGTGCAGGCAGAGGTAGCGGACATGCTCCCAGGGATCTTACTGTCAGGCATGCTGGTAGCTTCTGAGGAACATGCACTTCTTTTGACCAAGGACACACACAGATATAGCCAGTCATTTGGAATGGCCACTTCATAAAGAATAAGCCACTTCATAATGCCACTTGCTAAGCCTAAAGCCACTTGATAAGCCACTCAGGCTCATGATATTTCATTTTCAGGCACAATAGCAGTGTCCCCGAGAGTCGGACATCTCAAATGCCATGCAGCGATATTACGACACATTGATTTTACATAGCAGTTTTAGCAGTTCCTTCATGCAGATTCGAGGGATGAACGGTAAGATTCCCACATTTCTCATCGGGATTTGGGTTCAAACACATTGAAATCGAAATAATAAATAATTTAAGGTAAGTGCATGCACATTGAGAAAGTGATAGCAATGAAATGTAACATCAGATTTTTAAAATAGTGTTTCGGGTAAGAACTACTGAAAACATAGTGTTTGGGGGAAGAAATACAGAAATTCATAGAAAATACTGAAGAAGAAAAGAAGAAAACACAGAGTGGATGGATAGCAAACTATAGTCCCGCCTAGAATTAATTTTTAGTACCGCATAACGTTCGTACCATTCAGAAACTCAAAGAAGGAATCACAACCATGGAAATAAAAGACAACTGAAATAAACATCATGAAATTAATGGGAAACTAAGAATACATCCCTAGAATCACCTTAGAGCATAGTAAATTTAAAAACCATGACTAATGACTATTATTTTCTAGCGAGTAGCGCATGCAATGGCAAAACTTAATTAGCAAACTATTTCAAGCCTAGCAGAAAACCGTTTAGCGTGATACAGTACGGATGTACCTATTCAACGAGTGCTTGATAGATGGACAACTGCCAATAGTAGCAAATGAACAGTTACGTACGTTTTGGTACGTAACGTGCGTTTGTGAGCACATGGATCGATCGAAAGACCAGTCGAAAGAACGCGCAAATTACAGTGCTTTTGATTGAATTTTTGCTGAAATTTGCGCATTCTTTCGACGGGACTTTCGATCGATCCATGAGCACACATACGCGTAAGTTTTAACTTTTTAATAACAAAACTTCAGAAATTAATGAACTTACGTCTGCTCCTCTCAGCGTGGTATTGGTTAATCTTCTCAACTTCTCTGCAAAGTTATTGTGTGAAGAAAACGAATATATGAAAGCTGAGTTTTGATAACCTGATAGAATACTAAGTTACCTCTGACGTATACCATTAAACGCCGCGTAAGAAAAATAGGTGGTTCAACGTCATCAACTCACTACATTAGTTCATTGAGCTATGGTAATGACGTCATCCTACCCGCCTATTTCTCGTGCGCGGCGTATAATTGCTCTGATACAAACTCTAACTATAAACAAACCCTGACTATAAGTCACTATAAAATAGACAGTACTTATAAAACGCCACTGTGACACCTATCAGTAGCAGCTACTTTGTAAAGTTACATGAGGTAATGCGTTGTCATGGTTACTAATCATTCTTACAGCTGTTCATGAATTACACAGAGTTGCTACATGTAACTTATATACCAGGCATTGACGGATAGACAGCTGGTAAAAATAAAGATACAGAGTTGCCACATCTGAGATCGGTGTACGAAATTTCCACAAGACTGCCATTTCTCAGCACGTGATACTAATTTAATTTAACAGTACATTCACGTACGTATATGGAGCCGCGCGATCGGAAATTTCAGAATGATTCTCATTTCTTGGTGGCGACACCTCTGTTATATTATGGCATACGAATAAAGCAAAACCTGTTCGATATCTCACGATTAATTTCAAAATCAAATCCCTTAAAAAACAATAAACGACTGAATTCAACTTCTTGTTCGTAAACTGAAGCCTTCCTCAGGACAGCGGGAGGTTTTTCAGGTGCTTGTTCGATTTGGTGCGTGCTTTTAAACATCGAGCGATACCAGTCAGGGTTCTTATCTTTAGCTGGTAACTGAGAAACAACGTTTAATAAATTTTTCGGCACTTTACAATCAAATCATATCAAATAAATGTATAAATATTAATGATAGGCTACCCTTCAGTGTAAAGATTTGTTTCACAAGATTACATTTTCACGTTCAAAATGAGAAGAGATGGGCTTCAGGGAGTCAGGGGACAAGGTTTAATTGAAAGTAGGATTCAACCCTCGATTTGCTCACCTCTTCTCTACTTATAGAAGAGAAGAGTTGAGTAAATCGAGGATTGTAATATGGATTAGTGTTGAGATACACACTTAGTATAAACCAAAATTTGATACAATAGCTGCTCGAAATAGCAGCGAAAATTCAATCAAATTCATTCCATTACTTAATCGATTGTTTGGCACTTTGCCAATTAACGCCTGAATCCTACTCACCGCTGGCGGTTCATCTCCAGTAGGGGATGATAAACTACTGCGTCGCGGTCTAACGGGACCATCTGAAACAACAAACAAGGTCAAATGAACAGTTTCAATGTTCCGTGAACAACTCGTTACATTTAAATGCAATCTGGGGTTAGGAAAGTTTGCGGAGTGAAAAAATCTTGGTTGAGAAGTTTTGCGGAGGAAAGATCCTTAGTTTTCCACTTCAAAGTTCCCACGCCGCGCAACGCGCGCGTTCCCGGTATAACTAAAATTGTAGAGTAACAGACTAAGAATGTCGCCGCGCGCTACGTCGAAGAGGAAAAATTTCGGACAATTTTTGCGATTTTTCAAAAAAAATTTAAGTTATTTCCACGATTCTACGCAGAAAAAGCCCGTCCAATGATCAGAGCAATTGCTAAATCTATCGGCTCATCCCATTTGACTGTCATCTGAAGTTAATCGGGTGAGATACAGCTCAATAAAACAGGTGTTCTTGTAGTCAGAATGTCTGATATACGGTGTTTGTTTTAATAACCCGATACCCTCCTTTTATAGGTTGTGTTAATTAGGGAACTTGTTAAGGCAATACATAGTGGCTCAGCAATCACAGGAACACTGGTATCAACTTACATTTTACACAACCGTTACAACTAAGAGAATAATGCATACACAGCTAGGATAATTTGCAAAAATCATCCAACTGACAACAGTCTACCTCGACACTAGATAACGCTGACATCACTTCACCTTGACACCAGTCTACCTTGGCATCAGTTTACCTACGAACTAGTTAACCCTGACACCAATTAACCCTGACACCAGTTCACACTTAACCTTGACACCACTTTACGGCCACCCATTACCAATAATAACAGCGTACACTTAACACAGTTAGTATAGTGAGCTTTGATTGAGACTGGAGAAATTGCAGATAATTTCTAAATGAATGCATATTATGCAAAAATGCTGATTATTAGGAAATAAATCATAAATAAATCTATAAATTATACGTTTAACCAGTAATAACGGTAAATACTCAATATCATAGCTGCTGTAAGCTATCATAACACCAGGTCGTGTCATCGAATGCTGAATGTTAATCAAATGATTCCCTCACCAATATACCACGTGACTCATACACTGGAGTATTACTGAGTGTTAGTCATTACCACAAATTCAATATAGCCCTAATCTCATCACGCAGGGAAGAAGGGTGGGGAAAGGTCAGTAACACACCATGTTAACTCCTGATAATGACGTCACAGTAACACTTTGTACTCTTTCAGTAGGGCGTGTGTAAATGAGAATTCTACACACCAAACATAGTGTAAATACTAATTCAGTATTATCATAAATCACTGATTAAGTCAATAAATGATTTTATGTACTGGTGTATAATGTATATTACTGATCAACTCATGCTTGCATCAATGGAGCTTTAAAACTATGCCTTTCTTTGCTTAATTACTGATCAACTCTCTCTTGATAATCCATTATCATTCCCTATACATTGCACATTGTACACTGATAATCTATTATCATATTCCTTATACATTGCACATTGTACACTGTATACACGCAATTCTGATTTTGTTGCGGCGCTAAGAGGTCATTGGCCCATGTATTAGCTGATAATGAGTACAATACGACTGATAATAGAATGCTAATTTCATGAGGTATATAACCCTTTGGCCACATGCCCTGAAAACCGCACGGGATTCCCGAGCGGAATTCCGTATTCAAAATCCCGGAAAATGGGGTTAGTTGCTACATGCCCAGAATTACGAATTTCAGTGCGCGTGGATTCACGGATACCGTTATGGTATAATAGTTTAATGGCTTATTAATGAGACCATGTATCTACACAGTTTCCGTTAATGGACCAATACGACAGTAGGTGTTGTGAAACTTATCCATCATTATGTAAACAGTAATTGTTTGTATAACAATTCTGACCAAAAAATTACAGGGCCCGTCGTTCGTATTTTTGAGTTGGGTGAGCGAAGCGAGCCCAAGAACAGGGGCAAAGCCCCTGGCGGGGAGCTTAGGCCCCCGGAAAATCATTAATTTTTATCCAATGCCTCAAAGTGATTATCGGACTAAACTTCAGCTACATTTATAATTGGCGCCGTGCCCGGCCAATCCACTGCCTAGTGCCTATCACGTGATCTCCTTTCAGTAAGATGACAAATAAACCAATCAGACGGTTGAATCTAACGTTAGGAACGTCACATTTAACCGTCTGATTGGTTTAATGGGTATTGAGTCAATAGTCGAGTTTTCGAGTCAATTCATGTAACCTGACTCGAAGACTTGACTCGACTTTTGGACTAAATCACTTGACTCGCCAGTGGCAGCCATACAGATCATAGATACTTCCCTATACACAAGGCTAAGCTATAAGGCCAAGAGTATGAACTCCTGGGTGGACAGGCCACCCGAATTACGGGCATATTCAGGGCTGAGAGCAGTCCGCCAATCCAGGACCCCACAGGACCGGCGAGCGGCCAACGCCTACACCCGGTGACCAGGCCACTCGACTCGAATCGGCCATTCAACGAGAATAAGCCTACCGAATCGACTCTGCCGATCGATTGATCGGATCAATCCGGACAATGTCAGCGATACGTCAGATGTGTGTCAGTTGTACGTCAGACTGGTGTCAGTGATAAGTCAGAATGGAATTGGCAATATGTCAGGCTGGTGTCAGTGATACGTCAGACTGGTGTCAGTGAGACGACATACTGGTATCAATGAAACTTCAGACTGGTGTCAGTGACACTACAGACTGGTATCAGTGATACGTCAGACTGGTGTCAGTGATACGTCAGACTGGTGTCAGTGGATCACTGGATCACTGACACCAATCTGACGTATTGCTGACATACGTGGCACCAGTGACCAGTCAAACGTATCACTGACACCATTCAGTATTATCACTGACACCAGTGTGACGCATCACTGATGAAAGTCTGACGTATCACTGACAGCAGTCTGGCGTATCAATGACACCAGACTGACGTACCACTGACATCAGTCTTGAGTCTGACGTATTGCTGACACAGGTCTGACGTATCACTGACACCAGTCTGACTTATCACTGACACCAGTCTGACGTACCACTGACACCTGTCTGATACTTCAGACTGGTGTCAGTGATTCTACAGACTGGTGTCAGTGATAAGTCAGACTGGTGTCAGTGATACGTCAGACTGGACACTGGCGTCAGTGATACGTCAGACTGCTGTCAGTCATACGCCAGAATTTCATTAGTGATACGTCACGCTGGTATCAGTGATACGTCAGACTGGTGTTAGTGGTAGGTCAGACAGGTGTCAGTGATACGTTAGACTGATGTCACAACGCGTACTTGCGCACAAAGTACTGACACTGTCAGCTATACGTTAGACTGGTGTCAGGCGTTAGACTGGTGTCAGAGATACGTCAGACTAGGACTGGTGTCACGTATGTCGGCGATACGTCAGATTGGTGTCAGTGATACGTCATGACCTGCCTATGGGCCCATAACCTGCCTATGGGCTTTTATAAATTATGTAGGGGTCTATAGTATAGGTACATACATTTAAATTTTAAGTTAATGGGTAAATAGTAATGCTAACAGTAGCATCAGCACGTATGCATCGCATAGGTGCAGATAATATTTTTTGCAGTTCCCGAGAAATTTCTTGCAGTTTGGTTACATTTAGCTCACTCGGCGGCGCTTCGCGCCACCTCGTTCGCAAAAGCTAGCAGCAGGTTGGGCATTATCTACAGGGCAGGGGTTTTAGGGTGCAGCCCCCAGAAGCCAGAGGTTTCAAACATTCAGAAATTGCGTGGAAGTGATATTTCTGCAAGAGAAAACTTTCATTGTTCAGTTTGCATCTAAAATTAATATTGATACTGAATTAAAGGCGGGGGTCTGGGGGCGCAGCCCCCAGGAGCCAGAGATTTCAAACATTTAAAAATTGCGTAAAAAAATTTAAAAATTGCGTAAAATTTTAGAAGTGATATTTCTGCAAGAGAAAACTTTCATTGTTCAGTTTGCATTTAAAATTAATATTGGTACTGAATTAAAGGCGGGGGTCTGGGGGCGCAGCCCCCAGGAGCCAGAGGTTCCGAACAGGAATCAATTAATTGGAACCATAATTTCTACAACAAAACCAATGACCCCAGAAATGCCTGTAAAAGCAGATTTTCTTGTGAAGATGAAGAAACAAACTGCAGTTTGGACTATGACTTTATTGAAAGGCTTGTCTTGAATGCTATGGCACTTGAACAAACTGCAAATTTTTCGAATTGTTGCAACATCCTTGAAATTTTCTCTGCAATCTTAGAAATTTTGCAGTTTGCTCAGGGAATTTGCAGTTCCCGTCAGGACCTCCAGTCACCATATCTACAGTGGTGATGCATCGAAATTGATCCTTGCATTCTCAAAAATTCTCACTTAAAATTCCTCCATTCAAAGTAACGAAGTAACGGATTACGGATTCTCAGTGTTCAAACGTGAACCATTTTCTCATTGTATTGTCAGCAAGAGAAGCTAGCATGTAATCCCGTGTTTGTGTAGGCAACTAATTATAATGTAATGTGATAATAGGTTGATCGTGTAATGGTATAATCAGCGGAAACCATTGAACTTCCTAGTAAATTCCGCGGAATTCCGTTCAGAATCTCGAATCTCGTGTTCCAAAACACGAGATTCGGAATTCGGAATTTGACCGGTTTTTTGCTCGGGAATCCCGAAAAATCGCAGTTTGGCACCAAAATGAGGGATTCCCGAACTTCAAAATGCGGGAATCCCGGGCATGTGGCCTTAGTGTAAGATCGTGTGAATATTGTGTTAATTTCACGAATAAGATGGTCAAAACGACCGGTTTTTGAGATTTTACCCGGGTTTTGTGCAATGAAAAAACACGTCTTGTCGCTATACAATTACAATTCACTTTTTTCACATCCTGATAACTCATTAGTCATTAGTTATAACTCATTAGTCATCATAGTGATAACAATACAAGTCATTAGTGATAACGATACAAGTCATTTGTAATAAGGATACGAGTCATTAGTCAGAACATTTAAAAGCTTTGTAAAGTGACATTGGTACAATGTCAGGACATTATACCAATAATTGGTACAATGTCCTGTTTTCTACACATTGGTATTTACACGTACATTGGTATTTACACGTACCCTTGTACCTGATTTTAGTTGACTGACGTCAGAGGGTATATAATCCTATTACATTTCACCTCAAAAACTTGAAATGTAGGTTTTACAATTGCCTGGTACACGCAGGAATGTGTGTATCAGGAAATGTGTGACATCAGCCAGCCGCTTTGTCACCCGTTTCCGGAATTTGAAGAAATTCACTGTATTTTATCCAATCACAAACTTCAAATCTCCTGTTCCCCTACCAGCCCCTCCGTTGCACTCCAACCCTCGTTTAAAACAAATCCACATCTTAATAGACGTAAGATAAATCATGAACTTTAAATCCCACTTCTACACAGGGGCGTAGCCAGGGGGAAGGCGACACAGGCGGCTGCCTCCCCCTATTGAGACTGAAACTGCGAAAAATTTGTTCATTTTGTCATAATGATGGCTTTGAGCCAACAAAAAAACAACATAAAACAGGTTTTGAAAGTAACTCGCCGCCCCCTTTTCAGAAATTCTGGCTAGGCCCCTGCTCTCTTGACGTTCTATACGCACAATGTCCCATGTTAATTTGTACACACGGACTGCTTGCCAACATTCCAATGTGGAATGTACGAAGTCAACAACATGTTCTCATCAATGGGACGCAGAGTCAACACATTGGCAAGCAGACATACTGACGTAGCAGGGACGACAACATCAGCCGGGCAGGGGCAATACATTCACTATTCAGGAGGCAGGGCGATACATTTTGTCTTTCTGTGGGCAATACATTCTTTGGTTTTGAATCTCAATTCTTACTCAGTATGGGGTGAAGTGGGTACCAAACTAGCTAACAACATCAGGGGACAGGGCCAATACATTTTGAAGGTAAGGGCAATGCATTCTGTTGTCTTTTATCTGACAAATTCTGAGGTGAAATACCTACAATATTTAGTATTTTCAGGACAACAAGAACACAGGGGAAGTCTGTTGTCTGAAGTCTGTTCCCTTTGGCAGTGTAAGTCAAAGTGCACTATGGTAGAATTATCGTGTTTTCAGAGCCACATTTTGAAAAACTTAGACCGGAGGACAGTACGATTACAGCTATACCCGTCTATCTAATACTGAAAATTAGGGCAATATCGTGTATATCGGTTTGTAGTTCATTGGGTTGTGCATGATGAACTAATGCATTGCTAGTTCACTGAGTGGTTAATTTATTCCCTTCTCCGGGCACCGAATGTACTGAAACTTGTCCTGAAGCCACACATTGCTCGAACAGGTGGTATTTTTACCCCCTCCTCCCGTCAGTAAATAATATGTATTTTTTGCCCCTTCATCGAATGATATTAAATCACACTCTCCTAGGATTTTGAGAGAATTCCCACTCAGAGCAGCACATACAATTGACTCTGTGTATGCAAGTGTTATTAGTCTGCGCACGAGAAATAGGCGGGCAGGATGACGTCATTATCATAGCTCAATGTAGTGAGTTGATGACGGTGAACCGCCTATTTCTCATGCAAGTGTTATTAGTCCGCATAATATTCACAGTGTACTTAGAGTAATACGTCAGAGGGGGATACGTCATTGGGAGTAGGGAATTGGGAATGCAAGTGACTAGTGAGGACAGTATTCCAGAGGGGGATACGTCATTGGGAATAGGGAATTGGTGAGGAGTGAAGACAGTATTCCACTAGTCCACTGCCATCATCAGGCCATTGGGAAAGATGGCAACTGGCAAGTGATTATTCCACCATTACAAGAGGAGAGGAGGTAAGTAAGTATTAGGTGAGTAGGGACTGAGGAGTGAGGGCAGAATGGGAACTATCTTTTATAAGAGGGGAGAAGGTAAGTAGGTAATAGGTAAGTACGGATTGAGAATGAGGAATGAGGGCAGAATGGGAACTATCTACTTAGCACCACTTAAAGGGGTTGGCAACTACAGAAAAAGTACCACATTTTATTATCTAATTTACCTATAAATACTCTGAAAACAAAATGTGTGAAATCCCCATGTTTCTAAGCCCCTCCAATCGTGAGATATCGCACCTTTATGTTACCGCGCGATTGCGTCACAGTGGCAGTTCACCACAACCCAGCGCTATGATCACTAGGTTAATGCTGTATTTTATTAGTATTTGACAGCATTGAGATGCATATTAGTGCATATTAGACGAGGCGTAGCCGAGATTCGTATGAACAATATGCATTGTAATGATGGCCAATACTAATATAAGTAGGTCAGCAGAAAGATAGTAATGCATAAGCATGTATCATATGCATGTGAAAAGTGAGGGAACCTACTATAATTTAGTATAAATTATTGCTCCACCATAACAGAGCGTCGAGTTAGTTTGAAGGAGCCCGAGTTGGTATGGGGGAGCCCGAGTTTGTGGGTGAGCCCGAGTTGGTTGAGGTGCACAAATAATTATGGTATAGGGGAGCCCAGCTTTGCATGGGTGATGGGGGAGCCCTGGAAGTTAGTAAGGGGGAGCCCAAATTAGTGTGGAGGAGCCTGAATTAGTATGGGTAATGGGGGAGCCCGAATTAGTATGGGGGAGCCCAGGTTAGTATGGGGGGCCCGAGTTAGTATGGAGGAGCCAAGGTTAGAATGGGGGAACCCAAGTTAGTATGGGGGAGTCCAGGTTAGTATGGGGGAGCCCGAGTTAGTATTGGGTAGCCCCGGTTGGTAGGGGAGTGCGAGTAAGTGTGGGGGAGCCCAAGCTATGGTGAAGCCCAGGATAAGGTGGAGCCTAGGATAAGGTGGAGCAAGGTATGGTGAAGCCCAAGGTAAGGGCGAGCCTCGTTTGGGTGATCCCATATTTCAGAGTTAGTCCAAAATATCAGTAAGGCCCAGGATAAGGTGGAGCCTGTTATGGTGAAGCCTGGCAATGAGGTGAGTCTGGTCAGGCTGAGCCCTTGTATTGGGGTTATGCCGAGGCATTGGTGAAGCCCAGGATTAGGATGAGCCTCGTATGGTGACGCCTGGCAATGAGGTGAGTCTGGTTAGGGTGACACCAAGTATAGAGGTGAGCCCCGGAAAATCAGGTGAGCCCTAGATTCAGGGGAGTGGTGTATAGGTGAGCCCGTGATTAGAGGTGATCCCATGTGAAGGGGAAGCCTGGGTACGGGTGTCGCTGTTATGTGTGATTTCAGGAATAAGGGGAACATTAATGCCTCCCCTTATTCCCAGGTTCCGATACTTGCCAACCCCATTGTCACTGCATATGACCCGATACATTGTTCTTTCCTGTATTGTACGGCTTGCTAGATAATTTTCTGACGAGTACACTGTCTTCAAAGCTGGACATGGATCTGTTATATCGCACATGCATTTTTGACCCATCATAAATGACAATTTTTCAAAGCAGACCTTGGCTTCTTAAATTTAAAACTTCAAAAACCTATTCGTCTTGATTAGCGTATTTTCATGGCTAAGAAGTGATGAGCAAATATAAAAGGGGTTTCACGCACAGTAAGTAAGTCTACTCAGATCCCCTGACCACAAGTTATGAATTAGAATAATATAGATAACGTATGTGTTATGACTGAAGACTGAGAAAACTACGACAAACGGAGATGATCCAAACTTCAAGGAATCAAATAAATAAATAAAAAATCTGGTTAAATCGTAAAGGAATTAGCACCTAAAACACGATACAGCCGTTTTACCAGTAATGTAACGCAGCGCAATAACATGTTACTGCCACAGTGACGTCATCGCGCTGAAATCTTTAAACCGCAATAACTCGCGAAATAATTTAGATAGAGAGGTGAGATTTTCTCCATTGTGTAACATGCTAGGTGAGAATTGATAAAAACATAATTATTTTCATGTTCCTGCTACTCAATTCTATAGTTGCCAACCCCTTTAAGATTAGCTTACCAGAGACAGTGTTTGGTACCACACCCTTCCAGTAGACACACAAATTGGGGGTGACAATTGACAATTAGTAGATGACTCAAGAACAAGAGCGGGGTAGATGACTCATGAACAATGGGGCAATTGTCACAGACACTGATATCAATAATAGCTGTGTTCATTAATTGTTCATTGTTTGTTGTGTAGCAATAATTGGGATTTACACCAATTACTCCTAATTGATAGGATAAGGAATATTCATTTAGATAAAGTCTGCTCCAAGTATCAAAACAAACATTTGAAACGAGCCTGAGTTTGAAGCTAATCTATCTCTAAAGTAGTTCCAATAGACTATGATTGTTGAAGAAACTAGCATGGTCATATGAAAATATACCAATGACCACTAGCATCATGCATGTAATCTTTGACCTGAACATGTAACAAGAGTCACTTTGTAAATAGAACTAGCAATGAACAAACTCATCACATTCTCAACAAGCACAGACAAAAACAATAAAACTCTTGATACGCTGCGTGTTTTTGTTAATTGTAAATTGGCGGAATTTTTAAAGGTGGCCAAAATTTTCGTTTGGAAAGGAGGAAGGGTTCCAGATAAGAAGTTGCATTTTTAACGAGAAATATTCTAATTATAGTTGAAACTATAGTTAATTAACTTGAAAATTATTTCAAATAAAAAAAATCTACTCACTTCCTAGTTCGTTCTGAGACCTGAAAATATAAGATTTGTTAGAAAAACTAACCTAAACTGACGAATAAAATCAGCTGCTAAATCGATTTAGAATTCTTAGAAACACACACAAGTGTGAATTACACAGGAAAGATTTGTTTCGTTCTAGATTACACAGCCTCAGAGCTCTGGAACATGGCTGCTTATATCACCATAAAGAGGTTTTTACACTCTTAATAATATTGAAATGATATTAATATTTTCTGGTAAAGCACGTGATTACACAGCTAGCGCTCATTGGTCAATCATTGAACTGTTCTGATTGGTCCAATCACCCCAGAACGTTCAGTGACTGGTTAAAGAGTCCAAGGTATCATGGAAATTAATGGGAAATGTAGACCAGGTCAAGACAGCAACCATCGGCTCACTCCCAGCCTCCCTTATCTAGACATAGGATTGCAACATCCTATCCTAGACTCTTTGACTCTTATAGGGCTGTCTACACATGCTGCAACTCTTGACACTCTACGTTCCAGAAAAGGACAGGTTTCGCGAGGTTTTGTACCACGCCACCACGGCCTCGTTACGGCTTATAATCACTCTGCAAGAGATGGTCAAATAGGCCGCACTCGACCTCATTAAATACACATTAAGATAACACCATGCCCTGGAAAAGTCCCTTGCATAGTCTGAAATTCTGATAAAATGTCTTATCATAGCTAATTAGGCTTAATTTTTCTGCCAGATGCATACCCTAGAAACATTTTGCATACCCTGGCCTCAAACCCTAGCTACGTTACAGGATAACACAAACCCCCAAATATATGATGCGAGGAACATGTTTGATTCTCCCATGATATACTGATATTATATATGTGAATATTTAAATTCGGTAATATTTGAAATATTAAAATCTATTTGAGGGAGGAGGAATTATAAATTTGTAACTTTCAGTTTATTTTGGAGGTTTGAAATATCAATGAAATGTGTGTGCTCCGAATATTCCAGGGGATTATTTTAAATGTTGCGAAATATGTGAGAATTCCTTCCAATTATCGCTACTCTGATGACCTTACCACTCCTGATTTTAACGCTCCGAAAATGACACCTAAAATGGCATGAATCCCTGCACACTAATTTGTAAATTGACATATATGGTGAATTCACAATTGAGAATTCGTTATCAATTAAGAAGAAAAATGCGAATTGTTAATGAAATTCCAGGGGCTATGAGTCGTGAAAGCATGTAATCAATTGACTGATTGTAATTCCGATGATCTGATGGAACCCAGATGAAAGCTAGGAAAAGAAAAGACGGTTCAGAATATTCAATTTTGATTTGATGATTTAATGTAACTGACAAGACTTAAAGGTTTGGTTACAAGGCCGAGGCTACCAGCTGTAGTAGAGAATTTCCTAAAAAGTTTGAGAGAAATTCCTTAAAAAATTGGAAAGTACCTCACTTTGGTTAGCCTGTCTCCCTGTACACACGGCAATATATTCACCGACCTATTCCACTTTGCATAATGTGCACTAAAACGACTGATATTTTCAAACAGCACTGTTTTTCCTGGGTTTTCTTGCCGTTTAACCCATTTGTGCCCAGTGGCCACATATGTAGCCACCTCAATTGTGAGCCCATAAGAGGGCACCAAGACAACTTTTTGCAACAAAAGCGTTTGAATCAGATAGAGGGATGATTATTCAAGACATTCTGATTAATTTTTCAAGCGCTTTAGATGCTTGAATGATAGAAAATTGAGTTTGAAAATGACAAAAAACGGCATTTTTCCACAAGAAATTTCAAGGTCTCATTCAGAAGAATCTGATCAAGAATAGCAGCTGAAACTTTCGGAATTTAGAGAAGAATCATCACATTCTTCGGTGAAATGATCATTATGACGAAATACAGTATACTTTAGCCATCATTGTTTCTTTTTCATATGACGTCACGTTTGTGGCCACTGGGGGCGGCCACAAACGTGGTTTTTAGAAAATGCTACAAATGTGGTCAATTCATTGTCCACATATGTAACCTGCCACAAATGTAGCCACTATATTGGCTACGTTTGTGGACATGTCACATATGTGGCCATTATATTGGTAAAATTGTGAATTTATTGGCTACATTTGGCGACTCGTCCATATGTTGCCATTATTTGAACATATTTTGCCTTTATAATACGACACGCTCGTGTCACACGTCATGTACAATTAATGTTGAAGAAAGATCAAACATTGTGACATATCTTACTCTGATCACTTTCAATTTCTAGAAGAATGTCATCACTGATCACAGTTGTAAGCCAAAGCTCTTGTAATGTCTCGTGAGTCGGTCCAAAACAGGCATCTATAATTAATGCTGAAGAAATACTGAACTTAGGTGCAAACGTTTTATTGTTTTGCTGGTAGATTTGAATGAATATTAGGATTAGCGTCCATTAACTATGCTATGCAAATAAATACCTGATTTGTTAGGAATTCTTGACTATGTCACTCGCCTCAAGTAAAATGAAAACCGATCGCCATAATATCATATTTTTGCTACGTTTCAGACCAAAAGCTAATGTATCATATTATGGCCTCTTATTTTTTCCCTCCCCATTGACCTTTTTGTGTATACAAAAAGGCAAATGAGAGGGTTGGCAGAGATCGTGGTCTGGGAAGGTTAGAAATAGGATATGTGCATAGCAGGTCGAGGTTTGCAATACAACTACTGTAATTTCTGAAAAGTGCCCGGAAAATGGAAGTGGCGTAAATTCGTCATAAAAGTGGCGTAAATTCGTCATAAAAGTGGCGTAAATTCGTCATAAAAGTGGTGTAAATTCGTCATGCAGTCGAGTCTCTAGCAACTCTTACATTTGCGCGCACGACGCGCGCATTCAAACGCTTGCGGAGTGTGATTGTTGGAATAAGTTTGTGCGCGGCGCTGTTTAAGTCAAACAAGCCACACGAATAACGATTTCAGTTGAAATAATTATGTAGAGCGTCCAAGAAATGTAAATTGAGAATCGAAGCAAAGATCATGATGAATATTGAAAAGTTTTCCACAAAAATAGTTTCCCTCTAACTTTTCTGTTTCAGCAGAGGGCCCAGAGGGCCCAGGGAAAATTAAGCGGCTTTCCCATGAACTACTGAGCACTGAACCAAACACTCACACTGGCACACTGCTCTCAGTGATACAATCACTCGTTCGCGTTACGCATTTTCGTCGATCGTGATCATATACCTCTAGCTGGGGGAGGGAAATTAAGCGCCTGCATACTGGAACAATGGACAAGAAATGTGCCGGCAGGCGCAATTCTTGTTAATGTTGCCTGGCACCACAAAAATTATTACTAACCAAGTAATGATCAAAGCTTCAAAAATGGTTTATTGAACGTGTGGATTGTGGAAAAGCGCTGCTCAACACTGGTATTTCTAACCTCAGTAAAGTTCACTCCTTGTATGTAGTTATTTTTGGTCAGGTTATTTATAACTTACTTGCATTAAGTGCTTAGGTGATGTAAAGGACCTTCAATTGAAAATAGAACTTGTTAGCAATAATTTGGGTCTTCTATCACCATTCACCAAAACAAAAAGAAAGAATTATTCATTGCTGTCTTGCTCGACTGCACTGAGCAGCGAGCCGGCCTGGGTGTTGAATTGTTTTTGTAAGCCGAATTTTACCATGACGTGTATTTTTAACTTTTAATTGCAGTTTCGATCTCATACCCATTCAATGATTTGTTCTTCACCGTATGACGTTCACCGACTGCTCATGAAGGAAATGTGCTAATGAGCAAAATCTGGGGAGAATAATTTTCCAATGGAAACCCCCTGTGTTGTGTCCAAACTTATCTGGGCGACCTGATTCAAACATAACAGCAGCTTTTGCAGTTGCAATAAAGGGAAAAGCTTTTTAAAGATCGTTCATAATACAATCAATCATAAGATCCGATCATAGTTACACGATTTCAGTTCCTCTAGGTCAGGGTACTTTTTTGTGATGATTAGATATGATATCTAGATATAATGCTGCTGATACAATCCTATAAGAAGGGCTGCAGCATGTGACAAGGACTTTCCCGACTCACGGGGCATCAGAAGAATGATAGCCAATGACTGTGATGATGTTCGACTTGAAATTGCAATTGATAGGAGTAAGATATGATACAATGTTTGATCTCCCTTCAACATTTTTACATGGTGTGTGACATGGCCACGAACGTGGCCATTATAATGGCAAAATATGTTCCAATAATGGCAACATTTGTGGACGAGTTACAAATGTAGCCAATAATTTCACAATTTTACCAATATAATGGCCACATATCCACAAACGTAGCCAATATAGTGACTACATTTGTGGCAGGTTACATATGTGGACAATAAATTAAGCCACATTTGTAGCATTTCTAAAAACCACGTTCGTGGCCGCCCCCAGTGGCTACAAGCGTTATAGGCCGATATCTCAAAAACCGTCAATTTTAGAGTTATGGGACCTATCAGAAAAGATTCAGCGTGAAATTCTACCCCTATGACCAATTTTTCACAAAAATTGTAGGTGCCGATCTATGGGCGGGCATGAGTGGGTTAATAACGCATGGCATATGTAGATTCGCATAATTTCAAGACAGATCCGCCAGGGATATGTAGATTAGGTGACGCGCGCGAGAAATAGGCGGTTCAACGTCATCAACTCAGTACATTGAGCTATGATAATGACATCGTCCTACCCGCCTACTTCTCGTGCGCGGCGTTTGGGTGACGCAGAGAGGATCCCCAGGCGGAGAAATCACGAAGCTTCTCTGATTCAAAACTGCTCGGGTTTTACTTTTTATATGGCACCGGATGTACAGATCATTTATAGTCTTTCCTTCTTAACTTCCTCATTTTTAGGGAGCAAGTTAAAACGTTCAATGATATGATAGAGTTTAAAATCAGGAGCTTTCGAAAATCATGCGATAAACTTCTTCATTTCAAATCAGTTTGTCCAAAGTAGGAGATCAAATCATTCTGACTTTGTCCAAAGTACTAAAGTAGGAGAATGGAGAGAATTAACAATTCTCAGAAGCCATGGGGAATTAAATAAAAGACACTGATAACATATTTCCTATATCATATTTGGTAATGGATCACAAGTAGATCATCCCAATTATCAGTTGTCATGGAAACCAGCTGAATCCAATGAACTGCTAGTGTAAGGATATAGCACATAATATCTAATCATTGTTTAATTTTGTCATGAAATCTACACGATCTAGACAGTCAGACTCACCAGTCCTTACACCATACTACACTATCTATACTCAGCGGCATATTAGCGTACCCATAGGATGGCGAAATCTTCAAGACATTGACCAATCAGCGAACGAGTTTGCAGTTAACTCGCGCGCTGATTGGCCAATGTCAAATGAACCTGTGGGTAAACTCATCCGCCTAAGATACTAGTCATGACATTCTACATTTTGCAGACTGTCACTACACTCGCCCTACACCATACTAAACACATACCCTACACCCAGTAGACCACTGTCACTACACTCATCAGTTATTACGTCCTTATCAGGCTTTAAAGTAGTAAGTTGATGAAGTCACTCTTTACACAGAGTCACTAGTGGGACTGAATAGTGATATTAGTAGCTACAGGGTCTATCATGGGTAATGTACACTCTGACTCCTTGCCATCTGATATAACAATTTTGGCGCATTACCAAACGACCGGTTACCGTTTCTCAATAAATCCGGTTACGGTTTTGGTTTCGGTTTGCTAAAAACGCCGGACGCCGGTTAACAAGTATTTCGTTTTCGGTTCGGTTAGCCGGTCTTTTCATAGCGCGCATATCAGTAAAAGAACCAGCGTGATCTGATAACTAGGATTTCAACTTTCAAGTACACATTGAGTTCATATTCTTCCATCCCGAATCCCGATATGAAACATATCCTAGTTTCGATAACCGATACATCTCAAACCATGATGAATAAACATATTTTACATTCCCTAGTCCCAATATGATCATTGGTTTTGTATATTAGACTGTACTACAATGGCAAGGTTAGGCAGTAATTACTTACCCAGAGACTATACAAAGGAATTGTAAATACTGACTTAAGGAAGCAATTAGTCCTTCGTATCGTAATAATATATACATTTCACTGCTTCCTGACATCTATTGGAAAGTTGCGGGGTACACATTGTAAATGGGAGAGGGGAGAGGAAAGATGATATCTTTATCAAACTATCAAAGACTTGTCAGGGGTCTAAGATATTAATTGTTATGGAAGATTAAACTTTCATTTTAGGAAGGAGATATGAAGATTGATGTCTTTCTGTGATACTCCTTAAGAATAATCAGTAGCTCTTAAGAAGCTCGCTTAACCAATGAGATATCAGCGTGTGATTGGACTAGACCAATCAAACTGTAGGATAATATCTGCTGCTTGCTAGCAACCAATTGGCATGCACTATGAACTTTAGAAGACTGCTGTTTAGAATTACTAGAAACATCCTAGACAGCAATACCAGGGCATCCAGCCCAATGCATAGACCAATCAAAAACCAGCACCAATGCATTGACCAATCGAAACAGGGCATTCACCCAGTCAAAGCCTGTGCCAGTATTGCCTGATCTTTGATCTCAGTGAAATGAATTTAAATGCTAGCCAAGCTGCCGTGTGTAAACTTTCCATCACACTGTAAAGTGTAAAGGCTGGGTCTGACTGGGTACATGCTAAATGTAGGAAATGAAGTCTAGGCGTGACCACCTTGTGCCTCACTTTCTTCCAGCCGTGACAGCTTGGAAGGGGCACCAGCCACCCTATGCCCTATTCATCATTAACCTCGGATTTGAGGTATCGGTTAGGGAATCATTCCATCATATTCTGCCCCAGACGGAGTTGTAATACCAGTGTTGTAATAACATTGAAATAACTTAAAAGCCAAAAGACATTTCCTTGTGTTTTCAAACAGGGGCAAAGGATATCGTATTTTCTATGAACATAGATTTATACTGTTGATTCCAGATATTGCATCACATAGACTGAGCAAGTCACCCCTGACCCCTGCTGCAGAGTGAGCAATATCTCACCGGTAATATTACAAAGCCCTCACTCCGGCAACATTTTACATGCCTTATATGGTATAATCACCATGGCAACATGTCTGCCGGGCGCGGTGAATATTAAACACCTCGCTCACTAGTAAGCGGTGTGACGTCATCAACTCACTACTCTGAGCCCTGATAATGACGTCATCACTTCAGGTAGCTACCAGGACAGTAGTATTATCAGCTGTCACAGAGCCTGCTCCAGTGAGTGTCTAGGGTGGCGTGTCAATAATTGTACAGCTGAGTGGGACAGTATGTCTGCGTGTCTGTGTGTCTGTCTGTCAGTGTGTCTGTCAGTGTTTCTGTCTGTGTGTCGGCGTGTCTGCGAGTCTGTAGTACAGTTGAGTGTGTCTGTACTCAGTAAGTGTGTGCGTGTGTTAGTCTGTGATGTGTCTGCGTGACCGTCAATGAATGTACCTCAGTGTTTCAGTTTTTGTGTGTGTATTTTAATCTACGAACTACAGTACAGAAGTGCTGTAGTCCGATCAGTCCATATCTCAGGGTTACAAATGACAATATAAAATGAACGATTATACGTGTAACCATGCAAGGTTAAATCATATGTATTTATGTAATATCATTCCAGTAAATCATGCTTAAAAGGATTATATGATTTTTAATAATAATTTAAGGCCTGAAAGTGAACGTTACTGTGTCTGTGTCTGTTTGTGCGTGTGTCAGTGTGTCTGTGTGTCAGTATGCGCCTGTGTCTGTGCGTCTCAATGTCTCAGTCTGTCTCAGTGTGTCTCAATGAGTCTCAGAGAGTGTGTCGGTACTCATTAGGTGAGTCAGTCTGTGTTAGTCTATCTGCGTTTGTGTGTCTCTCTATGTGTTTGAAGGTGTCTCTGTCACATAGGTGGATGTGTTGCAACCAGGACACGACCGAGTACTTGGCCTCGGCAAAAATCGGCCTTATTTTCAAACTCGGTCTCGGCCAAATTTTGCTTCATTTTGCCGAGTTTGATACCTAGCTAATTGCCAGAATTTTATGTCAGTGCTTTGTCTGTCCCAGTCTGTGATGTATCTCAATGTGTCTCAGTGCGTCTGAAAGTGTCTCTGAGTGTGTCAGTAAACGTACCTGCGTGTCTCAATGTCTCAGTACGTACTCAGTAGGTCATGTGAGTCAGAATGTCTCTCAGTTTACTTTTCTCAGCAATGGATGTGTGGTAACTTTGTAATAGTGAAAGGCAAGATTTATTGTCGCCTATTACAATGTAACAGGGACCTTTTAGGTATAAAGAGATAAAAGGGTGGTTGCTATGACAACAGAATGCAGCTATTTATAGATTAAGTGTAAAGTACACGCTTGACTGGATTTATGCATTTAAGCATTTTGTAGCGACCCCATGTAGGCCTGAGTAACAATTGAATAGTAACAATAAAATTGTTACAATGAGATTGTTACAGAGCTAAAGTGCTACTGTAATCAATACTAAGAATTGAGTTATCGGCAATGTCGTTCCTCTCCAAAAATAGCTCCAGTGTGAAATAGTTTCTAGTGACTTTCACTATGACATCAGACAGACTCGCAGTTGATCTGAGTAAATTTTGATATTCCTCTAACTTTTGCGAACTCGTTTAGTAAAACAACAGACTCGCAGCACAGTATTTCATAATGCAATTTCGTCACTGCTATACAGGTAAAATACAGTCCCAAGAAAACCGTCTTTCTCCGAAAACAGAGAAGTTTTCCGGTAAAATTAGCGAATGAGCTTCCCTCCAAAATGGTAATATTTGCCGTAATTTCATGGAATTTCCAATAGATAATCATACAATCCGTGAGTCTCTGAACCTAACTGAGTATCGGCTAGCTTTACAAAGTGTGTGAACAGTAAACGACCGAGTACTCGGCCTCGGCCTCGGCCTCGGCCAAAATCGGCCCTTTTTTCAAACTCGGCCTCGGCCTCGGTCTCGGCCAAATTTTGCTTCATTTTGCCGAGTTTGATACCTAGCTAATTGCCAGAATTTCATGTTATTTCAAAACTTAGGCTGAATTTTAGGATCAAACAAGCTAAAATTTTCTCTGGATTAAAATTAAACATAAGAACTTTATCAAATTTAACCGATTCAATTAGCAAAAGATTCTTTTAAAATAGTTTTACGGCAATATAAAATTGTAGCTTCACGAAAGTTATATGAACTCGGTTGAACTCGGCCTCGGCCTCGGTCTCGGCCTCGGCCTCGGCTCCGGCCTTTACGATGCAAACTCGGCCTCGGCCTCGGCTTCGGCTAAGAACCTGAACTCGGTCGTTTACTGTGTGTGAGTGTGGAATGTGGGTTTAACCAGAATAACCAATGCCCCAATACTTCAATACTCACTTTACACCGTTCCATCATTCACTCCCAGCTGACGATAATCACATGATTTTCGAAAGCTTCTGATAACAATTCTCTCGTATCATTTATTTCGACTAAACTTCCATCTCTTGAGCTCACTTTACAGTCCACACCCGTGTATTGTTATCACAATGCCATGTATACACACTATACACTACACTCTACCTACACTATAAGAAGTAAGAGGAATGTTATGAATTCCATACTGTACACAGCCTAGTTCTCTAGTTAGCTAAGACATTGTTATTTGCAAACAAAGGGAATAGGAGCACTGGAATGTAATATAAGGACCCAGGGTGAGAATATATAATAATCCAGGTAGAGTTGAGGTTTATAATACAGGGTTCATTATAAACATCATTATAAACAACACTACTTTATACAATCAAATTTGAGCTTATGATGCAACCTATGGCAATTTAAGTCCGAGGGACCTCGTATCATATTTTTTGAGCGTGGAGACATTGTTCTCAGAATTCTGTTCAGTTGAAACCTCACTTATACTACTCATTGTAATGAGTTGCTATTTGACCTGAACAAGAGTCACTTTGTAAATAGAACTAGCAATGAATAAACTCATCAAATTCTCAACAAGCACAGACAAAAACAATGAAACTCTTGATACGCAGCGTGTTTTTGTTAATTGTAAATTGGCGGAATTTTTAAAGGTGGCCGAAATTTTCGTAGCGTTTGGAAAGGAGGAAGGATTCCAGATAAGAAGTTGCATTTGTCACGAGATATATTGCAATTATAATAGATCTAAAAGTGTATCATATCTTAAGTTGAAACTCAATTTCATTTTAAGCAAAAGACGAGATCTACTCATTTCCTAGTTCGTTCTGAGACCTGAAAATATTTGATTTGTTAGAAAAACTAACTGACAAACAAAAAAAATCTTAATTAAGATGAAAATAGGTAAGAAGCACCGAATGTTCTACCAACCTTTAGATCATCATAGCAGCATTATTTCTCAGATTTGCTCCGGAACATGGCTGCTTAGATTATAAAGAGGTTTTTACACTCTTAATAATATTGAAATGATATTAATATTTTCTGTTAAAGCACGTGATTACACAGCTAACGCTCATTGGTCAATCATTGAACTTCTCTGATTGGTCCAATCACCCCAGAACGTTCAGTGACTGGTTAAAGAGTCCAGGGTATCATGGAAATTAATGGAAAATGTAGACCAGGTCAAGACAGTAGACACGAACCATCGGCTCTTCCAGCCTCCCTTATCTAGACATAGGATTGCAACATCCTATCCTAGACTCTTTGACTCTTTTAGGGCTGTCTACATGCTGCAACTCTTGACATCTCCATTCTCCAAGTTCCAGAAAAGGACAGGACGACAGGTTTTGAGAGGTTTTGTGCCACGCAAACACGGCCTTGTTAGGGCTTATAATCACTGTGCAAGAGGGTCAAATAGACCGCACTCGACCTCATTAAATACACATTAAGATAACACCATGCCTTGGAAAAGTCCCTTGCATAGTCTGAAATTCTGATAAAATGTCTTATCGTAGCTAATTAGGCTTAATTTTTCTGCCAGATGCATACCCTAGAAACATTTTGCATATCCTGGCCCCAAACCCTAGCTACGTTACTGGATAACACGAACCCCAAATATGATGCGAGGAACATTTTTCATTCTCCCATGATATAAAATATATGTGGATATATTTATATTCGGTAATATTTGAAATATTATGTTAAAATCTATTTGAGGGCAGGAATATTAAATTTGTAACTTTCAATTTATTTTGGAGGTTTGAAATATCAATGAAATGTGTGTGCTACGAATATTCCAAAGGAGTTATTTTAAATGTTGCGAAATATGTGAGAATTCCTTCCAATTATCGCTACTCTGATGACCTTACCACTCCTGATTTTAACGCTCTGAAAATGACACCTAAAATGGCATGAATCCCTGCACCCTAATTTGCAGATCGACATATATGGTGAATTCACAATTGAGAATTCGTTATCAATTATGACGAAAAATGCGTATTGTTGATGAAATTCCAAGGGTCGGGCTATGAGTCGTGAGAGCATGTTACAAATTGACTGATAGTAATTCCAATGATCTGATGGAACCCAGATGGAAACTAGGAAAAGAAAAGACGGTTCAGAATGTTCCATTTTAATTTGATGATTTAATGTAATAACTCACAAGACTTAAAGGTTTGGTTACAAGACCGAGGCTACCTGTAGTAGAGAAATTCCTAATTGCTAATAGGTTGGAGAGTACCTCACTTTTGTGATCAGTTTAATAGAAGCCAGTAGGGGGGAGACAGCTCAATTGGTAGAGCACCTAACCGGCAATCAGGAGATTTTGGGTTCCAGCCCCGCTCATTTTCAGATCACCGAGTTTGTGTGTGTGGCTTAAGGCAGGGTGAATCACTTTGGTTAGCCTGTCTCCCTGTACACACGGCAATATTCACCGACCTATTCCACTTTGCATAATGTGCACTAAAACTACTGATATTTTCAAACGGCACTGTTTTTCCTGGATTTTTCTTGCCGTTTAACAGCACTGTTTTTCCTGGGCTTTTCTTGCCGTTTAATAACGCATGGCATATGTAGATTCGTATAATTTCAAGACAGATCCGCCAGGGATATGTAGATTAGGTGACGCGCGCAAGAAATAGGCGGTTCAATGTCATCAACTCACCACATTGAGCTTTGATAATGACGTCATCTTACCCGCTTATTTCTCGTGCACAGTGTTCAGGTGACGCAGAGAGGATCCCCAGGCGGAGAAATCACGAAGCTGCTCTCATTCAAACTACTTGGGTTTTACTTTTTATATGGCACCGGATATCATTTATAAGTTTATAGTCTTTCCTTCTTAATAACTTCTTCATTTCAAATCATTTCGTCCAAAGTAGAAGATCAAATCATTCTGACTTTGTCCAAGTGGGAGATCAAATCATTCTGCCTTTGTCCAAAGTACTAAAGTAGGAGATCAAATCATTCTGACTTTGTCCAAAGTAGGAGAACAAATCATTCTGACTTTGTCCAAAGTACTAAAGTAGGAGAATGGAGAGAATTAACAATTCTCAGAAGCCATGGGGAATTAGATAAAAGACACTGATAACATATTTCCTATATCATATTTGGTAATGGATCACAAGTAGATCACCCCAATTATCAGTTGTCATGGAAACCAGCTGAATCCAATGAACTGCTAGTGTAAGGATATATAGCACATATATCTAATCATTGTTTAATTTTGTCATGAAATCTACACGATGTAGACAGTAAGACTCTCCAGTCACTACACCATACTAAACGTCACGCACGAGAAATAGGCGGTTCAAACTTCAACGTCATCAACTCACTACTTTGAGATGTGATAATGACGTCATCCTACCCGCCTATTTTTCGCGCGCGGCGTATATACCATACTAAATTACTAAAAACTGACCCTACTACACCCAGTAGACCACTGTCACTACACTCATCAGTTATTACGTCCTTATCAGGCTTTAAAGTAGTAAGTTGATGAAGTCACTCTTTACACGGAGTCACTAGTGGGACTGAATAGTGATATTATAGTAGCTTAGTCTACAGGGTCTATCAAGGGGTTATGTACACTAGGGAGGTTCATAAAACAAATTTATCGTCAAATAATAAGGAGTCTCAAATAGACGGGGGGGGGGGGACGATTGCAGTTTTTTGGATTTTTACTACGGTGGGGGACAGTTATTTAACACCCTCCCCGTTTAGAAATTTTGAAAATTTTGAAAAAAATACATACATAAATCAAAGAAAAATTCATATTTTTGTTAGAATTGAGCAAAATCAAGCAGCAACCTGAAGCTTTGCCAACGGTTTCTCATTAAATTACGATATTTTTCTCGATCTGAGTCCATATCTTTGATCAATTTGGGTATTTCAAACCATTCGATTGAAATTTACCTCCCCCTCCCTCTTATTTGCAACCCCCCTTTTTACGGCATTTTTGAAAAACCTGCACAGGGGGACAGTTATTACAGACCCCCCCCCCCCCGTCAATTTGAGACTTAAGAGTATGTGTTTAGAATTGACCTGGGTCAAGAAAAAATTTACCCCTGCGCATGGTCACGCCCTTTTTTGGACTTACTTATACAGCTATACAGGCACAAATCAGAGTGTACATTGTACTCTCTGATTCCTTGTCATAACCATCAGCGCGCATATCAGTAAAAGATCTGATAGCTAGGATTTCAACCTTCGAGTACACCTTCCATCCCGAATCCCGATATCCTAGTTTCGATATAACTGATACATCTCAAACAATAATGAATAAACATATTTTACATTCACTTGTCCCAATATGATCATTGGTTTCGTATATTAGACTGTACTACAATGGCAAGGTAAGGCAGTAATTACATACCCGGAGACTACAAAGGAATTGTAAATACTGACTTAAGGAAGCAATTAGTCCTTCGTATCGTAATATTATACAATTCCCTGCTTCCTGACATCTATTGGAAAGTTGCGGGGGTACATTTTAAATGGGGAAGGAGAGATTCAAGATGATATCTTTATCAAACTATCAAAGAACTTTCAGGGGTCTTCCATGCTTAAAATATAAAGCAATGTGAGATTGAGGAAGTAGGCCAGAAGTTGGTAAGAAGTAGGAAGATTAGGTAGAGTTCTTTGTAGATATTTAGCTTCAATTTAGGATACTTTATCATTTATCAAAGACTTGTCAGGGGTAACTATGGTCTATGCTTAAGATATTAATTGTTATGGAAGATTAAACTTTCATTTTAGGAAGGAGGAAGGAAGATTGATGTAATATTCGTTGTACCTATCTGTGATACTCCTCTAGAATATAATCAGTAGCTCTTAAGAAGCTCGCTCAACCAATGAGATACCAGCGTGTGATGGGATCAGACCAATCAAATTGTAGGATACTATCTGAGCTGCTTGATAGCAATCACTTTAGTAGACTGCTGTTTAGAATTACTAGAAACACCTTAGACATCCAGCCCAATACATTGACTATTCAAAAACTAGACCTATGCATTGACCAATCGAAACAGGCCCAGGGGAATCACCCCGTCAAAGCCTGTAATTGCCAGTAGGTATTGCCTGATCTTTGATCTCAATGAAATGAATTTAAAGTTACCCAAGCTGCCGTGTAAACTTTCATCACACTGTAAAGGCTGGGTGCATGCTAAATGTGTGAAATGAAGTCTAGGCGTTTCTCACTCTCACGCCGTGACAGCTTGGAAGGGCACCAACACCCTATCCCCAATTCATCATTAACCTCGGATTTGAGGTATCGGTTAGGGTATGATTTCATCATATTCTGCCTCAAACGAAGTTGTAATAACAATGTTGTAATTACATTGAAATAATATAAAGCCAAAAGACATTTCCTAGTGTTTGAAAAAAGGGGAAAATGATTGACTGTTACTTCCACATCACATAGACTCAGCAAGTCACCCCTGACCCTGCTGCAGAGTGAGCAATATCTCACCGGTAATATTACAAAGCCCTCACTCCGGCAACATTTACATGCCTTATATGGTATAATCACCATGGCAACATGTCTGCCGGGCGCGGTGAATATTAAACACCTCGCTCACAAGAAGGCAGTGTGACGTCATCAACTCCCTACTATGAGCCGTGATAATGACGTCATCATTTCAGGTAGCTACCAGGACAGTAGTATATTATCAGCTGTCACAGAGCCTGCTCCAGTGCGTGTCTAGGGTGGCGTGTCAATAATGGTACAGCTGAGTGTGTTTGTGTGTCAGTGTGTGCCCCTCTGTCTAGGGTGGCGTGTCAATAATGGTACAGCTGTGTGTCTGTCAGTGTGTCTGTTTGTGTGAATGTGTCAGTATGTGTGCACGTCAGTATGTGCGCCTGTGTATGCGTTTCTCAATGTCTCAGTCTGTCTCAGTGTCTGTCTCAATGTGTCTCAGAGAGTGTGTTGGTACTCAGTAGGTGAGTCAGTCTGTGTATGTCTGTCTGAGTAAGTGTGTGTCTGAAGGTGTCCCTGTCACATAGGTGGATGCGTTGCGACTTTGTAGGTTTGTGTGTCTTTGTCAGTGCTGTTTCTGTCTCAGTCTGTGAAGTGTCTCAGTCTGTCTCCGCCTGTGATGTGTCTCAATGTGTCTCCGAGTCTGTCAGTAGACGTACCCGCGTGTCTCAATGTCTCAGTACGTACTTAACTAAGTACTCACTGTCAAGACATTGAGACACTAGTAGGTGATGTGAGTCAGAATGTCTCTCAGTGTGCTTTTTTCAGCAATGGATGTGTGGTAACTTCGTAATAGTGAAAGGCAAGATTTATTGTCGCCTATTATAATGTAACAAGGACCTTTTAGGTATAAAGAGATAAAAGGGTGGTTGCTATGACAACAGAATGCAGCTATTTATAGATTATAAGTGTAAAGTACACGCTTGACTGGATTTATGCATTTAAGCATTTTGTAGCGACCTCATGTAGGCATTCAAGTAACAATTTTATTGTTACAATAACAATTAAATTGTTACAATGAGATTGTTACAGAGTTAAAGTGCTGCAGTAATCAAACACTAAGAATGGAGTTATCGGCAATGTCGTTCCTCTCCAATTGAAAAATCTCTCTTTTTTAGCAGTGAAATGGCTCCAGTGTGAAATAGTTTCCAGGAACTTTCACTATGACATCAGAATTCAGACAGATAGTGGTATTTCGTCACTGCTATACAGGTAAAATACAGTCCCAAGAATACCGTCTTTCTCCGAAAAACAGTGAAGTTTTCCGGTAAAATTAGCGAATGAGCTACCCTCCAAAAAGATAAAAGGATAATATTTGCCGTAATTTCGTGGAATCACGGAGCCAGTAGATAATCATACAATAAAATCCCGTGTGTTTCTGAACCTAACTATTGGCTAGCTTTCCAAAGTGTGTGAGAATGGAATGTGGGTTAAACCAGAATAACCAATACTCCAATACTTTGTCAATTGTTACAATTGAAGATGTTCGTAACCACTCTACTCGTCCTATTTCTGAGTAAATTGACGAAGAAATCCCTATTCTAAACACCTCCAATACTTCAATACTCACTATACAGTCTACACCCGTGTATTGTTATCGGCGTTATCACAATGCCATGTATACACTTATACACACTACCTACACCGAGCTTTAAGAAGTAAAAGGAATGTTATGAATTCCATACCGTACACAGCCTAGTTCTCTAGTTAGCTAAGACATTGTTATTGCAAACAAAGGGAATAGGAGCACTGGAATGTAATATAAGAACCTAGGGTGAGAATATAATAACCTAGGTTGAGGCGAGGTACGTGAGGTTTATACAACAGGGTTCATTATAAGCCTCACTTATACTACTTGTTATAATGAGTTGCTAATATTGGCAATAGCAATGTCCACTCATTGAAGTAACCGTTTGTGATATTTGCTGGTTATTCATTCATCCTCAGATGAATGAATTAATTAATAGATCCTCAGATAAATCCTCATATGAATGAATAATTGCTGGTTTAAATCCTCAGATGAATTCAAAAGCCAGGGAAAGGTTGTGTTTCTGAATGGACGGAACTCTATCAAATATTGACAGTCTGCAGTTATCCTACATTTCAATGAAGAACATGAAGTAGGGCCTTAAGTAAGTCACTTTCTAAGAACTGTTCTACTTTAGTGCTAAGATATGCTAATTATTAGCTAATTTTTAGCTAATCATTAGCTAATTATTAGCTAAGGTATACTAATTAATCGCTATCGCTGTAAGCTAGATATGCTAATGATTCGCTTACCGTTGTCGGTTGAATTCCGATGCTCTGATTGGTGGCTTGGGTGCTTGCTGTTCTTTCCTGCAAACAGTTAGTGTTAGCAATAAAATAATAACTTTGCAAAGTGGTTAGCAAATAGTTAGTGTTTCCCAAACAGTTAGTGTTAGCAATAAAACCTGACAAAACAATATAACTATGCATAGTAACTAGCACAATTACAGTGTGGACAATAAAACTCGGTGTTCTTTGCTTTTTTCAGTAAATTTGAAGTCCCAACCCACCCGCTGTTGTCATTGAAGTAAAAGTACCACCACCCAAAAACCAGGCCCGTAGACAGGGAGGGCCACAGGGCTGCAGCCCCCTCGGAATAATGGAAACCTCAGAAAATCTTGCTCTAATCTTGCTATCGAATATCGTAATACTCGATAAATTTAATATATTTTGACCCCAGAAAACAGTCTAGAACACCCAATTTTCCAAAATTTTCCGGGGGCTCCGCCCCAAACCCTTACTCACTGTGCAGGGCCTTACCCAGGCTACGGGCCTGCCTAAAACCCACCGTTGGATTGAGAGTGTGAGTAAAGTAAACTGAAAGTCCCACCACCCTAAACCCACCCTAAACCCACACGAAAACCCACCCTTAACCCCCCCTCCCCCCTTAAAACCCACCGTTGGATTGAGAGTGTGAGGTTGCTCTTAGCCCTCTTTATCTCCTGCTCTGCCTGAGTGTGTGTCATGGTGGCAGTGGGGTTGGAGTTGATACCCACTAACAGATCACCGACCCTAAGTTCTCTGCATGCTGCCGCTTTACCACCTGGCTTTAACTGGAAACGAGAAGGGTTACGGGGGTGGGGTTGCGGGGGGGGGAGTTTCACTGTCCCAATTGTCCCAAATGTCCCTGTCCCCATTTACTTTTTTTGAGTTTGGGACTGGTTTTTTGGCGCAATTGGGACAACTCTTACTCAACTCCTGCATGCTGCTGGAGGAAGTGTGGGGTTAATGTCGACAGCGTATTATAGTTTACCCACAGGTCCATTTGACATTGGCCAATCAGCGCGCGAGTTGACTGCATACTTGTTCGCTGATTGGTCAATTTCTTTACGATTTTGCGATTTTATGGGCAAGCTAATATGCCACCGATTATACAGTGAATGATGGAAGGAAGGGACAGATCAGATCATACTAACTAAACCAAAGTCATAGCATTACTCTTACTTTAAATGGAGAAGGGGTGGGGTGATGAGAATTGCATTATTATTCACAAATACAATAATCATATGCATAATTTCATGAAAATGTGTAGTTTTCCTGACCTGGCTTTTAAAAAAGTAATCTTGATGGGGCTGTGGAACTCCTTGCCTCCCTGAATTCTAAAACCCCACGGTGCTCCACCTTGCAGTTCCACTTCAAACTCCATTCTACGAAACAGCGTTAAGATTTAGGAGGTAGAAGTTAGAATAGTTGTTAATCAGTAGTTGTTCATCAGTAACTTTCGAAAATCATGTGATTATCGTCGTCCGCTTTAAGGTAAATAAGAAGAATAAATAGCAAAATAGCGAGGAATTAGTTAGGGTTACCGTAGTTGATAACATAATTCCTATCGAGAAAAAAAGACAAAATGATGAACTTGATAAACTGACCAAACATAACCGAACATTATTTATCCAAAACGTTGCGCAGTCAATGCAGTGATGAACAAATACTGTGAAATTAAATAACGCAAATATTAACCCAGCCTACATTACTGTTTATAATGTGGATTGTAAAATAACTATAATTTGACGAAGCTATCGTATATTCAAAAAGTATAATGATTCAGATTAAAAGCCAATAAATATAATTCAATCAAAAACACCACACTAATTTGTAAAAAATCTCCTCCAGTGACTCACAAAGCAGCAATCACCCTGGCCAGGGCGGGAATATTGACTCACGCAACGGCAAAACCCCACATCTATAAAACAACTCCACTCACAAAACCTACAAATCATGAGTCTTCGGGAAAAGTAAATCTGTAAATATATTCGAATGAGGGATTTACTAATGATAAAATATCGGATTTTGTATTTTATAACATAATTCTACATGGATCAGGACTCCCGGCACCACTGAGCTATGTGCTCTTGGTTTGGAGCGTACAAACCTTTAATACACAGTATTTTTATCTACAAACCACAGTACAGAATTGCTGTACCCTTATCCTTCTATGACGGTTAAGGTAGTGAAAATTAGGAGATAAGATCATGCTACAATTACAAGAGTCATTAGCTAATAATGAACAAGTGAAGAATGAATGGTACTAGTAATGGTACTGAAAAAACACAGAAAGGTGCTTATGGGTCACGCTGACTATTTGAAAACATGTAACATTGTTACATCCCACTTGTATTTGTTGATTTATATTGGCGCATTCTACATGGATCAGGACTCCAGGCACCACTGTTTTGTACATTTGGTTTGGAGCGTACAAACCTTTACAAGGAAGAGTTTAAATCACATCTTATCTCTTAATTGGTGTGCAGTGCCCTGTAGAGGGCCTTTTGATATTAATGTTACTGATTATATTTATTCATACGCTGCCCATAAAAGCGGCATCCATCCACGGAGGGTTTTCAAAAAATACAAAAAAAGGCATCATGCTGACTATTTGAAAACATGGAACATTGTTACATTCCCCTTGGATTTGTTGATTTATTGGCGCATAATTACTCCCTCCGTAAACAGAGTTGGCTAGAAAGGTTTCTACAAATGTCATAAGTACAAATTTCACAAGTACACATTTACAATGTACCTATGCACTTTGTACTTTGCTGTTCTAATGTTTTACTGTGGAAATCGGAATCAATAATCTCAATTTACTGCGAAGGCTAAATCAGCTGACACACTAGTTATTCTACCAAACTTGGAATTTCGATTTCAAGGGCACCGTAATTCATAGTCATTTAGATAAGCTTAAATGGGCGTTATAGGTGCTGTGCAGAAAAGGTACAGAATGCAATTAAATCGGTAAAGATTTATGGGAAATGGTTCCTTACACAGAAAAACGTGTTTCACTGTTTGAGTAATTCCATTACTGATTTTATCAACCATGTAATTATGATTTTCATGTTTCGGCATTAATATCATTCGCCCCAAATTAGTTCCACTGGTCCGAGGAGAAACAGTATGCACCTATTGGATTCATATTATGACGTCACTATCATAACTTAGAGCAGGCAAGTGATGACGATTAACCACATATTTCAGTTCTGAGAACTTAACACAATGTACGCCAGATTGCAACAACAACAGCTGCAGCTCTGTTGGCAGGAGGCCAGAATCAAGAAGCATCACTCTACACAGGTGTAACATGATAAAGTCACATCTTAATTCAATACAATCCAGAACATTACAGTGACTGGAGAATACACTATATCAAGTTGGATAGGAACATTAATATCCTCTACCGAGATAAGGAAGATATTTCTTCCTGAGAATTATCAGAGCAAGTAATAGCAGCAAGTGGTGGGTGCTATCACACACAGTTTCTTGGAAGTCAGTGATTTAACAATGGGAGAAAATAAGTGTAATATGAATAGGGTTATCAGTTTTTGATATCGTCACCAGATTTCTAAGACTCTCATTGAAACTGGTTTCTTGCCTGATTTCAAATTTTAAATTTCGCAGTTACCTTTTGTCTCGTGATTAGTAGCATGCCTTTTCGTGGATCAAACTTTGTAGTAATAAGTTCTAGTAGAAAGTAATCATAATCCTATTGGTCTATAATTCCTTGACCCTTTACTTCATCTAATTCAGTAGCAAAGGCTCTACCCTGACTTTCCTAACTTTGATGGGATCGCTAGTGAACAAGGGTGCAGCCAATGTTCAAAGTCCAGCCACATTCAGAAGAACAGTGAGTTCCCAAAACGTGGAATTAATAAATAATGTAATCATGTCTAGTGTATACTTTACCCAAATTTGTAACTTTCACAAAAGTATCCTTATGAAATCAGAAGGGGGCTAATTCATTTTCAATTGTTCTCAAACTCCTTTTATCCTTTCAGAGCAACCCAGTGAGTCCTTTGGCTGCAAACATTCCTTGTAATGAGAAGGGAACAGACTACAAGACTTTGGCAAATCAGACCCTTGCTTCTCTGATGAGTGAGGTGGGATTTTCTAAATCAGATAGACATATTATCACATAAAAAGAACGTGGTCATGTTAACTTGTATTTCAATGACTTTTCAATATTATCTGTGTTACAACATAAATTATTGACAAAGTTAATAGGAATATTTGATGTGATGTTTATAAAAGCAATGCCCACATTCAGGTTGTGAAATTTGATGAAGAAGACGTTGATACATCCATAGCATTGGATAACTGGAGGTAGGTAAAACATAAATTTATTGAAGATTTTGATTTATTCCTTGAAGATTTTATTCCATGCCAAAGTTGCCGATCATAGGTATTTATGGTATTTAAGTTAGCCACATACTTCCAGATCAGTTACACAGAAGAGTGGTGTAAACCTGTACTTTAAGATAGACAATTTCACCATGCAAAGGATATTACTGAGTACTGCAACAGCAAACTGTAACATTTATGATGCCTTGGAGTTAATCAGAGATATTAAAGCTAGAAATGGACATGACAGTCTGATCAAGGTTTGTTATTTGTAGGCGACAATTTATGGCAAATTGTCACCAAATTAAATCATATCAGTTTCATCACTCTTCTAATGGTAAATCATTCATCAAATGGTCTTGAATCTATGAGACTATTTTTTGCAGGATAACTATGAGTTGGAAACCTTTGACGACAGTACAACATTCAACTACTGCACCCTACAATCTAAAGCTTGTCTTGTCAACTATAATATTGATATGTGTTACCTTTCTACATATAGGGAAATAAATTCCATGCATATTGTTGGATTTACATCAATACTTGATCACCCAAAAGCCCCAAGCACAGCAGATATTCAGCGTTCCTGGCTGTATTGCAGTGGTTATGTCCTAGAACCAGTGCCTGGTGAATACAATCAAGTCAAAATTTACTATCTGATTCATGCTGACTTGAGAATTCAGGACTTACCACCAGCCATAAAGAATAAGCTCTTGGAAAAGCATGCTCTTTCTTTGGTAAGATTAAAAGAGGCCTTAGATGACTTTGAACCAATAAGAAAGCATACACTTTCCAGCTTACAGCTGAATGCTCCACTAAAGATACATGAATCCACATTGCTTGACATGGGAAATAAGGATGATAGTGATAATAAATCTCTGGATTTGGATTTAGGAATTCCACCAGCAATAAAAGCTGATCCTTCAAAAGCCTTCCATAAACCAGATCTAAACATGTGGAGCTTGATTTCAGATCAAGATGAAACTAGTGCAAGTGAGTTAAACTATATTACATTGGCTAACAGTGCAACAGCATCATTATTCAGGGAATATATCAATCTATTAGAAGCATTGAGGTTTTCCACAAGTTGTCCAGAGAAATTCAACTGGAAAGTGATAGAGGCCAAGCAAGGGGTTTGGATAATGGAAAAGATGGGCAGCACAATTCAGTGCATGGCAGGAGTAGCGAACATAAATGCTTCAGAAGCTGAAATAACTAATTTCTTAAAAGCTCCCAGAAATCGATTTACATTTGATTCAACTTTGCACAAGACTTACATTGTAGATGAAATAAGTGAAGATCTTAGCATCATATATGCTCAGTACAAAGCAAAGCATTGTTTCATAGGACATGGAAGGGACTTTGTATACTTTCAATATATGAGGAAAGAGGGTGATAAACGTATTATTGCACATTCATCATGTACTCATACTGATGTCCCAGTAGATAAGGATATCATACGTGGAACAATGTATGATACAGGTTTTATCATTGAACCTCTAGCAGAAACTGGGCTGTGTAGCATAACATACATCGTAAAAGTAGAATTTAATGGTAGTGTACCAGAGAGTTTGCTCAGGTGGATAAAGAGGAGGCAACCTAAAATACTAATTGGAATCAAAAAATATTTTGAGAGGTGAAATTTAGGGACACAAAAATTTTTACCTAAAATTTAATTTTATGTACTGATTACCATTAGCCAACGTTTTAGATTAGTATATTGTTTTTTACATTCTTTTTAAGATGGAAAACAGAAAAATATTTGATAAATGATGTATATTAAAAGAAATTTAATTGTTTTTTAAATTGTGTGCTTTGAGACATAACACTCAACAGATTTAATGGCCTGAAAAACTATATGCATGAATTAAGAATTTTTTCCTAGGGAATAAAGAATTCGTATAAAATTCATTTCCTAAACACGTATACCCCTGTTGCTAAACACGTATATCCCTGTCTGGGTAGAGCGGCGCGCGTACGCACACCTATGCGGGCATAGGAAATACCCCTGTTATCATTGCGAGGCGCGCGTACACAGACCTGTTTAGGTGCGGCTTAGGAACCCTAACCAGCGCCCGGCCCTAATCTGCGCGCGCGGCGCAACCTAAGCATTCTGTAACATTTCCTAAGCCCGCATAGGTGTGCGTACGCCGCGCAACGCAGACAGGGATATACGTGTTTAGCAACTGTAACATGAAGACTTTTTATTTTATTAAATAAAATTTAATTGGGTTTTTTATATAAAAATTTATCTGATCTGATGCTTATATTGGCTGTGCAGTGCAGTGAAAATAATTTTAACTTTTGAAGTGCAATGCATTTAAACCTTGGCCTTGCTAAACAAGCGACGTGGGATATAGGGAAGAGCGCCGCGCGCTTCCCTGTTCTGAGGAAGCGCGCCACGCGACGATAACAGGGGTATACGTGTTTAGCAATGCGTTGCCTGCCCCATATTTTTTGCTAAACACGTATACGTGTTTAGCAAAAAATATGGGGCAGGCATATATATATATCCCTGTCTTTGCTAAACACGTATATCCCTGTGTGGCTCGCGCGGCGCGCTTCCCCAGCATGAGCACAGGGGAAGCGCGCGGCGCGTACACACACCTATGCGGGCTTAGGAATCCCTGTCTGCGTGTCCCGTAGGGTAGCGCGGCGCGCGTACGCACACCTATGCGGGCTTAGGAACCCATATTTTTGCGAGTCGGGGCGCGCGCAGGGGGCCAGACAACGTCTGGCAACCTATGCGGGCTTAGGAAATTTCAGCCGATCGCATTATCGCAACCATTATTTAATTGAAGCTGAAGGCGTGCGCGCCGCGTTGATAGTTATACATATAATAGCGCACGCGCACGTCTTCAGAGACACTGAATGTGCGTCGATGGTATTTTTTAGCGTAAGCTAAGCATGGTAACACGGTCATAATAACTATAAGCGACGTGGATAATATTACTGTCAAGTGCATAAAAGACATTTGCATCCAAGGCAGACATAATTCGACATGAGGCAGTGCAGTGGTTTGAGCAAATGTGGATTGAGAACGTCCGCAATTAGTAATTACCTTAGTATCCATAGAAGACTAAGGTGGGACACATACTGTAGAAAAGATCCTAACCAGAGTATGGCCTTGAAAACTGCTGCAAAGAAGAGAAGAGAATATTTTGAAACAATAAGTATCAAAATAAAGCGATCATATTATAATCAATAATCAAATTCGATCATGATCACCAAAAGTCAATCCTCAAAATCACAATAACCCATCAAATAGCAGCAAAATAAAGGAACCCTTAATTATGCCATTTTGAAAGTCCTATACGAATCACAATGAACAATAACAAAACGTTCAAATTAAATATAAAGGTTAGCTGGGCTGAGGAGGGACTGAAAGTAAAGAGTCACTATGTCTGCGTATTGAAGCTAGCGCTGATCGCGTTATCGAATGCTGACGATCCCACTCTCCACCAGTTTTGAGAATTTCTCCCTGACCGCTGGGTTCTTCAGATGTCTGCAGGGAGTGGAGAGGTTTAGAGGGGGGGTTGGAAAATAGGGGGGGGGGTTGAAAATAGGGGGGGGGGGTTGAAAATAGGGGGGGGGGCAAGGAGGTGTGAGGATTGGAGGGGTGATAGAGGGGGATTTGAGGGGTGAAAGAGGGGGATTTGAGTGGTTTATTACGCATGTGTGCAGATTGCTCGATACGGAGGGCTCGATAACCTTGCAAACTAACACTTGCGCGCGCAACTCTTTTATACAGTAACTAATACTGTATAAAAAGAGGGTTTTATTGGTTTTTTAAATGCCCCTTAGAAAAACGGCATTGAGGCTTTTTTTTATTCAAAGGGCCGGTTAAAAAAGGCCGGTATAAGGCGTGGGGCCGGTCAAATTAAAGGCCAGTAAATCTAGGTCAGAGGAAACTTTTATGAATTGCCTTATACAGTGTTAGCTTCTCTTGAACGCCATTATACGACACGATAATGACCTGTATCATGAAATTAGACCGGTATTTGGGTCTTTTATTACTATAAATTGGTTTAAGTGGCCATTTTAGAGCATAAAATCCTTCACCTGGTAACCAATAGAAAAATTTTTGTCCAAGGGGCCGGTTAAAACGGTTCAAAGAGGATTCGATTTTTGTCCATAGGGCCGGTTAAAAAAAAGGCCGGTTAAAAAAAAGGCCGGCTAAATAAAGGCCAATAAGGTAATAATTTTACAGGGCTTAATCAACAAGCAATTGCAAGAAAACTCAAGCAGTCAAGGATTACTCATAGCAAACGACTGGTTACTATTTCTCAATAAATCCGGTTACGGTTTCGATTAGCTAGAAAGTCCGGTCAACCGGCATTACGGTTTCCGGTTCGGTTAACCGGTCGTTTCCTAATTACTCACTCGTTAGCAGCACTTGGGTCTGACTGCATCTGCTCCAGGATGACCTGCATTGAGGGGTCCTTCAGGATCTGTTGAATCTCAGGGTCGCTCATCGCTTGCTTAGCTCTGCAGGGGGATTAGAGGGGTAATGTAGGAGAGGACTAGAGGGGGATTAGAGGGGTGATTAGGAGGGGGGATTGCGGGAGTGAAGGGGACATTAGTGATGTATTTACCCTGGTGATCAATGATCATTCTACCATGGTTACAGAGTCATTCTACCATGGTTAGAGAGTAGTTACTATGGTTACAGACAACAGACTAGTTACTTTGGTTACAAGTTTCTAATGTTAGAATAATGATTCCTACGAACCTTTGCTCAGGGGGCAAGTCTTTCAAACTCTGGTAGCAGTGGCTGACTCCAGCCCTGGCTTCTGCGTTGTTTGGGTCAATGGCAAGGGCCCTCTCGTAACATGCTTTAGCTTCCTGGGGAGAGAGAGTCAAATGATTTAGTGAAACTAAAAACATTCTTAAAAGCTTAAATTTCTAGACGTTTTTGCATGTAATAATTTTGAGAACCATCAGAGTGATTCATGTTGAACAAATGATCGCTGGTCGGTAGCAAAGTAGCTCTCAATATAAACTGTCTGTCGAGGGCACTCACCACTGGTTTCTCTATTCTGAGTAACGCTGCTTTTCTGAGGTGTCCTTTGATGAAGTCTGGAGCTAGTTCGATACACTTGTCGCAGTCCTGCATGCCCAGACCAAACTCCATTAGCTTGGTGTAGCAGGCTGCTCGGTTACTGTAACAGGGGGATTTCAGTTTCGAGTGGTTTTAAACGCGTTTAAAAGGGTTAAATTCGTCATTTCTAACCAACCCTCCTCTCTTGCAGTTCCTAACTTTTTCTCTTGAATTCGGTTCTTTTAAACAGTTTACAGTTGCCACAGAAAACAAAACGGTTAAAAACTTCTCTTCCAATGACATCACAGGTTTTCAAACCTCGCGGATCGATCGAGAAAGTTCGAGATTTCAGCGCGCGCGCGGTTAAAATTGATGAGAAACGCGCGGAGACGACCATTTGTAAAACTCGGCGCATTCCGCAAAAGGAGTAAAATTTTGGTACAACGGCGGATGTTCCAGTGCTAAACTGTCATGATCGGTTCCATCAGTATTCAGTCCTTTACTTGTGCACAACTCGACAATCAGCTACTTATTTCTGGTTATGTCTAGGATATCGTGATACAGAGAGGGTCCCATTCTATAAGTAGGCATTTAGGCGTTGAAATCAATACTGGCCAACTTCTCACTTTGCTTTTTTGATTAAACTACATCCTTAAACTAAGGATTTTATAATGCAAGACCTCACCATTGTTTGCATTTTAAATTCAGTTTAGCAGCTTGATGTTGCCAAGTGGGATGCTATGCATTCTGACGTATGGTGTCAAGGGCGCCTTCTTCCGTTTATTTTTGAGTAATTTTATTCAGCAGTGAGCCACAGAACTATAGTCTGACAGTTTACGACAGTGTAATTGAATTCCCTTAGTCTCTCATGTTTTTATGGAGAAAGTGAAATTTTGAGATATGTAAGCTAAGAAATTTGCCAATGTTTCCAACTCTGAAACCTTCATTCAGATTACACTGTCACTTTACTTCTTGAATATCGTGCTTATTAAATTGGAGTCATTAACGAGCTACACCCTATGAAATGCGTCCTTGAATATCAGTAGTATTAGAATCGGAAAAGGTCACTGGTGCTACTTTAACCTCTACACAAGGAGTATGAGCTGTCAGCATTTGGAGCCCCCTTCCTACCCCTAATCGCTGACGTAATATGAATCAGCTTCCAAGGACTGCATGTAAAAACTGTATATGCACCATCTCACCTTCCATTTTCAGCTGACGACGATAATCACATGATTTTCGAAAGCTCCTGATTTTAAACTCTATCGTATCATTGAAGTTTTAACTTGCTCTCTAAGGTGTAAAAACTGTGAAAAGTTCCAATGACTACGAACCTGTAAAGGACGTGATCGGAGGGGTTCCTTTTGATGGCTTCCGTGTAGAACTCGATAGCTTCCGCGTACTTGCCTGGTAAACACGCGTTATTTGGCAAGGAAAGTAAAACATTTCTCACAGCGTTAAATAAATACCTTGATTTTTAACTGAAAACTGCCTCCTCTGTTGATAAATCAACATACAGTAGTAGGGTAATACCAAACTACTCAAGTGAGGTCTGTTCATTTCCTTCTTTGAACTTGCTGTTTCCTTTGGCTTTCTCTTCCAAAGAAAGGCCTGGGTTGATGTACGCCACTCTTTCTTTCTCTTTCTGCATTTTCTGCACCTGTAATTATAGCATTTAGTAGCATTTTGCATAATGATATTTAGTAAGGCATGGAATTTCAGGATCTTCGGACTAAAACAAAACCAGAGGTTTTGTCACCAAATGACGAAATGAGCCAGTAATTGCATGCCTCATATCACCCTGGCTTTTGTTCGTCACAAATGCATGAAAAGTCGCACTGTGCTGAGAAATGCATGAAAAGTCGCACCCCGCTGAGAAATGCCTCTTGCTCTGAAACTCACCTCGGCTCTGTCTCTGAGGATTTCAGGGGCTCTGTGCTCGGTGATGGCCTTGTCGTAGTGGTACATGGACTTATCCAGATCTCCCTTCTTCATGTACGCCTTCCCTATACGTGCCTGGGCCCTGAGGAGGTGGTCTTATATTAAACGCCGCGTAAGAGAAATATGCAGTTCAACGCCATCAACTTATAACATTGAGCTATGATAATGACGTCATCCTGCCCGCCTATTTCTCGTGCGCGGGGATTAGTTCCCACAAACACAATAACCAATAATGGGTGATTACAAGTAGTCAATTTAATACGACGTGGATTACCTCAAATTTGATCAGGTGCCGTCGATACTACAATTTAGGGTTCAAAGGGGTGGGTTGATTCGGGTTGATAAGCTTGTTTCGGGGTGGTTCGCTTCTTTCGGATCGGTCCGGCTTGATTCAGAGAGGTTTTTAGGTTGGTTCGGGGAGGTTTCGGTTTGTTGCGCTTGTTTCGGCTTGATTCAACGATCAGGTGACAGTCATGGATATTATGGAAGAAAAATTTCAAGCCGAAAATGTCGCCATCCTCTTACAACAGAGGGGTATGCATGAAGAAATCCAACAGAAATTTTGTTAGATATCGGTTCCGAATGTTCAACACTCACTTAGCAATGAGTTTGTTGTCTGTTTCGGACTTGTCCGACTCAATCTCCACGGCTTTTGTGCACACTGAAATCACTCCATCGTAGTCTCCCAACTCGAACTTTACAGCTGAGGGAAGGACTTATTATCTGCAGAAGTTTTACCTACTATAACTCCCTACGCGAATTTCACAGCTGAGGGACGGACTTATTATCTGTACAAGTATATTGCCCACTATTATTATCCCGTGTTTTTTGCACGATTAACGAGTATATCTGGTCGTGGTACAATGTGCAATACGTTAACATAACACGGGAACTGTGTTACTATACTAAAGCTACTATATCAGGGGTTCCCACTCGGCTAATTCCTCGAGTACAAACTGCCCTGGATTTCCCTTGAGTTATTAAATTTAGTACACTAATCAGCACTTGGTTTCTCATGCTGCAATGAGTTAAACAGAACCACCCCAAATTAGATATATAAATTGTTTGATACAAAAATAACTTATGTTCATAATATCGCTGCGGTATTTGCACATTAACAGTTACTCGCACGAATCTAGGATAATTGCAATGCTACAGCAACATCGAATCAATATAACCACGTATTTACAGGTTGAAAATTGCAACATTAAACCCATTTCAATCCCAGGGAGAAGACTCAACAGAGAATACCCTCACATAGTTGCCTTGCTTGAGCACTAACCTCCCTTGTTGTTGTAGAATGTGACATCAGTGGGGTCGAGGTCTATGGCTTGATCATAGTGCTTGATCGCCTCATCAAACTTCTTTGCTTTGTACGCTTTGTTCCCAAGTTCTTTTGCTTGTAAGGCAGGAGTAGCCATGGGGCAAGTGCCTTAGTTTTGATATGAAAGTTTATGCTATCATAATTAAAAGAGCATTAGGATAGCAATGAATAATATTTGATATTGACAAACTGTTGATTTATGAGAAAAGGTGCTGTTTCAGTTTAAGATATGTCTAATATATAGTTAATGTCATCATTCAGGATGAGGAGTAAGGAAACTAAGGTGATTCAAATGACTATGTAGTGATTACTTATAACAGAGGGGATGCAGTTTGAAATCTACCAGAAATATGACAATAGTAAGTAATATTGGACCTGTAAGAAAACGATATAAAAGTAAGTAGTAGATTAGGTACATAGAAAATAAACAAATCCATAGTTGATATTTATAATAGCAATATAACATATTACAAAAAACGATCTTATCACAAATAGTAAAAGTTTATATCACATTTGAAACACCTCCACAAGTAATATTGAGTATGCTTGAAAATACACCTTAAATTTCCCCAGTAATATTTACTGAATCATCACAATTTAACTGAAAGGATAATAATCATTAGTACAAATCACAAATAAGTAAATTAATCACAGATCATGGTATGTCATTATAGAAAGTATGGCTCAGTTCTTCAACATTTCTCAGAAAATTTACATCATTTAACAAGAGTCAGAATTCAATGGCAATTTGTATGATCAAGAAAGAACACCTTGGAATTTCATTGGCATTTCTTTTCAGCACTGTCCTGGATTATTTCCTCTTTATTTGGTTCATTTTGAATCTGACTTCCAGTTCGAGGCTTGGCCGCTCTTTGTTTTCCTATAGCATGAACTGGCTTTGGTTTGCCCCAAATCTTATGAATAATCCACACACTTGATAGAAACAATGTTATGGATAATATTATGGGAGCCACAATCAAAAGTATGATTGAAAGTACTACAGGGATGCCAATTTCTTCAGTCAAATAATTCTGCATATCATTAATTTTCAGAGCAAACGAGATAAGGTAACCAAACACTGTCATAGTAGGAGATCCAGGGCTCCTATACCAACTCAGGGGTTCCAAACTTTCACTGCCTTTTTGCACAAGGAATGTTTTCCAGGCATCAAGATCCCTGGCTCCTTGATATTGGGTAAATACACCATCTTTAACATGAAATAATGTGGGAATTCTTGACACAAGGAGTTGGTTGCTAAGCTGATAGCCAACAGTTATATCTATCTCTGCAATGTTGAAATCAGTCCCTTCTGCCCATGTACCAAGGTCATTCCAAGGCTTGGCTATGGATCTGCATGCACCACACCATGGTGCATAGGCTTTTATGAACCACTCTCCAGAAAAGACAATATGGCTGTTATCATCAGTGAGGGGTACAACTTCACTCTTTGATAACTTTAGAAAAACAATAGTTGCTATGAATCTTATCAACATTTCACCTTAGTTAAGAATGTGATAGTTATGAGGAGTTTGCGATTTGATTTGAATTTTAATATCATTTTACAGCACAGTTACAATAAGTATACATTTTTTCAATAATTCATATAAAGGAACATCAAATAAAAAGCAGCAAAATTCATGTTCCAGTGAACATGCAACCATTTAGACTATCACCTATCCCAAATTACTCCAGAGAGTCAAATATTATAATTAAAAAAAATAAATAAATAAAAAAAGACTGAGACTGAGAAAGCACCAAACATTCATAATATATGGTGTACATTCATAATATATGGTGTTATTTTTAAAGATTAATTCAGGCAGATGTTTTTTTAACATCCCCAACCTTTCATAATTTGAGTTTTTAGCTTTGTTTGTATATATTCTATTTTAATACATTGCAAATTAGATTTGCTAATTAGAAATTTCATTTTATATGAAAGTTAGGTACCATTCACTTATCATCAACTTTTCATAATAATTTATTATCAGATTCCAATCTTAATGATATCATATATTTTCGCTATAAGTAGCTTTACTTTAATTGTCTCAGGATGTGTTGAGGCTGCTCCTCGGAGATCCTGAAGATGATTCATAGCTTTTCATAAAGTCAATCTTAAAGTTATGAATCGAAACTGTCAGTTGATATTGTGGAGTAGTTATTTGGCTTGAATCATTATTGTTAATTTCAATGAAAGACAGCAGTTTTATTAAATATGGTGTACCACAATTACAATAGTAATATTATAGAAAAACTTATATCATCAATTCATGCTTTGATTTTTCAGAACAAGTAACCACTAGATGTTAGTTGCAGCGAATTTTCATCATAGCATATGACATCATCAGGCTGAAATTGTATTTACATTTATATTATTGCACATAAACGCAAGCATACAAATATTGATATTTGATAACCAACAGGCAAGAACTATAAACTACTCAATATTAAAAACGTGGCAGGACATGTCCATTTAAAGTTATCAATCGATCAAATTAACAAACCGAAGTAAATATGAAATAATGCAATCATCAAATATTACTTACTAAACAAACTGAAAAAATAAATCAAATAACACTGTGTGCGCGCAAAATTAAAAATAGGTCCTACAACGTAATTGCTAATCACGTATATCCCTCTTTGGCTAGCGCGGCGCGCTTCCCCGTAGCTGGAAGCGCACAGCGTGTTAATAGGATTTTACCCTACCATCCGCCGCGCGCCATTTTTTCCGCGGGGACCCTCCAAATTTTTGCCAGACGTTGCCTGCGAGTCGGGGCGCGCGCGCGAGGGGGCCAGGCAACGCCTGGCAACCAAATTTCTGGTATCTCTCCCATATAAACGGCTCTGAGTGACGTCACAGATCTAAACGTCAATTTTTCTGTATCCTAAACCTAACCATTGACCTAACCAAAACCCTAACCTTAATCCTAACCCTGAACCTAACAAATCCTGACCCTAATCAGAACCCTAACCCTAATGCTTAAAGCGCTAGGTGCGCTTAATTATATTTTTCTGAGTGACGTCATTGTCATAGATAATGAAAGCTCCCGTTTACATGGGAGACGTACCAAATTTCTGAGTGTTGCGCGCTAGGGATGGGTGAAATCCATCTAGCAGCGTGTACACACACCTTTGCTGGCTTATTCCTAAGCCTGCATAGGTATGTGCACGCGCCGCGCGCTTCAGGCCTTCAATTCAGCTTCCTTCCTTAGCCCGCATAAAACTAGGGATCTGGTTAGAGCAAACCGCATAGGTATTTGCTAAACACGTAGATCTTGCTCTAACCAGATCCCTAGTTTTACGCGCGCGCCGCGCCTTGCTCCAAACCAGGGCTCTATTTCTGGCGAACAGTTAGGACATTTGGCACCAGTTAGGACATTTGGCACCAGTTAGGACATTTGGCACCAGTCTAGACTGGTGCCAAATGTCCGAAACGCCGCGCACTGCGAGTCCGATTCAGTAAAAAACCCTGCGAAACCGCCAATTCTTCGGCACTGGATGTTTGAGTAAACTAATGTTATGTAACATTGCAGTGTATTGTGCTGTGTATTGTGCAGTGTATTGTGCAGTGTATTGCTCCAAGTCCCTCTGTCTGCTGTCGAGCCATGTTTAAACATTAAATTGCTTTGTGAGAAGCATGTTTTCATCATATCAATATCAGTTTGCTCTTTCCTTACTTCTTACCTGTCATCAATCGAGATATCATTTTATCATGTCATTTTATAGGTGGTCGAGTAGCTCGGATTGATTCAACTCTTACTTCTCATTCTGACAGTTCTATCCTGCAATTATTAATTGTAATTTGTATGCTGATGCCTAACCCAAATTATAATGCTTCCTTTGTCGAGCCATATTTACAGTGTTTTACCATTCAACTTAAAAGCCATTAAATTGCTTTGTGATATTCCTATTGTGACTTTGTGATAAATAGTTCATGTTTCATGCTATCAGCTTGCTCTTTCCTTGTACCTGTCATCAATCGAGACATCATCGTTTCATGATCAGCTAACTGGCATGAAGTCAA
>WFMF01000181.1:0-344554 GCA_011033025.1 Beroe forskalii | reverse complement strand
GAATAGTGAGGATTATGGGTAATGCAAGTACTATAGATAGCCCCTTGCCTTCTTCGTCAGGGAATTCGCAGTAACTTGGCAAGGGTTTGAGATCAGGGTATGCAAAATATTTCTATGGTATGCAGATTTTCACAGTAAACAGGTAAATTAAGCCTAATTAGCTATGATAAGATATTTTCTCAAAGTTTGAAAAGTTGAAACTATGCAAGGGACTTTTTCAGGGCATGCAATGCATAGTCTGCATACCCTCAGGCTACGTCACTGGGAATTCGAGGTGGTCATGTGATAAATGCTTTGCGTATGAATGGAATAAACAGTTTTTTCACCCATAATTTTTTCCTGAGCATTTTAGGACATATTTTTATTAAAGGACCTGTTACGTTTGGAAAAATGTATGCTAATTTTTTGATATATTATAACAAATTAGATATAAAGACCTTCTGTGAAGGTCCGATGATTCAATTTGCTTCCTAACGCTAATTAGAGCCGATTAAATATTTATTACGTGACGTCACGGAATCTACTCTGAGCCGCGCTACACGACCTGTACACAGTATTACTACTATAGTGTGTGGTACAATGACTGAATGAGACGGGATGAATGTTTCAAACATAATTAGCTATTGATCGGATAACTGGATATAGGACACATGACAGCTTGACATCAAATTTCCTAATTACAATCTCATTAAAGAATACTGAATATCATCTAGTTCATTAGATATTATAAAGTTCATTGAATATTACCTATATCATACAATGACTTGATCAGTATCGACAAATGTTTCACGATTGCTAGACACACAATTTGGCATTGCTTAAAGATTGTTTCGTAGTCATATACTTCTGATTGGTTTCAATGAGTTGAAATTATAGATATTGATAATATTGGCATGTTCAGTTTCCCACTTCAATTCTGCTTAGTGCACGCTCGACTCGGAGGAATCCGACACATAGAGACCAAACAATTGCAGAATAATTGCAGATGTTTCAAATGTCCAGATAAGTCTACTGAAAGTGGCGATTACTGCTGCAACGATATCTCAGTTGCATAAGATATGATGGACGGCAAAAACTGTGTCATTGAAATGCAACAATTTATCAACTGCATAGAAAATGTCCAGTCCATTCATGAGAACTATCGGCATATGCATGTAACAAGGGAAAGTTGTTTCCTGATGAAAAGTATAACAAGCTTTTATACGGCACACTGCATACAGAACATTTTTACTTATTCTTAATTTCAGAGGCCTAGGAACAGGAAAGAGATATCGGCTTCCGTCTTGTGTAGACTTGTAGAGAAGCGAGTTAGGGACTTGTATCCTAGTCCTAATGGACACTATGCTGGATTTCATGGACTCGATCAGTTCAATTCATTGAAAGAATTTTGATTCAAATTTAAACTTAAGGCTCGTTACCGTCTACCGATATTCATCTAATAACTCATTAATGTCAGCGAAGATTTATTACAAGGAACAGGACAATTGCAAGTGATAAACACCGGAATCTAACTGAAAGAGGGAGTGAAAATGGCTAGAATTACAGTGTTTGTTATGATAGCGTATCCTTGCGATAGATTCTGTGACGTCACAGCCTGTTTGCCTAATCATCATCTAATTAGGCTTGTGTAGGTCGTAGAGAGTTGCGGATTTCGTAATTAGATTTCAAATAAAGTAATGCATTAATTTCTAGAATTTTGTGACATTTCTAGAAAATGAATTCCAAACGTAACAGGTCCTTTAATGGAATTCAAAGGAAGAATGGAAAGACGAAGATTGTTGAAAATTATTATATTATTATTATTATTATAGTTACATTACACCACTCTAAATAGGCCCTAATAAGGTGGGAGCTGCATCCCGAATACATTTCTCAATAACTTCATCATTATAATTACAGTTCATTATAAGTTCAAGTCAGGCAATCAATCACTTGCACCTGCATTCTCGAAGTATAAATGAAAACGCATTTTCTCCAAATAATTATACAGATTTGTTTTTTGTTATCAAATAAATCAAACGATACCAAATATGCAGAGCTTTGATTGATTGCCTGATTGAAGTGCTACAGTTTACACATGAATCTACACTCAGTAAATCAACACAATAATTATTATATACTACAGGATTACTTGACATCCAATAGTCCCATAAGACGAGGGTCTCTGTGCTGCGAACAAGACGTGTTGTCAGGGAAACCATGACAACACGATGTCAGGGTTATCATGACAACATGATGTCATGGTTACTATGACTACACGATGTCAGGGTTACCATGACAACATCATGTCAGGGTTACCATGACATCATGATGTCAGGGTTACCATGACAACATGATGTCAGGGAAACCATGACAACACGATGTCAGGGTTACCATGACAGCGCCTAAAAAGCTTTTTGATTTTTTGTTCCAACATGAATTTAAGATGCATGAAATTTTGGTGTTCGCAGCCACAGAATCTCGAATATTGATCCCTCTCACCAAAACTTTGAGTTTTTGTAAAATCTAAATATTACGAGGTAGGGGCTGGTTGGGGAAAATATCAACGATTAATTTTAAAGTTCAACACGTTATTTTTAACGATGTAAAAGTTCAACACGTTAAAGTTCAACACGTTATTTTTAACGGAATCGAACTGAAAGAGGGAGTGAAAATGGCTAGAATTACAGTGTTTGTTATGATAGCGTATCCTTGCGATAGATTCTGTGACGTCACAGCCTGTTTGCCTAATCATCATCTAATTAGGCTTGTGTAGGTCGTAGAGAGTTGCGGATTTCGTAATTAGATTTCAAATAAAGTAATGCATTAATTTCTAGAATTTTGTGACATTTCTAGAAAATGAATTCCAAACGTAACAGGTCCTTTAACAACTCGAATATAAACATGGCTTTAGTGTTTTTTTTCAAGCCATAAACGAAGTCCTTAGGGCCTTCCTGGACTGAGATATTATGAATATAGCCCAATACATGTCTCGTGCATGGCTCAAAAATCAGTTTTTCGCCCATAACTTTCTTCCTGAGCATTTTAGGGCATATCTTTATGGCAAATCTAATATAAAAATGGCCATTGCGATTCCTTTGAGCCCAAAACGGAGTCCCTACGACCTTCCTGGACCGAGATATGAAAATTGCCCAATACATGGCTCGCGCATGGCTCGAAAATCAGTTTTTCGCCCATAACTTTTTTCCTGAGCATTTAAGGACACATGTTTATTAACAAGTCTAATATAAACATGGCCATTGTGATTCGTTTGAGCCCAAAATGGAGTCTCTACGACCTTCCTGGACTGAGATACGAATTTCACCCGGATACGCGCCTAAGGGCGTGGCATGGGCGTGGCCCCACAGGCATGTGTCTAGCGTTACAAAAGTGGTACCTAGGTGATTCTGGACCAGAATTGCCTGGAGAACAACATGCAACGGTCAAAAATTCTGGACATCGAAGTGCATACACAACTACACGCTGCTACCGCAGTATATTGCATCGTGTTTCTCGTCCCAAAAAAAACCCTATTTTGACACCCATCATGCCACCAAAAGTATGGTAATAAAATTTCTCCATTTTGGGTAATTGCGTATGGCCAAAAATGGGCGTGGCTACCATATCTCATCCCAGGAACACTTTTGAGTGAAACCAATTATTGCATCGTGTTTCTCGTCCCAAAAACCCCTATTTAGACATGTAACGTCAAAAATAGTTTTTTAGTTGTTTCATTTTCGTCATCTACAGGCCAAAAATGGGCGTGGCCCAAAATGGGTGTCACCATCGAAATAAAAATTGGTGACAGGTCTAGATCGATTCAGCATTCATAGTCTAAAGTACCAGAAACCGTTCCTAACTACTTATTAACACTCCATATGCACGGGATTCCATTTCGTCCCTGACTATTTGAGGAATTTCGTAGGTAACTAAATTAGCAATTAGCGGCTTGGAGCATCATATAGAAACCGGATTTTCGCTCTTATTGTTGATATTTCACCTATAAGAACACATTCCACCTTAATAAAAACTGGAAAATTAAAATTTGAAATTTCTCGGTCGGGGGCCTTAAAAAAATCGGTTTTTGGGTGATAACTCATTTCCTGAGCATTTTTGGGCATATGCTTATTATGTCGTATATATAAAAGTATAAACATGTACATTGCGGTTCATTTCGACTACGAAATAAGTTTGTACGACCTTCCTAGGCCGAAATCTGCCTTTTTATGTCAAATTTTAATTAATAGTGACCAAGGAAATCACGATTTTTATGGGTTGGATATTAAACAGGAAGCTCCCCTTTTTTTAGTCTAGTCAGTTAAGGGCTGAGGCCTGCAACGTCTTGAAACAACATAATGACCGGTTCAGGGGTGTAGTTTTAGCCATCCCAAGTCCAAATCCGACGAGACCTATTTTTGTTAGGTGGTGGAACATGGCGCAATTGCGCCATTTTGGCGCCATGGCGCCAGAAATACTAACTTTTGATAGGAAGGTCGTAGAGACTTGTTTTTGGGCTCAAACGAAGCGCAATGGCCATGTTTATATACGACTTGTTAATAAACATATTATGCCCTAAAATGCTCACAAACCGAGTTATGGGCCAAAACCTGTTTTAAGCCCACGCGCGGGCTTGAATTTGGCGATTTTTCATAACTTATGCCACAAAGGTCGTAGAGACTTCGTTAATAGCTCAAAAGAATCGCAATGGCCATGTTTATATACGACTTGTTAATAAACATATGCTCTAAACGCTTTACTTTTCGAGTTATGAAGCAAAACCCGTTTTTGGGGGGAAGCGCAGGGTCAAAATGTGATATATAGTCTGGTCACTTAGTGCAAAATTTAGAAGGTGTCTGCAATTTGTGATACCCTTTAACGACCGGTTGTAGAAGTTAGTTTATGCCATAAGGAACTCATTATATACGCTGGATCCAAAAATTTTGACCTTGGGAACATAGTCAAATGACTACGCCCTTTTTTGCATGGGAAAATTCGAGAATTCCAGTGAGAATAAAATTTTTTGGACATATATAGCATGATGGGTGTCTAGATATATTTTTTGGGTCGCTGAATCGATTGGGAAGGTTATTTTGGCAGTCAGACACTCATGCAAGGCTCTAGTGACCACGCCCACTTTTATCGTGGGAATTTTTGCCTCATTTTTGGATCCTATGTTTCCCAACCATAAGATAGCATGTTTGGTGTCTAAATCTATGTTTTTTGGGTCGCTGAATCGATTGTTAGGGTTATTTTTAGTCTCTGACTATCACCTAAGCCATTATTGGCCACGCCCACCCACTCTATCGTGGGATTTTTTGAGTCATTTTCACGTTGATATTATATTTCCAAATCAAACTGTGGCATGTTAGGTGTCTGAACCCATGCATTTTGAGACGCTGAATCGATTGGAAGGCTTAATTTTCGACACTGTAACAGGGCATTAGCCAAGCTTTCAAATCAAACATAAATAAGCATATAACTCACAAGGTAAGGGTTTTAATAAACTTTGTCCCATAGAATTGTTATGTTGGTGACTCTTCGAAGAAGCAGGCCCAACATTTCCTCAAATTTGATTGTCATAAGACGTGGTGTTGTTATTAAGTTAAAAATTAATTATTACATTGACTTATTAACTTAGCCAAGTTGATCAGTTTATTAACTTCAGCGCATAATCTTTTACAATATATCGCCAGAAAACGCCGAAAAATAACAAAAACTTGTCGCGAAAACGTCGAAAAGTCGGGGAAACGCCGAGCAGTCGGGGAAAACGCCAATAAGTCGTGAAAAACGCCAAAAAATTACACGAAAAGTCGCCGAAAAATCGCAAAAAAGCCGAAAAATCGCAAAAACGCCATAGAAGTCGTCAAAAATTATATCGATAAAGACGTCAATATTACGCCACAAATGTCACGAAAATCACAATATTATATTATTGCAGTTCACATAACATGACAAAAGGTGCCAAAAAAGCCAAAATTACGCAGAATGTTACAAATTGGACGATATTTCAGTTGTGTCGTCGTCCAGGTAGAAATCCGGGGTAGAATCCAAAATTGTATGGTTTCATGTATGATATTATTCCGAACACGATTCATTTCCGCTTATTGATCAATCGAGATTGAAGTTATAAATTTATGGATGTTTCCGTAGTTAAGGTTTCATATTTTGTACAGATGTGAATCATAGTCTGGGCGGGGCCGATGTGTGTAACCTCGAGTGTACATGTTATCATAACATAAAGTGATTTTCTTTTCAACACGGCGAAAAAAACTCTAAGATTAAGAATATTTTCATAACAAGGCGATTATTTTCTTAGTATGGCGAGTAACTTTAAAACCACCTGCAACTCTAAGAAACTATACATTACTTGGGATTACTTATGTTGGCGATTATTTTCTTAGCACAGCGAAATAAACTCTATGAATATTTTTGAGTGTACGTGTTATCATAACATAAAGTGATTTTCTTTTCAACACGGCGACAAAAACTCTAAGAATATTTTTATAACAAGGCGATTATTTTGAACTTAGTATGGCGATAACTTTAAAACTAGCTGCAACTCTAAGAAACTATACATTATTTGGGATTACTCATGTTGGCGATTATATTCTTAACACGGCGAAATAAACTCTATGAATATTTTTGATAACAAGGCGATTATTTTCTTAATATGGCGAATATCTTAAAAGCTAGTTGCAGCTAATGCGATTATAATGTTAGTGTGGCGCTAAATGTATAATGTTTTTAGCGCATTGTAACAAAATAAGCGTATGGGGCGTGACTTGTTGCCGTAAATACTCATAACAATGCGTTAATTTGATTAGTATGGCGCTTTCAATGTCTACTATGGCGCTGGCCTAATCTGGAAGGGGGCTATTATAATACAAATTCTATATTTATATGTATGCTTTTACTCCACTATATTATTTTATATGCTAAACGATTGCAAAAACTGTCATGTTTCGACTTTTCGATTGGTGGGAGGCGGTCACGTGACGCGCCGCGCAGCGCAGCGCCCACGTGGCGCATTAAACAAGTCACGTGGGACGAAGCAGCGACATGACTGTTTGTTGCTTTATAATGTCACAGTGGGGGAGAGGGCATGCAAAAACATGAAGTTTTAGTTAGAATAATAAAGTAATAATATGTTATTGTGGGGGAGCATGTTTCATGTGTCAAATAGGTAATGATTGGTCAATTTTAAAATGTTAATGATGATAACATACCTACCTTCGAGACAGCTTTTAAATATTATAAGTATAAGTGTAAATTTTAAATTATCCTATAAGAGTATTTTGTTAAGCTAATTGAAATCAAGTAGCATGATAATAGTTTACGCGACAAAAAATAAACACACCGGTTTAGCGCGTATTAGGAATACCTGATGTTAAAAACAAGTGTCATTAGGATAATTTGGAATGCAAAATATTTAGGTACTGAATTCATGATTCATCACAATTAAACCAAAGTATAATCTTACTTTCTTTGAGACGCAGGTAGTTGATGGAGGAGTAAGGATTGGATGAGATGTAGTTAACTTTAGCTTCGTTTGACCGATATGACAGCTCACTTTTCTAAAAGATATTAAATGGTTTTCAAAATGTTGCTGAGGCTATTATGATATTACATGCAGAATGCAGATATATGTACAATAATGTAGGTACTCTGCTTGAATACGAAGAAAAATGATTCATTTCAAAAACACGTAGCATGCATGGACAATTGAGACTGAAAATATGTGCGGCCACGTTGATAAAAATAACAGAAAATTCTGAATAATGTTATCCAAATCGGGGCGGTGGCAACAGAGGAAAATGTGAGAAAATATTGTTTCATGGGGATTTGTGTTTTCCCCCTAAAATTCGCCATGTTTCCCATTTTCATTATTCCCCATCGAATTTTCCTAGGAAATTAACTGACCAGCCAAATTTTCTCTATGATAATCAACTCACCAGTCGGGTGCCACAGGCAGGGGCAAAGGAGGAGGTGCCACAGACGAAGAGGTTGGTATCACTGAGTTTGATGAGGAGCGTGTAGTAGTTGTGGCAGTGGATGGGCTGCTGACCCATGCTAGAGATACAGTACTCGTTGTCGTAATTTTTCACGATCTGGGGAGGAGGAGGATGGGGTTTTACAAGTCGTTAGATTTTACGAGTCGGAAGGTTGTAAAATGTAAATTACTGTAAAGGTTGTAAAGATTAATTGATCACAATTGCTGTCGACCTGTGACAATGATTACAGGATTACGGAGCTTCAGTCAATTGTCTCAAATTTGTCATTCGTCAGAACTGTTCCCACTTTTATACTTTTATCTCAGTCGGACATGTGAAACTTGAAAGCTTGAATATTTTTTCTACCCCTCCATCTCCACCTGCTGATGGGACACCCACATCGCAGATGGCAGGGAGACCTTACTACTGTAGGGTACCCGCTGACGATTCACAGTTTAGTCTCTTCCGTCTCTTATGGACACCTTCATGTAAAAGTGGCAATTTCCCGCTTTTCAGAAATTGGTTAAAATCGAAAATGTTGAATATCTTTGACAATTAACATGATAATCAGTTGAAATTTTTCAGATATCAGCAAGTGGGTAATTTGAGGATAATGGAATCACTAAAATACAAAATTTCATTAATAAGGCCCGATTTGATACAAAAAACACTTTTGTGACTTTGCTATCCATTGGAACACTGAATATAACCATAGAGGCTAAAGGAGGTAACTAGCCCTGTTGATATGTCACTTCTCAATATGTGGCTGATCTGGGGTCATGGAAACACGCATAAATCGCCTCAATATGGTAATTTCAACACACAAAGCTAAATGTGTTGTTATTATCAATAATTTAGCAGCATTTATGCCTTTTTCTTGTATAAGAGATAGTGAAAATGTTTGCTATCGCATACAAATCAAAAATTTATCTGAATTAGTTAAAATGGCCGAAAAATGATAATTTATACACAATTGTGATATTCTAATCCATTTCTTGGCCAACTAACATTACATTTCTTTTGATATGATTACTAATTGGTTCTTTATTGCATAGCAGTACCTAAAATTCTCGCCAAATAAAGTGAAGATTTAACTATCAACCACTTACATAGGTTTAAAAAACACTAAGTTGTGAATTCTGGAGAGAAAATAATAGAATTGTGTCTTTATAACCATAAACTTTGGCTATAGGATTGGCAACTCCTGTCAAGATGATTGTAAAAGGGTTACTCTTGTCATCCTATTCATTGAAATGTGGCTAATGATTATATTTGTGCTCAAAAAACTGATAATTTACACACACTTCGGTATGATAGTGACAAAATTATCCAAATTCGGCCAGATAATGAATATTCTGTTTTCTATAATTCCTTAAAATCACTGCAAGATCAATCCAAAGCATTTGGTAACCAAGAAATAACCGAAAATCACTAAAAAAGATCGAAAATGAGGTTTCAAAAACACGTTCTAGCAATAGAGAAGCAAGTTGTACCACAGGGAAATGTGTCTTAACAGTATGTCGACGAGGGTGTGGTGAATATGCCCGCACATACCTTTACAATTTTATTACAGACAAACCATAGCTGCTAGAAAGCTGATTTTCACTCTATCTTCGATTTTGCCTATTTCGAGTATGACTGAATAAAAATAAATTTTCAATTTTAATTAGTTCGTTAATTAAGGCTAATTTGATTAAAGATGGTTGCAAAAAGTACCTTAAAACTAGCGTGTGGTATTTTTACCCTACAGAGGCGCATGACATCAAAGGAATCTAATTGCGGTTGAGAAATTAGACCTAGTCCCTCCTTGCACCCATCTTTGGAACTCGTAATTCGATAACAATTAGTGCGTGCGAGGGATGGGATAGTGTAGGAAACCTAATCATGTGGAGACTTCATAAATACACAGGAAATTATTTTGAAAGTGTAAATAACGATTTAGCGGCAAGAAAAACAATGAGATCATGTGTGCCATTTATAAAGTAGATCTTTTGCAAGAGTGACGTAACTATCATTATCCAGAGTGTGGAATTGATATCGCCTGTGAGTCAACAATTTTGCTTCGGACAGATTATCCATCAGATGATATTACAAAAAAAGTTGAAATACTCCTTACTGTTTGTGTTAAGTATACCTTACTTAACAAAAGTGCACTGTATGTATGAGGATTTCAATGCCGCTTAATTACCTAGAGCACTGTAATACCTTATCACCTTGTCTGTCAGAACGCGAAAAAAATTGAGCTTATCAGCTACCTAAGCCATTATGGCCTTTTGATTACTTCTTTCTGCAGTACACCTATTAAATCGTAGGTAATTATGACTTAATGATAATCGATAATTTTAGATAATCAGCAATGTTATAACACTTCCTACCGGGTAGAAGAACGTCAAAACGTAGTTGGTAATCTTAGAAAGTTGTTAGCCGTAATGATTTGGCCTTTGTTTTTGGTCGATAACGGAGTTTTGAGTCTGGAGAATGGTGCAATGATCACAATAATTGCATTCCTAATATGGAAACAGAAGCCGTATCTTATGGGACAAAATTATCACGGACGTGACATTCACGCTGATAACCTCAGCATGAAGATTAACGTCCGTGAAGATTTTTGCGGTGATACTAATGTCCGTGAAAATTAAGTCAGTTATTTCCTCTTAAAATTTATCGGGTAGAGACGCAATATTTCTGACTTTACTGCTTTAAATGCAGAAATAATGAAAATTTCTAAGGAAATTTTACCTCTTTTTCGTGAAACATGGAAATTTATCATAGGTACATATTAATTACTTAACGAAAAAGTGAAAAATCTTCAATTCAAGTGTTCAGATCGTGGAAAAATTTGGAAAGCGAATTTTGTCTTTTGTTGCAATTTGAAATGACAGGATCGATCTTGAATATTAATGATGTCTGTGAAATTTTTAGCTTTTTAGGTCCGTGAAACTTAATCCGTGATAGGTAATTATGTCCGATAAGGTAATTCTCTGTTGGCATACGGCAGATTGGCCATAATAGTTGGTGCATTTCTAAAAGGAAAGCTGAGCCACTCATGAATTCTGAAAAACGTATCATTTTCTGAACCTTGTCGTTGGAAGTTGGCTTCGGTCAAATATGAAATGAAAGTACAAAATTCGTCCCTGAAACGGCGTTTCATCTGCGATAATAGGTACCGACGCTTTTTCCTACAATACCATACAATTTCCCAATGTTGGTGAAACAAACATTGTCTGTTGTTTTTACTATTTGATGAGATACATCAGCTACACGTTAGCTGTGAGGCAACTAAACTGTTTCATAGTTAGCTGTATGATACTGTGTTAGCTGTGAGGCGACTGTGTAATAGTGGGTGAAATCTGTAGGTATTAGATATTATAACAGGCTACAGTGTACCTAATAGGGGACGGACATTTCATCCCAAGACACTATTCATCTCACAATAAGTATATCAGCTCTCTGCAAGGGTAAGGTTATGGGTTTGGATCAAAGTTGGGGTTTGGGTTTGGGTCATGGTTAGGCAGGGAGATAATGTGACCTGAGATGAAATGTCGTGAGATTAAGAAATCGCCCACCCGGTCGGTGTTATAGTTAGTTGTATGAATGCTGTGTTAGACTGTTAGCTGTGAGGCGACTGTGTCATGAATACTGTTAGCCGAGATAGTAGATACTATAACAGTATAACAGGCGACAGTGTCATAGTTACTAGTTAGCTGTATGGATAATGTAACATCTTTCTTAGATGAGATATAACAGGCGACAGTGTCATAGTTAGCTGTATGGAAAACTGAAACATCTGCGTTAGCCGAGATATAAAGATATAACAGGCGACAGTGTCATAATAAGCTGTATGAATACTGCGACATCTGTGAGGCGACTGGTCATAGCTAACTGTATGAGTTTTGTGTGACATTTTGTGATGCTCTTCTTTAGCTTTTTAATGGTTTTAACAATTTACGATATTATACTGTACCTACTGCAAATTTTTATATCTTTCACGTCAAAACTACAGCTTCTCGGGCTGGTAATTTCTGTAAGTTTACGAGGCCAGGCTCTGTTCACAGAATTTTGTTTGCGCTTACCTAAAGCAATTTTACATTAATCTTTTACACTCTTTGAGAGATTATCATGTCTGTAATGTAATCTGAACATTATCACACTATCACCGGCAACATTACCTTAGCAGGATGCAAATCTAATTAGCTGCAGGCAAGCCCACTCCCACCTTTGGAGAAGTGTTTCAAAACCTAATTACGCATCCACTACAGAAGCTGTGAATCCTCTTAATTATTTAATTAGTAAATTTTTGCACGTGTTAGTTGGAAAAAATAAAATAGTGGAGTTCAATACGCAAGCACACAGCATCACAGTCATACAATTTTTAAGAAAACAAACGTTCAGAAAGTGTAGGACTTTTTCACCACACGCTCGTCCACTCTCTACCATGTCTAGTCCATAAACTGTTAATGCTCCATTTTGGCTTATGATATGAATTTTTTATCCTAGCTAAGCCATCAATTATGTAGTGCCTCACATTTTTACCAGCCTTGGAAGCCTCAATTCAGGCCTGGCTTGGAATTGCAGTCTCTAAGAAGAGGCTTGTATCAACTTTAAACTCGTGTTTTTGTTATCATGATTAATAAATCAATACAATTTTCAGGTATGGTCCAGTGTACCAGTGCTTCAATTATCTGGTAGTTAGATATTGATAAAAGTGGTTGAAATTCGGATTATAGACCACGTTATCATCTTCATTGCTTGAGGCCTGTGTTTCTGTTATCATTAAATGGCCGAGATTAATTTAGTTCTAATTCTTTTCACAGATCAATTTTTGGTTTTGATTTTTCTGACATTGTATGCCACCACCACTCTATTTAACGAAGGTCAAGGTCAATTATTGTGTAAACTTTGTCTAATGATAATAAAATCACATTCTCTGACAAAACTTGGAATCAGGCAAAATTGCCACTTTTACATGAAGGTGTCCTTATGTCTATCCTTGAATTAGAAAATCGATATGCAGTAATTTGTTATGTTTGTAGTATACCAATACACCTTTATACTTTTATAGATAAGACATTGGATTAGATCCGTATCATGGTGTTTCTCCTGGTGGCCGGTTCCTCCGCCCCGTTGGGCACAGAATTGATAGCTTGAATATAAATTTATACCCTATTATTACTATATCTTGGTCTCTATTCCCATTGATTTTCTTGTTCATTGATTATTCTAGATGTATCAACTTTATCCGTTTTCGTCATGTAAATACAATACTCTTGGAGTGTGAGTATATATATATATATATATATATATATATATATATATTTATATATTATATATATATATATATATATATATATATATATATATATATATATATATATATATATATATATATATATATATATATATATATATATATATATATATATATATATATATATATATATATATATATATATATATATATATATATATATATATATAGAATATCTTAGAAATCTACTAGTAGACAAATGAAACTGCGGGGTTAGGAGAGGGAAATGATGGTGTTGAAGGTACTAGCTCGAATACAATTCTTCATAGCCTATACAAAAATTTTCAGGTTAATAAATTACTGATGTAATTAATCATTCAATCGATTCACACATAATTTATTGGTAACTGTAATACATAATTCATAAAATCGGAAATAAATCTAATATCATCAAATCAATCATGAATTCGAGATATAACTGATATATAAATTAGTAATAATTATCAAATCAAAAGTTTCCTGATTAAACTAGAATCTAGTAAAACAGAAGGTGAATTTGAAAAAAGTTGAAAAATTCCTAGCCAAAAATACTCCGAGAAACTGACAGACTTAAAAACCAACGGGTAAACAAGAGTCTATGTTGGTACGTATGTGACTAGGCGCCTGTGTGGAGGCTAGCAAATGACAACTAGTTCCTATTAGTGCGTTTGTTTATGCCACCGAAAAGTCTAGTTGCTTTCAAAGCTCCTTGCCAGTAGGTTTCTCTTATTTCACAAGCTTCTTTTCTGCTCTTTCCTGGTATGCTATCCACATATATATATATATATATATATATATATATATATATATATATATATATATATATTAGTTAGAGAAAGTTAAGAAAATATATATATATATATATTATATTTCAAAATTCAACAGGACTCAAAATGAGACGACATTTAACTGATCTGGAACTTCGATAAATTACATCTTCTAAGGATCATACTAAAATACATAAACGAATTAGTATAACAGAATACAATATCAAATTTGAAAAGTCAAGTGGTGACGTACGGTCAGAGCACAGTTAAAGGTTGAATTGTTACAATTTCAATGGATCATAAATATCTAAAAGAAAGTTTACATTATCAATGGGTAACATACATCTGAAAGAATACAATATCAATAATAATACATCATAAAACATCAAACTGGAAATACATCTGAAAAGTATAAACAAAATTCGGGTAAAAGAAGGAGAAGATTGAACAATGCAAAATAATTCAATACACCGACTAGTACACTCCTGGTAATAAATAAAAACATAGAACTGACTGATAGAAGGGATTTGGGAATGCTCTAGTGCCTATTTAAATTCATGGGATTAATTGACTTGTGCTCGCTTTATTTATTATGCTCATTACGGATGTTCAGCCTCCATCTGATTCAAAAAGTTTTAAGTTGGTGTTGCCAATAAGCTTCTTTTCTTACTTAATAACTTATTTGTGATGCTTTCAGGGGTATCCCATGGCTCAGGCTTAACCTTATCTACACAAGTGTGACCTTTAATTTGTGCTAGAGTGGCATTAAACTGGGCCTGACTATCTATCCTAAATTTATGAGCCTTATTTTGGTTATAATGTACTGCCACTCTACAACTGTTGACCTTTTCTTAATGTGACTTTTGTGATTGGAGAAACGAAGTTTCATCGTGCTATCAGTGCTACCCCATTCTGTTTATTACATACTAAATCATTTATTACATATATTACATGTTCATCTTCACACGAAATAGACTGATAAATATTATGAATTTGTTTGGTAGTTAAAGACTGAATTTTAACTGTATTGTCAGATAAAAAGAATTACATAAATTACACTTCTACCACAATTAATGTTACCTAGGGCTATACTATTGTTGTGCTATTGCGTGAATAACGGGGAATGAACAAGAGAATCCCCTGATAGTCTTAGCCTTTCTGAAGGTCACAAAGATCTTGTCTTTGGAGACTACATCCTTCAGAGACTCATCCAAGTCCAACAGGTGCTTATGTTTATTAACAGCTCGTAGCACCTGAAAACTTGGATGAAAGTCCAAGATTAGAGGAATTCCTCCTGCTAGTCTCCTTACTCTCAATGGTAAAACTTATTTCTGGGTCACCAATTAGATCAAGTCTGTCTAAATTATCACATTTACTAAATTCCCAGAAATAAAATCCATATTATAACCTCTGTCAACAAAATGATTAGCATGAGAAGCTTTATGAGTGGTGTATTCATTCTCCTCTGAACAAATACGTTTGATACGTTTCGCCACTCCCCTGTGGTATGTTACTGCACACATGCTTAGGATGACAAGAGTTGGGGTTGAGATAAGCATGCGTGTCTGAGGGGCTTAGTGTAAAGAGAGTAGTATGAATAAAAGAGTCCTTTATATACACTTTGTGTCTAAGTATTCAATGCCTTCAATTGATTAGTTGCATAGTTCATGGTGCAAAATTTAATTTTAGGATGAAGAGTGTTGATCCAGGCATTGAACTCATGAAGTTTTTTCTAAACCCATGATCCACGGACCAAAAGATATCGTCTTTGAACCTACACCACAAGGCTATAGTGAAATCATTACTATTATTAATTATCTGATCAATAGGGTGCATGCTGGCTATGTCCGCATATGAGCATACATTATGCGGTCCCATAGCTGTTCCATTTTTTTCTGAATGTAAGCAACATTGTTGAAGAAGGAAATGTTGTTATTCTCAAAGTAATCCTAGTAGCTTCTAGGATACTCGTGGTGCTTGGGAACTTAACATTTCTGATCAACAACTCTTGACATGCATCAAGCCCTATTGATGTTATCAATACTGGGGAACATTGCTGCAACATCCTAACTTACCAAAATTATATTGTCTATCTGATTATTTTGCAGAGGTTAATTTGTGAATTTCATAAAGAAACTGAGAAAGAGTCTTTCAAGGGAACAAAGGTAACTCCACTGCTAGTTGTTTTGAGATAAAAATCAGACCAAATATAGATTCTCTGTAGAGACCCACACACCCAGAAGTAATTAAAAGCGCCGGGGTAATTCGCCTGGTTTAGTTTAATTACAATAGTCATATCTGTAATTCTTCTTGCTTTGACAATCAGGGATGCAATGCAGGGGACTGATATCACCCTGCCTCAATAGAGGTTTCTACCCACTTTCCAATTATTCCATTAGTTTCCTTGATCTTTTCGGAATGGGAGAAATGTTGTGGCTTCATTGATAGGTGTAGATAATGCTGCATCACCCAGATGTTTCACTCACCTTCATTCGTATCTTTGGGTATCTAACACCCAACCAGTGCCCTTATCAAAATCCCACCTAAACACTGTGTCATCAACATGAAACTTTGCTTGAGCTTGACGATGGTTGGTGACATATTATCCAAAATTTGTTGCATAGACCTACTGGTTTTCAGCTCTTTGACTGTGGTTGACTATGCTGCCTGCCGCCATATATATATAACCCGCCCCATGCTGCGCCATATATATGGTGAACATACAGTGCGTTCCATCTACCTAATTGAAACTTTGCCTTGGCGTCGTGTCGGTGTGAATCACAAGTTAACAAGATGACCACTGTATCAGTGTTTTTGTGATACGCTATGTCACCTGATCAGAGTTCATATTGAACCTAGTGTTGCGATACCATATTTCACTGGAAACTGTATCACATGTGGCGATTTACACCTTATCAGAGTCATCAATACTATCATGGCGATACGATTACGATGCTACACCTCAGTAACCAGAGTACATACACGATTCGGTTGTACTTCCGTCCCCCATTCAGGAGTGCATCATGCCATCATGTAAATATGTTTACGAAATATATCTGTACTGTGCATATCAAACGAAAAACCATGCAATGAACAGTTAATGCAGTGTCGCCTTCCTCCTAGCTATGCCCCAGGGCTTCAAAATACCTATACACAAACAACAACATCAACACCTACTACAAATGGAACAGAAGATCTTCTAAGATCATCTTTACAGAAGGAGCCCTCACCATCCCCCTTTTTGAGTACACCCAGCCAGGAACTAGAGATCAACGTCCTCCAAGTGAAGAACGACATAAAAAAAGTACCCTCCACGGACCTCACCACCTTTCTTCTTCTAAGGGTGGTCAGTTTAATTCGACCTCACCACCAAGTTTATCATTAGTCATTACTGAAAGTGTTGGTTTCCTCAAGATTTCGAAGCCGGTGCCAAATTGAACTGCCACATCTTTTCCCTTTCCAGGCTGAGCAGATGTGCCAGACAAGTCCAGCACTGCCCCACATCCAGCAAGCTCCTTGGAGACCAATGAATTGAATGGAAAGGGAGGAACAGCTATGATTTAGCTAAATAGTCAGAGACGAGGACTATATATCTAAACCTCTAAACTGATAGGGGAAGAGGGACAGCTAGGAAGATTGAGCTTAATACTTGAATTTGCTGAACTGCGGACGATAAAGCTAAACCGGAATTCAGTTATTTTGACCGGTTGAGCTAAGTAGCTATAAAGTGTGTTAGCTATAAAGCCCGCCTACCTTAGGAAATTTGTCAAAATATTTGTGGCAAAATAAAATCACATTACATAGCCTTGCTTTTTATTCCAGAGTGAATATTCAAGATAATACATTAAATCGATTTTTCATGCTAAAATCAGAGGCTAAGAGTATAATGATCCTCACTTTAATTCTTTTTTTCGGTAAGTTTAGATGATTCCTGCTAAAACTGCAGGATAAAATTGACCATAATCCAAAATGCTCAAAATAGCCACAAAATTGCTTTTAGCGGTTTACAAAATTGTTTTTATCGACTTCTTGTGTCAAAGTACCTAGGATTCGAGTATAATAATGCCCTATTTGAAACCATATAAAAACTTCAGATTTTCGGCCATAATTTATACGACAAAATGTGGGCATGGCCCATTATGGCCATAATATTGTTTTTAGGACTCAGATATTGGTCTTAAATGATTTCTCGTGCTAAAATAAGTAGGATTCGAGTATAATCATGCTCTAGGTGAAGCCATATGAAAAATTCAAATTTTCGGCCATAAATTTGATGATAAATAATGGCGTGGCCCATAATGGCCAAAATATTGGTTTTAGGACTTAGATATCGGTTCTAAACGATTTCTCATGCCAAAAACATAGGGTTAGAGTATATTCATGCCTATTTGCTTTTGAATCAATAGTTAGCAATTTTTCATAAAGTTCACACGGTCAAAAAGGGCGTGGCCACACTGAGGTTTCCGGAACTCGAAAATTTGAATCAATTTTTTTGGTGGCTCTAGACACCTATTGGAGTCGATTGGACCACTAAAACCTTTGTTATGAATTTTTTTGCAGGCACCCCAAACCATTCCCTTACTATTAGTGCACATTCTCAACTCATTAATCTGCTCGAGAGAAGCACTGGAGCAGTGTTGATTATCACTTATCAGGCAATCTATTCATTGTAGTGCAGCGTTGAGCTCTGATATTTTGATACTGGTCTGATAAAACTTATCTAGGGGGGAACAGACATTTATTCTCACGACACTTCATCTCAGGACACTTTATCTCGCAATGTGTCAGCTCTACGCAAAGGTAAGGGTCAGGGTTAGTGTTTGGGTTAGAGTTTGGGTAAGGGTTATGGTTAGGGTCAGGAAAGGGAGATGGAGTGTCCTGAGATGAGATGTCGCCCACCCTATCTAGGTATTGGCTCATGACTTCATGACTGAGTTGCTGACGCTCTGAAATACTACAGATTTGTGTACTGAAATTTACAACTTGAAAAGATATAAACTTATGAGGAAAAGGTTTGGTATGATTTGAGTGGTAGGTACCAAAAAACTGCAAAAGTGAAGACAGGACAATACAAGTCAGGGTAAACAGGACAAGGTAATAATTGGACATTGGACAATGTATTTATAGTCAAATGTTTAATGTATAAATCGGATGTCGAATGGCAATCAACTTGCTGCGCGCGGCTCACACACAAGGTCACGTGCCGTGTGCTACACAACGATCACGTGACCAGATTAAACCACAGCGCCGCGACGCGCAGCATTTGAGGCACATTCGTAATTCCGCGGCAGTGAATTTACGAATGAATTTGGTTCCGTAGTCCTTTTCGTTTTGTGGAATGCGTGGGTACCTACTACCTCAATCCTCAGTTTATCAATTTGGAATTTCTTCCATTTCGGTTCTTCTATTTCGATCATTGAACCGTACAATCTGGCGAATTCTGCGGTCTTTCTTTCAGGTATTTTATGTCCAGTGCACTGAGAAGTTGTCATTTCATGATTTATGTTTTAGCATACCTACCGTGAAAACTGTTTCCATTGTGCTTACAATTCAGGAAAACGTTGGATTTATCACTCAATTATCGCCATATTCAGGTATCAGTCTAAATCGTGGAGAACCGGTCATGTTTCAGCATCCTGCTGACTCCTGACTTTCTCATATCGTGAAATCTGTTCAATTGTTTGATGTAGGTCGGTACATTTTCTGCTGCAGGAGTGTAGGTCTGCTTGTGAAGTTAGCCGCTTATGAGCTTATGCTGTCTTCTAGGATATTGGTAATATAATTGAATTTTGAAAAGCCTATTATTAAGCCTAAGGAATAAAGGAAAGTCGGCGTTCCTCATTAATTTCAATTAATCTTTATATTTGGATTTCTTGCACAGCGATGTAATGCTCTTGAACTGCTTTAATTATAATTTTGTTGATAGAATTTTTGAAAATTTTAACATTTTTTCTTCAAAAGCCCATTGTCATCTTTGCCTCTGTTTTATTGATAAACACTGCTGATGATCACGTCAGGAAGGAATCATGTTCTATGTGTTTGAATATTATTAATTATGTTCCTTGATCCTTCACTCTTGCTCATTTGATTAGCCAGCTAGTTGATTCTCTCAAATAGTTTTACGATGAGGTGCCGAGTTGCTCTTACTCTCCTATACCATTTTACCATCATCTGCTTTGAATATAGAACTCATCATATAAATCTTGAGCAGCTTTCATTTTGAACCAAGCAATATATAGACTTGGTATATTGAGACTCAAAGGCTACTCAATTAGTTAATTGTGACATTCGACTCAGACATATTTACACTATTGTTTACACTATGTATGATCAATTACAATACTCGATACTTGTGCCATAATATTATTCATTTGAGAACAGTGCAATCTCATAATGCACGCACACTCACGTATCATCATTATTGTGTGCGGGGAGAGGTCATGTGACCAATGAGTGCTTTATATCATAATAGTATAATTACTTTGGTTTAATTGGGCATTTCACGCCAGTGAACGCATATTCATCCACTTGCTGATCGATTGTTCGGGGTTACAAAACATTGTGTATTGATGTATGGATCACACATATTATATGTATGTGGGTACACAGCAGTGGTGTTCGTTTGTTGTGATCCGACCTCACACAATATGAGAAAATAATTCCTGCGTATTCCTGCTGAATTGACCGCTGTTGTTCTTGTGATACCTTGCAAAGCACCTTAGGTAGTAAAACAATAGTTTTAAATAGTTGCGTTGTATGTTGAAAATTTGAAATCTGGAACTCGAAATTTGTAATTTTCATTAAAATTTGAGGCTGACTTCATCTCATCATCTTCAATAAGAGGATAAGATGATACCAACCCACTAAAGCACAGCCTGTAACTTCACTACAAGTAAGGATTTGGGAATCTGTACCTATCCTGTATTCTGCTACGATTATTGAACTTGGTCACGCACTGTGGTCGAACGACAGCATTCCTATTGATACCACGAGTTGTATTAATTCTCTAATACCACTCCTAATAACATAGGTTCCAACTTCCCAACTTCCAGAGCATTTATTTCTTTATTTGCCATTTGAGTCCGCGTATCATAATTCGAGCCAAATATCATATTTAGGTAGTTACAAGACGGATTTGACATGTGTTCCCACACGTATCTATAAATATAATCCTGGATATTATATTTAATTGTAGATGTTTGACAAGTTTAATGTTCTTACATATCCAGTGATTTTATGAAATTAGTATTCTCATAAAAATTATTACGATATAAAGGGGGTTGTACGGCCTCAATGAAGATTAATTCACTACTTAGTCGTAGATCCCACTATTTTTACATAATGATCGAGATTTTACGTAAGAATCATGATTCATGAAATTTATTCACGTGAGGATTTTGAAAGTTTATCAACTAATTGATAAGGTAATTTATAGATTGAATCAATCTATTATTTGTTTGAATTATTTCTCGCTTATGATGAATAATTCACCTATGTCAATCCATGGAAGGTTGGAATTGCTGTTGCCGAGATGCCGCCAGGTTCCCAAAGGTTCCTGACTCGTGAACCATTGAATAGCAAAAGCCATACTATATTCTGGAATGGCAGTCAGTATTATTCAACCAATCCCCGCATATTTCTATATTTCATTCTCACAGCTGTCATTCCCCTGCTCTTTGCTGCGTATAGTAAAGCAGTAAATAATATAGCAGTAGCAACCTACTCTCAGTCACGTACTTTTTTAGACCCATTCTGGACTTATAACCATATAGCGGTGCTGTTGTCATTATTTTCACTCGGATTGTCGTCGTCATCTCAGCACTTTAAACCATGATAATGACATCACCATCCCCCAGTTACACAGCGTGCGGACGTTTTGGATGAGGACGAGGGTTCGGGTTTGGGTTTGGTTTGGGTAAATGTTTTAGGGTTTGATTTAACCCTTATCAAACCCTCACCCAAACCCTAACCAAAACTCAAACCCTAACCCAAACCCAAACCCTAACCCAAACCTAACCCTAACCCAAGCCTAATAAACCCTAACCCAAACCCAAACCTAACCCTAACCCAAACCCTAACCCAAACCTAACCCAAACCCAAACCTAACCCAAACCCAAACCTAACCCTAAGGCCTAACCCAAACCCTAATTACTCAAACCCTAATCCTAATTTCGACAAACATGTAAAACATATGTAATTGCAAACCATAACATGATCCTGATCGTTCAAATGCGATAAATCATAAAACCCGCGGATATCCAATTTTCTTGTGAAAGCTTAAAAATTTAGAAAAATTCTCCATCGGCGCCGATCGGCGCCGATCAGCGCCGATGGGAAAATCACGGGCAAATCTGGAATAAAATGCACCGGACAGCTTCCCTTATACAGGTGTTTTTATCGGCGCTGATCGGCGCCGATCGGGGGCAGATCGGCGCCGACAGCGCCGATCGGGGGCTGGCCGGCGCTGATCGGCGCCGATCGGCGCTGATCGGCGCCGATCAGCGCCGACGACCGCCGATGAAAAGTTGCCGATTTCCCATCGGCGCCGATCAGCGCCGATCAGCGCCGATCGGCGGTACCGCCGATCGGCGCCTAGCCGGCGCTGATCCGCGCCGGACGGGCGCCGGACGGGCGCCGATCGGCGCCGAGTCGGCGATTTTGCAATGTGGTCATTTGCCAATTCTTCATGATAGGCGAAAAATAATTCGAAAACAAATAATAGATTGATTCAATCTAAAAATTACCTTATCAATTATTAATTAGTTAATAAATTGTCTAAATCCTCGCGAACAAAATTCATGAATCATGATTCTTGCATAGAATCTAGATCATTATGTTAAAATAGCGAGATCTACGACTAAATAGTGAATTAATCCTCATTGAGGCCGTACAACCCCCTTTATATCGTAATTTCATGAAACTACTAATTTCATAAAATCACTGGATATATATGAACATTAAACATGTCAAACAACTACAATTAAATATAATATCCAGGATTATATTTATAGATACGTGTGGGAACACTTGTCAAATTCGTCTTGTAACTACCTAAATATGATATTTGGCTCGAATTATGATACGCGGACTCAAATGGCAAATAAAGAAATAAATGCTCTGGAAGTTGGAACTTATGTTATTAGGAGTGGTATTTGAGAATTAATACAATTCATAAATAGGAATTCTGTCCTTCGACTACTGTAGAGCGTGACCAAGTTCAATAATAGTAGCGGAATACAGGATAGGGCATACAGATTCCTAAATCCTTACTTGTAGTGAAGCTAGGTACAGGCTGTGCTTCAGTAGGTACCTATCATCTTATCCTCTTATTGAAGATGATAAGATGAAGTCAGCCTCAAATTTTAATGAAAATAACAAATTTCGAGTGCAACATTACAAATTTTCAACATTCAACGCAACTATTTAAAGCTATTGTTTTACTACCTAAGGTACTTTGCAAGGTATCACAAGAACAACAGCTGCCAACTCAGCAGGAATACGCAGGAATTATTTTCTTACATTGTGTGAGGTCGGATCACAACAAACGAACACCACTGAGCTGTGTACCCACATACATATATAATATGTGTGATCCATACATCAATACACAATGTTTTGTAACCCCGAACAATCGATCAGCAAGTGGATGAATATGCGTTCACTGGCGTGAAATGCCCAATTAAACCAAAGTAATTATACTATTATGATATAAAGCACTCATTGGTCACATGACTTCTCCCCGCACACAATAATGATGATACGTGAGTGTGCGTGCATTATGAGATTGCACTGTTCTCAAATGAATAATATTATGGCACAAGTATCGAGTATTGTAATTGATCATATATATAGTGTAAACAATAGTGTAAATATGTCTGAGTCGAATGTCTCAATTAACTAATTGAGTATATAGCCTTTGAGTCTCAATATTCCAAGTCAATACTTGGTTCACGATAAAAGCTGCTCAAGATTTATATGATGAGTTCTATTATCAAAGTAGATGATGGTAAAATGGTATAGGAGAGTAAGAGCAACTCGGCACCTAATCATAAAACTATTTGAGAGAATCAACTAGCTAGCTAATCAAATGAGCAAGAGTGAAGGAACATAATTAATCATGTTCAAAAAAACAGAACATGATTCCTTCCTGACGTGATCTTCAGCAGTGTTTATCAATAAAACAGAGGCAAAGATGACAATGGGCTTTTGAAGGAAAAATGTTAAAATTTTCAAAAATTCTATCAACAAAATTATAATTAAAGAAGTTCAGAAGCATTACATCGCTATGCAAGAAATCCAAATATAAAGATTAATTGGAATTAATGAGGAACGCCGACCGTCCTTAGGCTTAATAATAGGCTTGTCAAAATTCAATTATCATATCCTAGAAGACAGCATAAGCTCATAAGCTCATAACTTCACAAGCAGACCTACAGCAGAAAATGTACCGACCTACATCAAACAATTGAACAGCTTTCACGATCTGAGAAAGTCAGGAGTCAGCAGGATGCTGAAACATGACCGGTTCTCCAGTCTCCACTATTTAGACTGATACATGAATATGGCGATAATTGAGTGATAAATCCAACGTTTTCCTGAATAATAACCACAATGGAAACAGTTTTGACCGTATGCTAAAACATAAATCATGAAATGACAACTTCTCAGTGCACTTGACATAAAATACCTGAAAGAAAGACCGCAGAATTCGCCAAATTGTACGGTTCAATGATCGAAATAGAAGAGCCGAAATGAGGAAATGGAAGAAATCCAAATTGATAAAATGACTGAGGAGTGAGGTAGTAGGTACGCACGCATTCCACAAAACGAAACGGACTACGAAACCAAATTCACTGCCGCGGAATTACGAATGTGCCTCAAATGCTGCGCGTCGCGGCGCTATGGTTTAATTTCGTCACGTGATCGTTATGTAGCACACGGCACGTGACCTTGTGTGAGCCGCGCGCAGCAAGTTGATTGCCATTCGACATCCGATTTTCTTTCCTTTGGTTTCGCGTAGCTTCGTGTATACACATTAGCATTGTCATTGTACAACGTGTACATTGTGTAGGTAAACTATACATTAAACATTTGACTATAAATACATTGTCCAATGTCCAATTATTACCTTGTCCTGTTTACCCTGACTTGTATTGTCCTGTCTTCACTTTTGCAGTTTTTTGGTACCTACCACTCAAAATCATACCAAACCTTTTCCTCATAAGTTTATATCTTTTCAAGTTGTAAATTTCGAGTACACAAATCTGTAGTATTTCAGAGCGTCAGCAACTCAGTCATGAAGTCATGAGCCAATACCTAGATAGGGTGGGCGACATCTCATCTCAGGACACTCCATCTCCCTTTCCTGACCCTAACCATAACCCTTACCCAAACTCTAACCCAAACACTAACCCCTGACCCTTACCTTTGCGTAGAGCTGACACATTGCGAGATAAAGTGTCCTGAGATGAAGTGTCGTGAGAATAAATGTCTGTTCCCCCCTAGATAAGTTTTATCAGACCAGTATCAAAATATCAGAGCTCAACGCTGCACTACAATGAATAGATTGCCTGATAAGTGATAATCAACACTGCTCCAGTGCTTCTCTCGAGCAGATTAATGAGTTGAGAATGTGCACTAACTCATACTTCTATCTTTCTATGGTATGATTCTTGAACGAAAGTGAACAGAAGTTTTTCTGAATAGTTGTATGGATTGAGTTGAAGTTTACAAATGAATTGGGTTGAATTTGAAGTGTTGAGAAAAATGTCTCTTACAGGGACAACAAAATTGCATATAGGTACGCACCTGCAGGCGAATTGGCTTCAGATTCGTGAAAATGATAGTTCAGTAAATTCAGATGGTTCATTCATAACATTTATTTTCATTCTTTCGTTGCCTGGAGAACTAGAAGAATTGAAATAGATTAGAAATGAAACTTCTAATCACAATCAGACACTCACGAATCATAACTAAATTTGAAAACGAAAACAAAGGTACTACAAATGCACTGAACTTGTGTGATCGAAAGGGCATTTCTTACCCCAACCCTCATTTCATTAGCAAGTACATTTCTCTGTAATTCACTGTCACTCTCCACTGATTCTGCTATAATTAAATCAGGGAACATAATTGCGAAATCATTAGTATCGTCCAATGTCTTTATCCCTGAATATTTACATGAATACATGGCCTCATGGGACAACTTTGATTACTTGGTTTATATGGCGAACAATGAAGGAATAAAAGTAGGACGTAGGTACTAAAGTAGTTAAAGAGAGATCACTATCAAAGAATAATTTTTGGATCACTGGTCTGAGGCTGAGCAAATAATTTGTCGGTCAAAATAGTTTAAAAAGGGTCTCTAAAATAAGGACCGATAAGGTTGTTTGACTTTAAATTGACATGATAGCATAGTAGCATGATACTCAAATCATGATACTCAAATCATGATACTCAAATCACTATCAACCGCATATTATTTGCGTGCGATTCACTACTCATGATTGAATTAGTGAATTGTCCCTTTATTAGTTGAGTTCATGTATGGTATCTGAGATTTTGGATATAATCTTAATCATAAAATTTAAAAAGTAACGGCTAATAATTGAATCCATGAAGGCAACACATTGTTGCTCTGTATCAAAAACACGCCACATATTGAGCCGTATGACAGTATAAGTGCACCAAACAAGGACTACAGCCACCTCGATATAATAAAACACCTGTTAGGTGTTTGTCAGGGGACTATGATCTTCTTACAGGTGCAATCATCTAATCACTGTAGGGTTATTTTCTGAATATTGTGCGCTAAATAGCAAATCACTGTAGGGTTATTTTCTGAATATTTCGCGCTAAATAGCAAATTAGGTGCTTCCGATGCTGTAGTGTTTACAAGGTCCTCTTGAGAAGATTGACTGTAAATTTGACCCTTTTGCAAATTCAAAAGGGATAGTATTATAACACATAATGTGGTGCACTACTATTGCCTGATGTAAAAATTTTCTATCCGGTGAAACCCGCTACCAGCCAATATTCGTTATAGAAAACTAATAGCAATCAACCACTCGCCGGATAAAAATTATTCTATGAGCAATGAAATTGTGTCTTGAGTTTTGAATATTCTGAAAGAATAAGAAGCACCTACTGTCAATCGTTTTTACATTTGTTAAATTGTCATATAAATTTTGCAATATTATATGATTGTGAAAGATTTGCTTGAACGAAAACCCATCTTGCCATGTATGTACTTTCGTAGAATGACGTCAAATAGCCCACAGACCTAAGTTAAGCGGAATAAAAACTGGGAAATCCTTGATTTTTTCCGTCGCAGAGAAATGCTATCGACAGAAATAATATTAAACGTAAAATTAGATTTGCAGTCAGCTAGCGTTTTATATTATCCGGAGTTAAACAATGTTTTGTTGACATCAATTCTATTTGGCCTTTTAACAAGAGTGTTGATTTGAATTTCACGAAATGATGAAAATATAAAATAAAGTGCTGTTATCGTCGACGGATCATCAGTTTGCCCACAACGTCTTGAAGTCTGACCAATCAGCTTGCTGGATTTGTGTGATACTGCTCCCTGATTGGTCGATCCAGGGAGTTGCGCGGATAAACTGCAGGGCGTCGCTACCCCATTTATCATTTACCGTTCTCACTTGCACCTATAGAGTACCTAATAGGTACTACCTATGTATGTCACTAATCAGGATTAGTTAAAGTTTTCTGATGATTGTTCAAAGCTGTGTGACGGGATTACTTACTTTGAAAGTTAATGTGCACAGTGCAGTTAACTCATTGATACTTATAGATATGAGGATATGATGATTAGTCAGATGCAATTCAATTTCTCACGGTTTAAACAAACTTAGGTCATGGATCGCTTAATCGTGAGTTAAAAAGTTAAAACCGACAAAATCCCCGGAAATCGAGTAGTCAAAATATGTAATCGGCACTTACAAAATCATGACAAATCGGAAATTTTGTCTTACTTTATAATTACCACTTGTCCCCTTGCTCAACTTAACAGAACTAAAATAGGAATTATGAAAATCTAAAGCGTCAAAAATAATAACTGAATAATATTAATTATAAATAGCATCATCAAAATATTTTTCATGTTATTATCCATCATAGAAAACATATTATGACAGTATAGATGACACTATATGCTCTTAACTTCTTGAAATTGTGACGTAATATTATTAATATTGTGATGGTGAAAGATTTAAAACGGTCATGTAATATTGGCACTACAATCTACGTACACTGCATATTAGATGCAGTGTACGTACGACGAAGGGGCACTTAAATTCGTCATTAATTCACCACGCTAAACCATGATAATTACGTCACGCCAAATGGTGTACAAGTTGAGCGGGCCCACTATTGCTCGTTAGCATAGTAGTATGTTGAGGCCACATACACATCATGGTGTAACTATGTTATGCGAGGAATATGCTGAATACTTATCCAGAGTTTACAGATAATAATTTGGATTGAGTTCTAAAAACTTCATAAATGACGACGGTTATCACATGATACTCAAAAGTTTCTGATATTGTAAATTTCTCTTGTATCAGTCAAACGTTTCAACTTCATACCCTAACGTCGTAGAATGGCATTTTTAATGGCTCAATAGACCGGGTTTTATGCTTTATTTTGTGCTTTATTCATTTCAAGCTTCATCTATTTATTTCAAGACTCACTGCGCCTGCCGCCTCGGATCCTTGATAGCATGCTGCCAAGATAGTAGCGCCAGATTTAACGGTATTTGAACAGCTGTACTTGATTCGGATAAATCACCGCTTACTCATTTACAATTTCTAGAGATTTGTGAAAACGAACCAGGCCAAATGTTATGGCAGAATTTCAGCCCATATATTTATTTCATCAAAGATTGTAGATAACCAGTTTCGCATTTTACTTTCGTGTAATTTGATCTTTATCGCGCACTTCTAAGGTAAACAACAACAACAACAGCAACTCACAACGTATCAAAGTATGAAAAACAGTAGTTTATATATCTCCAACCAGCCACTCACAAAAACACGCAGCTATTCACGCCATCAATTCCCCATTCTGGGCCCTGATAATGACGTCACTCTGCCCTGTCTTTCAGCTGAGTGCGAGTCCGTTAAGTGCGTCCGTACCGTCCTCGAGTATCGTCCAATGACCAGTTAAAACTCGTTAGCCAAAGCAAGATCTCCAGCAACTGCAGCTCTCCTCCTCATATATAGTTCGTATTTAATGATATTTAAATATATGCTGCCCGGCGTCAAGATTCACTATAGTAAAGCCTGATAACATCGTCACGTTCAAATGTCAGTTCGGTGTGCGTACCCAATATACCTGTTTGAGTATATACCTACACGCATTAAGTAGCACAAGCACCACATTTCCTGGCATTAGACAAGACTGTGGTGTAGAGATGGAAACATTGTATCGTCAAGAGAAGGAGAAAAGGGTTGGGGGAGTCCGTGCTCAGTTCGGAGGAAATTTTTGTTGTAGTTATAGGGTCCGAGTAGAAGTTAGGGAGATATGAGTACGTGGGAATCATAGTGTGGCTAGTTAAGTATGTGAAGATATGTGGAAGTGTGGGTGAAGTGAGATACTGCGGCCGGGAGCAAGTGGCCGGTACTCGGCTTATTCGAAACCGGCTGGCTTAGTCTCGTGACCTGAAATTTTGAACTTTGAGCTTTGACTGTTAAACACGTTTTTACTTCAAACTTCCAGTTGACGCATGACTCAGTGTCAGCTCTAAAAGGCACGTACGGAAAGTCTTAAGTCAATAGATGTTTCGGTTAATAAAGTAGTGTACCAGGTGTTGAATCACGAGATCAAGCTATTTTTCAATGAGCCAAGTACCTATAGCTGATGTTGCCAGTGTAGTGGAAACTGGAGAGGTGGAGAGGTTGAACTTTGAAGTTCAAAGTTGAATTATCGCAAATTAACGACTTCGTCATATTCTTTCACGTTTACAAAAGTTGCAACTTGCAAACGAAGTATCAACGCCTCATCGGAACATATCAAGATATGTAAAGCTCTATTTCTACCGAAACAAAGTAGCAAAATATGCACGTGAACCTCGCATAATGATAAGATTTAGTGAAACCATGTCGGCTGCACGACAACTGCTCCCCCCAGAAAAGGTCACGTGACATGTCACATGACCTGAAAACGTGTCACATGACCTGAAATATCACGTGGTGTGTCACGTGCTTACTAAAATGTCAATAATTGGATGTGAATCATGGGCGACAACTGCTCCCCTTATTATCAAAACATTTTTCGGCAACAAGCGCCAACCATTTCTGGCAACTTTATCAATCAAATCCAGAATAATCTGAATTTAAACTATAATTTTAGATCCAATTGAAGATAAAATAAATTCAGTGTAAACCAATAAATAACCATGAACCACAAAGCAAATTTTGGTTACCGTCGGGCATCAACATAAAAAATCCTTTCACGTTTTATAGTTATACATGGTACTCGTGCTTGGTGTGTATGGATAAACTTGGCCTGATGATCTCCAGCCTACAGCATTCTGGTTCCCCTTTACACGCAAATGTTAAGGGAGAGCTCTCTCTTCGTCATTGGAATCGGAGAAGGGCTAATTGCCTTTACACGATTGGATACGAGGATCTGATACATGCATACTTATTGACCTGTGGTGACCCTCGGATTGGAAACAAGACCGGCATTTATCTTCGGTCTGAGCCTTATCTTCCCTATGGGAATGAGATTGGACCAAATATGAAGGGGTGATTCCTCCTCCTGTCCCTCCTACCATCCCTTGTCCTGCCACCCCTCCTACCATCCCTTGTCCTGCCACCCCTCCTCCTATCCCTTGTCCTGCCACCCCTCCTCCTATCCCTTGTCCTGCTACCCCTCCTACCATCCCTTGTCCTGCCACCCCTCCTACCATCCCTTGTCCTGCCACCCCTCCTACCATCCCTTGTCCTGCCACCCCTCCTCCTATCCCTTGTCCTGCTACCCCTCCTACCATCCCTTGTCCTGCCACCCCTCCTACCATCCCTTGTCCTGCCACCCCTCCTACCATCCCTTGTCCTGCCACCCCTCCTACCATCCCTTGTCCTGCTATTGAGTAAGCTGCCGCATTAGTTTACGAATAACATTTTGATTTCTTGTTTCTGATTTATTTCATTTTAATTTTGATTTTGGTGATTTATATTATAGAAATTACGTGATTGCAATGAATATTACCAATATTTTATTACCCTTACAATATTTGTTTTCCTAAGATATACCAAGTTCTCTGCCATGACAGCAGGTATCCACATCACCTAATGACTAATGAGTTAGTTCTAATATTTCAATCAACTCATCCATCTTGCCACGTGATATATCACGTGATAATGTGTACCACGTGACCATGTCACGTGGTATGTCACATGATCGGTAGGGGGAGCAGTTGTCGGTCAGCGACCATGTCTAATTTGGTACCAGACGAGATCAAGTTACCATTATTGTAACCAGTGTTCTGTTGGTATATCACGTCTAGACGCGACGTAAATGAGAGATATTTTCATCTTCTGGGTTTTGTTCGTTTCATTTCATGAGGCTTTTAATTAAAGAAACTCATTAGTCATTAACAGAGAGGGATCAGTTTCGCTGTGAAATTGGAGTGTAGAAGGGTGAAGTGGTATTATGTGTGCACCTCGAATCGTGATTAAACAGGATTAAACAGGATTAATCCTGTTCAATCCTGTTTAATCACGATTCGAGGTGCACATAATACCACTTCGCTCCAATTTCACTGTAAACTGACCCCCTTGCAAAATGGTGTCAAAGTGATATCTTTATTGTGTCAAAAATGCGGATGGCAATAGTGTCAGAGTGCAAAATTCATGTGGTTTCAGAGTGATTTGGTGTCAGATTGAGAGAGAGGAGTGGTGTCAAAAATTACGGATTGAAATGGTGTCAGAGTGAGTATAAGTTATTGCTAAGTCTATATACTTCGAAAAAATGTGATCACAAACCTATTTTAACGAAACAAACAACGGACTATTTTGAGTACAGAACATGAAAATAGGTACAGCTAAAATCATATTATTCTCGTATATGCTGTGAGTATGTCTTTTCATTATTCTGTGCTACGCGGTGATACTCCATAATAAGTCCATACATTTACTGGACTAAATTTCGTTGTGATCGTTGTAAATGGTCATTTTACGCCATCAATTCACCGTTATAAACCCTGATAATGACGTCACTCTCAGAATACTATGATAGCAATGCATGCAGTATGTATAATATATCTCCAGTGGCATGTTACAGGTGTAAATTATCAATATAAGCTCGCACAGCTACTGTGGTACGGTAATGATAGTAACCGTATCAGCAGACCACGGACAAAACATTTCTTAAAAACTGAGATTTTAAGAAGTATGAGTTGAGTTAGGGTTATTAATTATAACTTGGCTCAGTACGACCCACCCTTATTCGACCCACACATTTTGTGTTTTTCTATAAAGCCCTGTATGAGTCATTGTGTCCTTAAAACCCTGTTTCAAAACTTCCACTTCCTCTAGTTCTAAGCTCTTTATCTGTGAATCTCAAGCATTTCGCTCAAAATGCTTTTATCTTTTACAATTCATTATTCAACGCGCTTCACTGCTAAGAACGATGCTTTTTTAAATCGATCTATTGATTGTAATGGGCCGTAACTAAGTTATTCATTGAATGAATTATACAATTGCACCATTGTTCATTATCTATTTATTGCATAAAATTAAAATCACTTTGGAATCTCTGCACTTATTGTCCTTATTATACTGGTGTAAGCGTTTGCTAGCTCGTAGAGCTATTGCTTCCCCCCAGTCAGCTAACTTCGCACCTTCTTCGTCTTCTTACAAAGTGCCTCTAACTTGTCTTTTAATCTTTAAGTCCTTAACTTTGTAAGAACATTTTCAAATTGATCTCTATTTTTATTTTCTAGAGGAAGAGCGATATGAAACTTTGATTGTAATCTATAATAAAATGATTATTTATTTTATTTATTTATTTTATTTTATTTATTTATTTCTATTTGACCATTGACCTAAGAAGATAATACGTTATCAGCTAGGATACTGATACATTTTCTGATGCTGTGATACTGAAATTAAGCCCCCTTGATTTGCATTTAATTCATGATATTATTAATAACTTGAGAGTGCTCAAATATCATCTTTGCCAACAGAGTCAAATGCGTCATTTGCCTTACAAAGATTGTAAAGAATTCAAAGCCATCGTACCCTAAAATTTCTCTATCTACGATTGACATTATGGAACTTATTAGGTACTTATGCTATTTACTTTATTATTCTATTTAGTACTCAGAAAATGGACTACTTGGAAAATCTTCACGATTATAAAACAGCCAATACGAGTTACAATTCCTGTTTTAAATCACAGTTTTCTTCACCAATATCTTCATCGTTACTATCAACGGTTTCACTCTCCCCTCCCAAATAATTTCTGAATATTTCCATCGGATCCTGCCGGTTGTGTTTATGGAATGACACCAAATAGCGGTGAGATAGCATTTCCTGGCTGTACTGCGAAGGATACGTTTGGTGGAGGGATTTGGACGGGATCATGGGGATCCTTGCCTTATACTCAAAACAACCTCCCAGAAACATGTCATCTGGAGCTTCCGGTCCCGAACAACGACATCTTAGCACACCTTTCACCGCATCCCGACTGAGAATCATCCCGGACCCCCCGGTGGGGTAGGAATACCCACCCGTGCCCTGATACCCCACTCCAAACCCGTACCTCTCTCCCAGCAGTATTCCTTCTCCTGGGTCGTAACACGCTAGCAGTCGCTGTAACCGGGCGAAGTTCATGATCGTATCATCATCCACTATCACCAGCCACTTCTTTCCCTTCCACTCCTCCTCAGTTCCGAATATCTCGATTATCCGCTGGAGTTTGGCACAGTGCCCGGACTCGGTATTCGGTACGCCGGCATACTGCGTCGGTATGGCCGCGTCCACAACGTCACTCCAGTACCTGATGTGCTTCACGTTACGGGCACTTGTGGCTTTAAACACCGGAATACGGGTACCGTGGAATTTGTGGCATGTTTTTACTGAAACCAAGATATCCTCTGCGTCAACCGAGCCACAGTCAGGTTCAGTGTACCGCACTGTTGAGACACATTCGTCCTCACCCAGCGGTTTATTGACACAAAACTGAGGGACGTTCGTCAGGAGAATACCATCATCGTAGTAAAACATGGCAACTTCATGCTGAACATCAATGGTAAATGATCCGGTTGGTAATTTCGTGCTTAGCCCTGCCACAGAATGTTTTAAAAGTTCCATGCTGATCGCCCATCCGGCGTCAAAATCTGGGTATTTGAACTGCGATGGGTTAGATAGGAACTTGAAATGATGGATTATGGACGGTTCGTCGTCATGCAGGGCATGCCCAAGAAAGAGTCTCTCACTGCTTTCAAACCCCTCTAGAACACTCAGAAGTCCTTTTAAGCTGACTTCAGTGTTGTCTTCACAGAAAAACAGCCATTTCACCCCTGTGTCTTGGTACGTGTTAAGCAGGTACTCAAACATCGGTAGCACTGTCCAGGAATGCTTTGGAGCCCACTGCTCATGCAACATCAGAACATCAATACCATGTCCATTACTGAGCTGCTCTGCCTCCCTCAGAATACCTGCCCTCAGCTCCTCAGCACGGGCTATGCTGAGGGTGTTGAGAGAGTTGCGGATAACGATGGTAAGTTGAGCAGGTGGGATGGAGGTGGAGGAGGAGGAGGTACCTGTTGAAATAACCAGGAGGAGGGTGTATAGCAGGGGGTGGGTGGTAGTCAAGTGCATTTTCCTCTGCTCTTCCTGAGAAAGGGAAGAGTTTGTTCATGTGTTTGTGTTTTACAAAGTTAGAGGATGGATATTTCAAAGTTTCAAATAATGCCAAATGTGCTATTAAGATTCCACAAAAATCAAACTGTAAAGCTCCATGCTGAATGTCAAACGAGTACAATGCACTTGTAATTTCCTGCACTTTTCCTACCACAGATTCAATTGAAACATTCGTTCATGGACTGGTGAAGTCCTAGCATTGAAGTAGGACTTCAGAAACGGTTTTACAGTTCAGTAGAACTGCCAGCCTGCACAAAGTTAATGGACTTACTGCGATTTAATATTTATCAAAGGAGTATGGGCGCAGCGCAGCTTTGAAAATAGTGATGTACAGCTCTATAACAGTACCTGAAATGCATTTTATACAATGACAAGTAGCCTTAACGCACTGTTTAGGCGCACTGTATAGACTCCCGTGTACGGCTGTTATAGCCGCATGGAATGTGACTGATAGAGACTCAGGAGGTAAACGTCAACACTGACATTACGAGAGATGGACTTTGTATTTTTGGGATTTTTAAAAATATTGGATAATTTGAGCGAATGAGCAAGATTAGTTTAAGTCGAGGGGATTTCAAGTTCAAAAGCCCAAGTACTTAATTCTTTAAATAATAATTATAGAAAAGCCTTTGTGTCAGTTAGGTGATAGGTAGAGGAACTCACGAAATTCAGCTAATAAACTAAGGCGAATGAAAAATCAAACGATAAAATCATGGAGCAATGTGCTTATGTGCACTTTTGTATATGATGCCAGGTGTACCCAGAGCAATATACACAATTCCATTCACTTCTTTGAATGGAATTAAATCAACTAATCAAAGCATAGTAAAATAGTGAAATAGTACCTAACACTATCAGATTTCTAGGCATCCATTCGAATACGTTGAAGAAATAACAATTTGTAAAATTATCATTATGTGGAAATTTTGTGGGTAGGTAATGATAACAACTTATTTTCAAGAATTCCAAAACTGGAACTGACTATGTTGTGGAATAGTTTGGCCTTTTGACCTATGGATAACATATTAAGTAAATACTGATGAAGCAATAATTTCTGTCGTTTGAGTACGAACTCAGACGTAATTCTTGAAAAAGTTTAAAAATCTATCATCTCAACGCTATTTCGATAATCTGGTTCACCGAATATGTTTATTCCAACTTCTAAAAAGGATCCATTGTTTTTCCACCACTGTCGTCTTTTCTTCGAATTTTAGAGCTGCATTTTCCTTAATAGCAAATCGTCGTATTAATCTTATTATGTCAGTAACATCTTACCGAACACGTCATTGTCAGCTTTAGGTTTTTATCATTATTTTTGGTAGTTTTCGAATTGAGCTATGAACAGACTTTTGATATAATATGTTCATTGTTCATTGAATATTTTCTATTTTCTATTGAGGCATATGCCAACGCCTACTGCAGAGCGTTTTCAATCAATCATTACTTTATTACTTCCCTATTTCCAGCAACATGCGATGCTCAAGAAGTCAAGACATCACATGTTTTATCCCTGAACATGACACCAACTTACCACCTGATCGAAGCTCTGGGAAGTGAAATGTGATTGACTCCGCGAGAATGATGGAATTCACAAAACTTGGGGATGAGTAGTTACCAACGTCAGCTTCTGGTGCGGCCAATGACCAAGGACAGATATTTGTTGAAATTCTACCGTGAGCTCATAGGGAAGCTGATACTGCATTCATGGCTTTTCTAGATAAGCTGGTATCTTAAAAACGTATCAGCATATTGCCTTTCTTCTGTCGCATCTGGTCATTTTTAGGAATCAGAGAAGCTAAACTAACCAGAAAATCCCTCGCTGATCAACCATTCCTATGCTCTGTACAAGATGCTGCTCAACAGCCCACGAGTTAATTCCACCTGCTATCTCTTCTCCAACGTCTCCTCCTCCTCCTCCCTTTTCGGAGACTTGAAGGAGAAACTCCTCATCCCAGCCCTCATCCTGTCCTCCGCCACGCTAGTCCTGGCTGTCATTATCCTCGTGGCACTCAAACAAGCGGGGTTTCATCGCGTCAACGTTCTGCTGCTCTACTTTAACGTGACCATAACGGATAGTTTCATGGCTACATGCGGCCTCGTCATCGCCTTGCTGCCGGTGGATACCAGCTTTGACATGTACCAGGATGTCGCGATCTTCGTGCTCATTTTCAGGTTTGTTTATGAGCTTCTGTGGGGTTGATTTATTCAATTTCTGATGCTTCAAAAGTACTGCATGGTATTGGTTTCTGGCATCACCTTTTAGTTATACCTGAATTTAACAGCTATTTATTACTAATACATTTACAATTCAAACTTGGCATTATCACATCACCCTTACATTACTTCACCTTACCATCAATTCACCCTCACACAATTTTAAAATTAATATTACCTTGACACCAATTCACCCTGACACCATTTTACGATTACTCTGACACCACTGTACGATTTCCTTGACACCATTTTACAATTGCCCTGACACCATTTTACGATTGCCTTGACACCATTTTACGATTACCCTGAAAGCACTTTACGATTTCCTTGACACCATTGTAGGATCACCCTGACACCATTTTTCGATTTCCCTGACACCACTTTACGATTGACGTGACACCATTTTTCAGGACTATCCTGACACCACTCAAGGATGACCCTGGCACCGTTTCACGATTATCCTGATGCAAATTCTGATTTCACCCAGACAAGTGACCGCGCACATTGTATTACTCTTACCCATTTCTTCCTCAGGCTGAGTTGGCAAATGTCCGTTCTTCTGCTAATGCTGAGCAGGTACCGTCTAGTGAAGGGCCTCGCGGGCTACTCAGTTCCTCAAACCAGACTGATGATCGTCCTAATCTGGATCTGGTCTGCTCTCGTTGCAGTCCTTTACTACCTCCTTACTCGTTAGTCAAGCTGAAATGGTGAAAATATGAAATGTGCTCTGCTATTAGTATTAAATAGAATGAATCAACTCTTTTTGTCATTATCTTCTCGTGTTTATTTGTTATTTGGACTGGGAATATTCCAACTTAACGTTAACAATTAACATGATCTGGGATCTGTATTGTGTATAACTATATGTAATCGAAAGTGTGTTGCTAAAGTAAAAGATGCCAATGGTAGTGCGAATACTTCAACTTGGTAACGTACAAATACAAATTGATACTCACGTTTCAGCCGGTGCACCGCTGGACTACCTAACGGATACCCTGACCGGAGCTATCCTCAACAACCTGCTGAACGTCCTCAACCTCACCCCCACTGTCCTGATCATGACCTACCTCGTGCTTATCATCTACCAGACCCGGCACCAGGTCTCCCGCCTGGTGGTTCCCACAGCAGCAGATGCTGGAGCAGATCTTGCGGAGGAGGAGAGGAATCAGCAGATCATGGAGAACGTGGATAATGGGTTACGAGTGCTCTACGCCTTCGGGTTTGTCTACGTTATTGGTTTCGGGCTGGATTTCGTGGTAGGTATCAACGATATGATCAACCTGTGCGGCTACGTGCTCGTGACTAAGGACTGGAGGAGCAATGTGAAGTTCTGCGAGTTTGACCTGATGTTCGACGAAGTGGCCAACATCTTCCTCAATCTCTCGAACTCGATTATCATCGTGCAGAGCAAGATGGTGCGGGGAGCCCTGAAACAGGCGTGGTTCGAAGCTTCGAGTTATGTGAAGAGGAGCAGGAATAGCGGGCGAGAGCGACTCAGGCTTCTCAGAGAATACCATCTCATTAGTGGAGGATATTCCTCTACCTCAGGAAGTGGCAGGATTTAATCAATGTGGTCGGAATAGAAACTTTGAAAGTTTTGATAATGATTTGTAAAGTGTAATCGCATCGTTTAATTTCATTTTCATGAACCTGATAATGATCCTTTTTAAATTTCAATTTGAAAAACATTTAAAACATAAAGTAGAACTAAGTCCGCATGGGTGTGCCCAGCGCTTTCCAATTTCTAAGCGGGGAAGCGCGCGCCGTGCGGCTTCCCTACTGAGAAAGCGGGCAACGCAAACAATGGTATACGTGCTTAGCAAGCGCGCGGCCTACGGCTAAATTCTGAGGAGGAACGAGTGATCGACGGCTCGCAGAATAGGGCGCTGGTTAGGGCAACATTTGTCTGACGTCGTCAGACCCATTATTTCAAATTTTATTCTGCGAGTCGTGGCGCGCGCGCGAGGGGGTCAGGCAACGCCTGACAAGGCAACATATATCCGGTCAGTCTCCCATATAAAGTTAAACGGGAGCCTTCATTATCTATGACAATGACGTCACTCAGAAAAATATTATTAAAAGCGCATCTTTGTCTGACGTCGTCAGACCCATTATTCTGCGAGCCGTGGCGCGCGCGCGAGGGGGTCAGGCAACGCCTGACAAGCGCATCTAGCGCTTTAAGCAGTATCGTAGGATGTTACCCTACCCTCGCGCGCGCGGCGCAACGTTCCACATTTGGACGTCACTTTGCGCCAACAAGTCAGAAGAAAGGGACGGACATCGCCCGTCGATAAGCAGTAAGGTTAGGGTTCTGGTTAGGGTCAGGATTTGTTAGGTTTAGGATAAGGATTAAGGTTCCGGTTAGGGCAATGGTTAGGTTTAGGATACAAAAAAAATTGACGTTTAGATCTGTGACGTCACTCAGAGCCGTTTATATGGGAGACATACCATATATCCTGGTGTGGCTCTTCCTAAGCCCGCGGCCTTCCTAAGCCCGCATAGGTGTGTGTACGCGCGCGGCGCTTCCCTACGGGAAGCGCGCCGCGCAACGCAGACAGGGATATACGTGTTTAGCAACCCGCGGCCGCATACGTGTGTGACGTGTGTGTACGCGCCGCGCGCGCTTGATCCCTGAGGAAGCGCGCAACGCAGACAGGTTGCTAAACACGTTTCCTAAGCCCTTGCTAAACACGTATATCCCTGTTATCGTCGCGTAGGGAAGCGCCGCGCGCTTACACACACCTATGCGGGCTTAAGAAGTCTTGTCGTAGGATGTAACCCTAACCCTACCCACGCGACGCGCGCGGCGTAACGTTCCACATTTGGACGTCACTTTGCACTCTCGCCCATGATAGCCATCCAGTCAAAAAATAAACGGGAAACGTCCGTCGAACTGCACGTGAAAACACTCCGCGAAAAATCATTTCAACGAATTAAACTCAAAAAATAATCTCAAAACTTCGAAAAAAATCGGCTCAAAAAATCATTTTAAAAATCATCTAAAAATCACCAAAAAATCATCTCGAGGAGAAAATCATCTCGAATTAGAATCATCTTCATAAATACTGGACAAAAGTTTACTCAAACAATCAGAGATCAGTCAATTACTAGGTTCAGTTCAGCATATATAACTGTAATGATGGCATGTTGGCATCTTACAATACTACAATAAGGGCATAATTTCAACATGCTTCAGCCGTCAAAGGTCTTGCAAAAAATATGGGGCAGACAGCCTGGCAAGTCAAAGGTTGTCAAATCTTGTTTTGATCTTGGAACCCCCCCCCTTAATACCACTATTCTCTTTAATTTGCTGCAAGACAAAATAATTCTCATATATTTTCCAGCATGTTGTAATGATTATTGCCATGTCAATAAAAACTTTTGCTTCATACGGAAAAAGTTTTATACTGATTTTGATATTTTTGAGTGTTTATATAACATCAAGATATCTTGCAGATTGATGTCTTGAAGAAAGATTTCTTTAAGATTTGATCAAGATATCTGATTTAAATTCGTTACATTTTCTATCAACACCATTGATCAATGCCCAAAAATAACTCTGTTATAATTTCTTTTTCAGTTGTATCAATGGACATTTTGTTGGGAAACATTTCTTCAATGAACACTTCCTGAAAGAGAGAATGTGTTATATAGAAGTATATTATATATTACCATGCTCTTGGAATAGACATGTTCCTAAGAAGAGACATTTGGTCCTCTAATTTACCATGCTCAAAAAGGGCTGCCTAGAGGAATTTGACAAACCCACCTGAAACCACCCAAAACCATCCAAACCCACCTGAACCCACACTTTTGTTTTCAATGTCTTTTATCTTAAGATGTTAAAAATTTTCGATTTGACTTGTGAGTAGTGTTACCCTGTTGTATTTGGCCTGTTGGGGCGTGGCATATTGCACCGCACATCTGGGTGCTTTTCCAGGGTGCATTGCATTGTTGCATGCTGAAGGTTCTTTGCACAATTTCCCTGCACTGTGTAACTGGGGTGCCATAGTCTAGTCACAGCATCCGTAAGACCCAGTGCCCCATACTGATCTCACACCCTTGAAGCTGCGGCTTCACCCCTAGTCTCATAACCCAGTGAAGATGGCGAGTCCAAGACAGTATGGGTCCCTCCCCGCGGTGAGTGGCAGTAACTGCCATTCATATGTTGTCGAGGCAGGCTAATACACAGTGTTTACCTGGCAGAGCACCCCAGGTAGACCCTCCTGATCAGGTTCTGAGCAGGGGGGTCAACTCATTTCTTTTCTGGCTTATTCATTTCACTCACTCATCTCAAAATAATTACTGGACACAATAACCTCAATAGTCACCTACACAGACTAAATATAGCACTCGATCCTCTTTGTGAATACCGTGACTTATAAAATCGTGGAATTAACCCTGAGTTCTGCCCAGATGAGACAGCATTGCACATTCTAGAAGACTGTCCAGCCTTCTCCCTACAGAGAATTTACCACTTCCAAGACCATAAAAGTAAACTAGAAGACATCTATTAACTCTTAGCAGCCACTCTCAACAACCCTGCACAAAATAACAAAATTCTTCACAAAATCTGCCTGCTTTAATAAAATCCCACAATTTACAGAGCTCATATCTCCAAGGAGATAAAATCCTGATAAAAAACCAAATGTAACGTCCCAAAATACACACTACTACCTACCTCTTATTTGGTCTCCAAAGAGCCACTAACTCTTTGGGCTGGGTTTATGCCCTTTTGTACCTGGCTGAAGCTGCATCCTTGTGCAGTCAAAGCAGAAGAGACTCTATGTTTTCAGACTACTGTTGCAGACCATCTCGTGTATCATTAGTCAGATGGAGGTGGTACATAGCCACATTTGGCTGATAGCTGACCTATTAATCTGCAGGCAAGCCTCAACTTGCTTTGCAGTCCGTTTGAAGTCACCCGCGCTAGTGGAATCCAAGGCCTATGTGGTCCAAGACTAGATTCCGCTCTCAACCCAGGATATAACCTGGCAGTCAGGTGGCCTCAAAACACCCCTGGAGTTTATACCCTTGGCCTAGTGTATAGGGAAGTCTCAAGTCTCTATACTCTGCATGGCTGCCACCGGCCAGGTTGATTAATCCGACCGTGGCCGTTTTTACTAAGACTAAACCCATCCCAAAACAAGCAGAAAACTTTGCTCAAACCAGCCAAAATTCCTTGTTTGGCTTGGTCAGGGTTGGGGCTGGTGGGAACCACCTGAACCCACCCAAAACAGGCATAACCAGGTGAACCTACCCATTTGGGAGGGTTTACCTGGTTTATACTTTGAAGTATGAGTTTTGGACCAGGTGGTTTTGGTGATTTCAGGGTGGGTTTTGGTGGTTTCAATTGGGTTCAGGTGGTTTTGGGTGACTTCAGGTGGGTTTGGTGGTTTAGGGTGGGTTGGAGGCTAAATCAGGTGGGTTTGGGGATGATAAGGTGGTTATATAATATATGGGCAGATGGCATCCCTCTTGAAAAACAATTTGAAAAACAATTTGACCTACTATATTTTCAAACAAAATAATAAAACAAAAAAATCACCCAAAAGTAGGAATACAAGTCAGACATTCTAAGTTAAAAATTATATTTGATTAAGGATTTTGAAACTTTCTAATGATATGCATATCTGAAGCACATACATTATCAGTGCAGTTTATAAGGATGCCAAAGGAAATATTAATACACCAAGAGATTTTTTACATATTACATGATAATGGCGAGGGATAGGAAGGTTTTCAAATGATAATGTTTGATAGAGGGGGGGGGAGGATGAGGAGGAGGAGGCTCAGTGGTTAATTAGGTAATCAAAATATCTGTATATGAACAATTATGGAAACAATCCTTTGAAACACATCGATCTGCAAGACTTTTCTCTAACTCTGGATTTTTAGACCCCTACTTTAGACTCCTCCCTCCCCCCTTGTCCGCAAATGTCTGCAGCCTAAAATACCCCCTCCCCCTTTGGACATCCACATTTCCATTCAAAATCTTATGGTGGCAAAATCAACTTTATTATTTAAATTATTGTCGAAAATCTAAGTCAAAAACCTAAAAACCCCCTATGTCCACAATGTCTGCATCGGCCAGACCTCCCCTTCCTCCCTCTTTGTGGAGGACCTTCATGGATGGTCACTAAATTGATTCCTTGATTCCTTGAGAACATGATTCCTTTCGAGAAATACTATGCAAGAACAACCAGATCTAAGTTTGTCGCACCAAAATGAGTGGTGTGCAGGCATCATGAGTCCAATACCCATTGCAGCTTTTGGGGTGTTAATCTAATTTTCAACATAGCTTTTGCCGTGATTTCATGATATTTTGGCCAAATTTGTTGAAAACTTACTCAAAGGCAACATTTTTCAGCAAAATTTTTCAAAACTTTCGTCAATATTTTCATCAAAATTTCCCAAACTTGAAACTTAATCAATATTTGAGTATTTACACCGTCCATTTTCTTCATTGTATACTCAAGTTGGTGGGGTAGCCATGATTACATAATATTCTCCTCAAGAGGGGGGTTTGGACTTTGATGAAATTTGATTAGGTATGGGGGGGGGGGGAGGGAGTTAACAATGGCCAGAAATTGATTACATAATATTATGTGAACAATCCTTTACTTTGTACCATACAACTATTGACATAATTCATTCACAGGCCTTATGCTTTCATCAGTCAAACCAATTACCAACTGATTAAGTTTGTTATTATACATGTGAGTAAATAGATTACTAGATAACTTGTTACCTACTTCTTTTTTTTTGAATAATAGCAACTTTCCACTCTTGTCAGTCATAGCTGCATTGAAATCTCTCATTTCCCTTCCAATAATTTCATTTACTGTTGATTTTGGGACTATGTTCTCAATCCGTCTTTTGCCTACCTCCCATTCAATCTGAAATAGGTAGTTATGAACTATTTAAGAATGATGCAAGTTAAGAAGAATACATGGAAATTACATGCCCACACCACTTACCAAGAGTTATTGTAATGCTAGAAGGAGCATTTTAAAAATATTAAGCAAATATTTTCATTTTTCATGAAAATAACACCATGCACCTTTAATAGGGCTATGGGGTCTGAGGCTGATTTCCTGTTTTTTGTTGTTTCTGATAGAGGAGAACGCCAGCTACCAGTAGGTTTTTCTACCAAAAATATTGTTCCTAGCAGAAGTTATGAATTTTTCAAACCACTAGTTTGCCTTTAATTACTGTGACAAAAACCTACTGGTAGATCGTGTTCTTCTCTATCCAAAACATTAAAAACCCAAAAACCGAACTTGGACCTCTGGTTCCTATAAGGGTTGACCAATTAGAAAGGAAAATAAAAGGGTCAAATTTTTGTGATTCTTGCTGTGGTTAAATTAGGTTTTTATGAAATATTATATCATAGAAATTACATAGAATATGAATATAACCTCATAGAAAGTTTTCAGGTCTTCTGCAACCAAAATAGTTTTATCTCCATGTTGAAAGGCAGCTTTGATTTCTTTATTTACGTTTTCAAATTGTAATGAGACATCTTCTGGACCATGTTCCCTTGGTGAAAAAATTATTCCATTTTGAAGCTTAGTAAATTTATACGAAGAAACCTTATCTTTGTCATGAATGATGAAAATGGTATTATCAGCGGCATTTTTGAACATTGTCGTCACTCTACCATGTGAATTTTTAAATTTATTCGTAACAAGCTTAGGATATCCTTCTGATACTGTATATTTCTCGTTGCCAGATACAGTACTCTCCTTCAATTCCCATAGTAATATTCCAGAAATGAGGTAGTATATACCTGTTTTTGTTAAATGTTATACTTTTCATTGAACAAGCTAATTGCAAACCTCCTTTGCAATAATGGAATTACAAGAATCTAGTATCTGTAGACCAAGAGGAAAAGAATATAATAATAAGCTTAAAACATGCCTCCAATATTCAATGCAGCATCAATTTTATTGATACACTGTTTAGGTAATGGGAGCTTAGGATTGTAGTCTGTCCCTGGTTCCTTAAGATTGCTATCTTCTTTAACTTCTCCACCTGCACGATGATGGGCATGAGTAAAAAATGGGAAAAACTTTGCAGTAAATGAGAATATATTAGCATAATGTTTACGAAATAGAGCTGGGAAAGTAATAAGTATCATGATTTGGAATGTTATAAAGTGAAGTACTATCAGGTTGGTGAGGTGAATGATGCATGATTAACAATCAAAATCATTCTGGTTATTATACTTGGTCTGTTCCATAGATAATTTTAATCTTCAATAAATTGAAGAAATGGACTTAAATTAATAGAATATAATATAATACACCATGATGTAGTATGGACACCCAATTTTCAAACTAACATATTTCGATGATTTTGACTTCTCTAATTCCCATTAAAGCAATAGTTTTAAATTTGCCTCAGAAAACGCTGTACATCAGTTTCCGACTCCTTATTTCGCATTCAGTCTGATTCATCAATTTTCTTGAAGTCTGGTGAACAGAAACCCATCACACAAGTTCAAATCAGGTTTGAATCAGGTTTGAGTCCCTAAACCTGATTTGAACTTGTATGACAGGTTTCTGTCAGACAAGCTACATGCACACTGTGCAGTGCACATGTAGCTTTATATTCTTTGGGCTTTGTGTTTATTAAGGTTTAAAAACGACGTACAGTGGCGGACTTTTCCAAATTTTCTAGAACCAAAACTGTTAACTTTTATGCTGTTTACTGGTAATGAGATAAATTTTCCGCTGATTTACGTGTTGCACACAAAAATTCTCCTATCTCAAACAGTTTTCCAGAAATAGGGCGGTGAAATTATTTACGGAACATACTAAGTATATCATAGATAATATTGGGCATATTCAAATTATCACTTTGTATGCAGATAGACAATCATAAATCTTAAACCTTTGCGAGCACCATAATGATATTTCAATGCATCTATATCATCAATATGAAGTTGGGTGAATTCATAAGCTTTATCCCCTGGATAACCTGCTGCCATCAGAGCTTCCATGGTTTTTGAGTGTTTGATGCCCATTGCATGCCCTGTAATGTCCATTTATATTTATAATTATGTGCAATGAATAGGTACCTTATGGATATTGCATGAACATAAATGCTATAATAATCATATACATTATACAATTGGTCTTTTTAAAATAGAATACATCAGACGTTGAAATAATTGGCATTTTGTAAGTTTGTTTACCTATTTCATGCGCTGCTAGCCAAAACAAGCTTGTTGAAAAAACTTCTTTCTGGATTGTATATGTCTCGTAGTCATTAAAATGTATCTCACCATGAAGAGGGGAATAAGCATGACCTTTGTGAGATCCTGTAAAAATTTAAAAAATGCGAAGATTAAAACATGAAATTGATAGATTTTAAACAGCTCTTGGGCAATTAAAAGCAAATTTTCAGTCAAGATCGTGAATCAATTTCTTTAATCATCAGCACTTTCTCATAGATAATCTGTATTTAAAATGGCTGAAAGTGAATTATGCAACTTCTAAGGAGGTTTACGCAGTGCTCTTTTATACCGATTATGCACACTAAAACAGTGACACTTTAAAAAAAGTGCAACTACAGTGCCAAAAAAGTGTAACTTCAGTTGATAATAAAACCATTATGCCCTAGTGTTTTTCAAAGCGTGACCTTACTATAGAGAAACAAAATATAATTCCGAAGTATATACCTACATGTATTGTCGTTGCATAATTCGGTTTTGTAACTCGCAAAAACTGCAAACCTTCCATTTAAACCTCGGCGTTTGGCCTCGGTATTAATGTGTTATTATGCCCTCGGGCTTGGCGCTCGGTGCATAATATCGATATTTGCAAATGTTGCTTGTTACAAAACCTCTCATTAATTACCGATGACCTTAATACTTTAATAAGTCGATGAAAGTCGATGACCTTAATAAGTACAAACCATGTAATTTATACTACTAAGGTTACCTCAGAAGAAAGCTCACCTGGAATGAAATGAAAGCTTCCCCCCAAAACTCAGATCATTTCAATGAAATAATGAAGGAACAAAACATGTGCTGTGTTCGTGGACTGATAAGCACTCATGAAACCTAAGTAAGTATGTGCCTCAACAATGTGCCGCACATACAGTATATAAAACTTTAATTAGCTGCTAGTGTTTTTCATCTGCGTGATTTCTTCGTTATATGTTTCCCTTGAGAAGTGAATGATGGGGAGGAAAACGAGTCCAATTTTCGTTTTCATGTTATTTGACTTGAAATTTGATTAAAGTTTGACAACTTAACAATAAAACATGAACATTTACCTGCTGAAACAAAGTTCTTATTGTCAGCATGTTTTCCTTTGATGAACATAAAAACAATATCAGCTCTCGTATCATAAGATACCTCCGTGAAATTGATACCAGTTTGCTGGCTGTAGAGTCTTAGTGCCTTTACAACCTCACTTCTCGTGTTTTCTTTCCCCAGGGTTGTGCTGTATAATAGTTAAGTCAGTTATGCTAAAAGTGGAATTGGCTTCAAAAGGTCATTTAATTTTTTCCATGCTTTTTTGGGTAGTTAAGGGCGTCAATAATCAAAATTTCACGAGAAGCAAATTTTTTGACCATGGGAGATTGTGGCTAGTGCCATGCCCATCTATACCATGGGAAAATTTTGAGTCAATTCATGATCTTTTTTTAAATGATTGGAGCAACGGCAGACCATAATTTCAGAGAAATACGTCAAAAACTAGGCAACACCAATATCTTTTCCGTTCCCAGTCGCGTTTTTGTTCACAAAAATACATCGAAAAAGGTTAACAGAGATCGTGTTTTGTATGAAAGTATGAGTTGTGTAAACTACCTTTATGCGTTGTGTTAAATCGGAAATTGGTGGTGGTGCTGCATACGACAAATTTTGGTCGTACATGTTTGCATGAAAAAAATGTCGCTTTTGCATCCAACTAATCCTTGGGCCTTTAGTTCACCATTAAATATCGGCCACTGAGTACCGCCATAACAGCTCTTACATCTTAGGCTTTATACTTGGGGCCTAGGGGTCTAAAAATTGTCAATTTCGGCCAATTGTCCGTTGGCTGTTGGCCGTTTTTCCCTTTATTCCTGGTCCAGAAGCATTATAGATGAAAGTTATGAAAGAGAAAGTGGTTACAATTTCTATAAATTAAATTTTTTCTACTAATAATACGATTGGTTGGGTGTCATATTTGTCAATGAAGATGACGTTGAAAATTTGCCCTTGTGCTTAAAGCTTTACAGGAGGCCCAAGATCCATAGGGGGGTGTCACTGTCCCAATTGTCCCGAACTCCTAGATATGTTCTAGACTGTACTCCATATGAAATTGGATTTTATACTGTCGACAAAAATTTTCAAATTTTCCCATAAAAAATATGGACATGGCCTAGTTTTTGACGTATTTTTCTGAATTATGGCTCACAGGCTCGGCTGTTGCTGTAATCCTTCAAATAAGTCCAGATGGGCATGGTATTGGCCAAATGTTCCCGTGGTCAAAAAATTGTCCCCTTTATTTTAATAACTATTTTACCCTATAATGTATAGAACCCAAAAAGCCATATGGAAGCAACTTTAATTTTTGCAGTCTTGATGGTGCCTTATTGGCATTTAAAGAGATGATGTCAGAAAATTTGCGTCTGTGCCCAAGAAATTTTAGTAGGAAATAATGGACTTTATTTTACCAGACCTGATAATCATGGACATAAGTATCACGGAGATAATTTTCACGGACATTAAAATTCACATTCTCACTGAGGACTGTAATATCCGTGATGATTATGTCCGATTAGGTAACAGTTCTGACTGCTTGACTTGTAGAGGGAGCAAATCTGATATTCACATTAAACCAATTGTAACACTACAGTATCATTATTTGCAGTTTGTGGTATTGTAGAAAGGTTGCATGGTATTGGACCTGTAATTCTGAAAGCTGAATCTGAGTTCCTTGTCATTGAGCCATCTATTCAGAAATAGTTCATATCGTTTTCTTCTAGACAGATATCGTTTTTTTCTAGAAATATATCGTTTTCTTCTAGAAATATATCGTTTTCTTCTAGAAATCATAGCATTTTCTTTCAATATGTCGGTCCATTTACACAACCGTGTAAGGGTTATTTTTTGATGTTGTTTTTCAGAAGCCACCAAAACCTGTGGGAATTGAGATTCACAGCCCCTGACCACTATAATAACATTATTTCATCGTTCTTTTATCTTTTTATAACTTAGTTAGATAACTTAAAACAAAGTTCCCAAAATGCTGTTGAGGGTTTGGATTTTTAAAATCATCAAAATATATCATAAATGGAATCATCAATTAAAAGAACTAATTAAAAGAATTTCACCTGCCGGCACAATTATCATTTGTCCGTTTTTCCCCGTATGCACTATGCCGGTGCTTAATTTCCCTCCCCTGCAGTGCTTGATGTTGACTCAACATCATGATACAATACACAGTCCTAGTAAAACTATAAATAAATTGTTCCGATGTTGCGCCCGACCACTAAGAATGTACATTAGCACGTGCTGAGTCTTCCAAAATTGTGGTGCACAACATCGTACCAATTTGGTGGTCTACTGCAGTTCGATGTAGATTTCGCGCCATTTTGTTTGATTGGTTTATGAATCAGTTGGTTTATGAATCAGTTTGTGCCACCGTTTATTCACGCACTGTATTTTCTTGAGTATTTGTACTCTACGAAGCAGCTTCATCATGCTTCAAATCACTCAAGCACATTATCATCTAATCATTTGAGCATCATCAAGAAATGTAGAATTTATGAAATTTTAGCACAGATGTTAGATCATTTACTATCCTAGTGATACTGCTCATATTGGTATGATCAGAACTTTAAGTCATTCACTAATTCGATTTGACTTTTTATCTGATTTTAAGTGTTCTTACTTTTCAAAGTCTCGATGGTGGTGTCGCTCATATCAAAAAGAAATCTTCGACTTTCACATCGTAGGTGTTTAATGTTTATTTCTCGAATTAAGTGTTCAATAGTATAGTTTAGTACTAAGTGCAGAACCAAATGCTTTTTCCCCAATCCATAGCCCAACTCAGTCCTAAGAATTTGAGACAAAAATTCTTCAACAACCCCTCAATTAAGAACTTCTCATTATAATTCAGGAGAGTTCGAGCATGTGGCACAGATGGGCCTGGTCAACATATTATAAGATTTATTTTTTCTATTTGTTATCCTTATTCTCCTTACTTCGTCAGCGACATGTGCTGCTCACCTATCCTATCTTGTTCACAGTGGTCCCTCCATTTTTCCTTTCCTTCCGTGAGTGTGCTGCTTCTTAATCTTTACCTTTTACCTTAGGATCCTCAAAGTCTTGGATTCCGTATGTTTGGATCTCCTAGGGGTATACCCTCAGCGATGGTAGCCACACCCTTAGGTTTAGGACTAGTCTTGGCCCGGGAACGGGCGTATAAGGTGGCTACCGTCAGAGGTTGGGGATTATCTTGTCCAAGACTGCCCCGAAAGGCAGTGTGGTGGTGCGCCGGTGCCTGCCTCCAGCCCGCGTTCTGGCCTTGTATACCCAGATAGTTGTTAGCATGCAAAGGGCAGGGCGCGGGCGGGGCACAGGTGATGGGCCCCACTCCATTGGTTTTCGTGGCACGTTTTTCGAAAAAAAAAAAAAAAAAAAAAAAAAGATTTATTTTTTTTGACAACCGACAGCTCCATGATTTAGAAATTCGTGATATGGAAGATTTATGTGACAGGGGACGGACGGAAGGACATTTTCGCGACTGATATTATAAAGGAGCAATCCAGGCACTTTCAAGAAAGTTAAGTTGTTCTATTGCAAATCTTGACCAGCTATACACATATGTACATATCCTTTTTCCCGCCTTCCCAACTACGATCTCAGCTAAGCCTCTTCAATGCCTTTTTGTACTTGACAAAAAGACGTTGGGGAGGGAAAAATATAGAACTATAAAACTGTTCAAGTACTAAACCATATAGTAATTATTTTGACTGAAAAATGAAAGTTGGAACTTATTACAAGTAAACCCTAAAACACCAACTGTTTTCTTACAGATGATTGAATTGGTGAAAGGAAAACATTTTCCGCCACTTTCTGTCCTCTTACAGTTACCAGAATTCTCCCTGGTACAACCTCTTCCCCCTTGTACACATTTATTCCAACTTTGAATTGTCTGGTTATTCTTTCGTTCTTTGTCATATCGTAACATGATACAGGGGTCCCTCGCTGACGTCGGACTATACCTTAAGGAAGGTGGAATTGTGGTGCAAATTTATATGTTTTATAGGTGAAAAACTGAGCTGATTTTGATATCAGATATGGTCTACTATTATTTTAATAACGAGTCTGCTTAGTTGCCCTGAAAATTGTTCCGGTCTCTATCTGGTGCCTATTCAAGTATTCAAAGATTCTCATGATTGGGGTATAGTTGCAGGTCATAGTTGGTGCCCCGAGCCTGCCTTGGAATGCCTCACCTGTTCACTTAGTTTTCATCGTTTTATGTACCAACCACAATCTACTGAGTAGGTTCCTATATTGGAAAAATTCACAAACATTTGCTGTACTGTATGCAGAATTGAGAAACCGACTAAGAAATTTTTTGACTCAAAATCTAGAAAAAAAGGAAATTTTAGCTTGGGATTTCGATAAGTATCTTGTATTGAATCGAATCACCGTTTTAAGTTAACTCATGAAAACATAAGACTAGGGAACTAACTAAGGAACTAACTAAAACTTAGCAACCAACCTCTGATCTTTTTCTCAAATACCACACAAAGCTGACCACTTCGCAATCTAAAAGCCACTATTTCCAGGGGGATGCCACTCTCAGGTGACACGTTGTTGGCATAATTGAAAGCGATTCTCAGGTCATTGTTTTGGCCATCCACAGACTCTGGAAATTCAATGTCCAATTCGCAGTAGTATGATATTGCCTCGACTTCTATTTCGCTTTTTCCTGGAACAGGAATATCAATTTTGGATTCTAATATTTTAATACTATAACATACTACTGTACTATACTAGTGCTCTAGTGATTGAGCCATGGCGCAGCGATCATACTAACATCTTTGCTTGTTCTGAATGTCACAATATGTGCACGGATACTATACACAGTCACGCATTACATGAAAAGATAAAATCACGTTCTAGTGCAAACCTGGAAGTACTAGAGTTCGGGATCCTCTCTTCACGAAGACATTGTCCACGTCCATTCCACTGAACTCTCCTGAAATCTCGTCCTCATTCATGGCATGGCAGTATCTGACGGGGGATGGATTATCATATTATATACCTCGTAAATTCTGCATTGGTTTTTTACAATTTGTATGCATATTAAAGTCTCTAACAGTGGCAGTTCGAACTGCAGTTTCGTTTGCGACGGGATAAGTTTGGAATACATCCCTTCGGCTACACCCTCGGAAACTTTCCCCATATGGATCCCATAGGCATAGGTGCATGTATTTTAATAAGTTAATAAATGCGTGAAAGAATGCGTGAATAATAAACTTGATACTTTTTGACCCCAAAAACAATCTATAAACTCAATTTTCTCAAAAAGTCCGGGGACTGGCTCAAACCCCTGCCGTAGCTTGCTCACTATGAAGAGCCCTACCCAGAAATATCCTGGCTGCGGGCCTGCATATCTGTCCATCTCACTTATTCTCGAGTATTCCACGTCAGGGTTCCCACACCTATCTTTCTTCATGAACTCCACCATTTCATCCGTTACTTCACCTATTGAAGGAAACAAACATTACATATCCAATGATGAGGTAATAATATTTCACAATAAGTGATCTCATATCTGCGGAGTTAGAATGAAATAATGACATACTTTTTTATCATAAAATATATGTTTAGAAATTAATAAGAAACACCCTGGTACTAATTTAACTTCATAATGAAGTTCAATTCTTTACTCCCTGTTCAATGAGCACGCACTTACCATTCTCTACAAATCCGTTATGGCGTTGGAAGGACTGAATTGACGCGTCGACATCTTCTTGATTAACTTGAAGAGGGTCCTTCCCCCCATCCTTCTCTGTATTGACAGCCACAGAGAAGTGGATGTAACCTGTGATGCCACACTTGGTTGATGGAATTCAATCGTTCAGCTCTTAATCTTTTCATTGAAAATTGAGTGAAATAGGCTACTTATCTATTTACTTTAAACTTTAGAGGCTCAAACTCACCGCAGAAATATGATTAGAGCACTTGGCTCAGCTTTGCTTCGCCTCGTACTGTAAATCAATTAAATTTCTCCTGCTACGCTGTCGACAATAAGGACTTAAGGACGACAACTCGATCCTTACCTGCAAATGTTAAGAACCCCAAGGGATTCTCGAATGGGTCTTTTGATTGGGCGACCTCATTTAGAAATTCGAGTGCGATCGGACCTTCGATTGTTTTGTTCCATACACCGATACCTGGTGAAACGTTTTTATAATTACTAAAATTAAAGAGGTACTAAGACACTTACCATAGACTCATAGAGGTGTTACATTATTCTAATCTACGAACTACAGTACAGAAGTGCTGTAGTCCGATCCAGCCATATCTTTTGGTTACAAAATGCAAATAACTTATGATTATAATGTATTTTACAAATCGGCACTTAAGAACACTGATCTCATCATTCTTACAGTATTGTGTTCGTAGACTTGCATTAGCATGTAGTTCATGCATCCAGAAAGGGATGGACCTTATATACTTATAAATTAACTATAGGAAGTTAAGTGATGATATATCTCTTTGTTGAATGAGTGCCTATGACTATCAATCGAGGAAACAGCGGTATCAACTTACCCTTATCGTTGCGGAATGTTTTGGTGGGTGGAAGACGCTTAGGACCTCCTGTGGATTGGTGGGTTAATTTGTAGGTTATCTATAACCTTCATGATGTTAGGGAAGTTCGTAATTGGCGGCTGAGTTTTTGGTAATAAGAGATAAGAAGTATTTATTAATGGAGTAACAGCAGGAGGCACTCGCTTACTCCCAGGAATTAGGAATATTAAGATATAGATTAAGAAATACAGATTAAGAAATTAAGTTCTTAAGATGAACTTGAATAATTCACAAGTTGGCAATCGTGAGATGAAGGAAGAATGCTGGGCGTTTATCACTTCATAAGATTCCAGCTCCACTTGGATCCTTCTTTCAGAGTTTCAGGATAAGTGCGGGCCTAGCTGGAACTTCGTGAAAATCTATATGTATATTGCTCGGTCAGGTCATGGGGCTCTATTAGTTTAGTAATTTGTCCTGTATAATAATGTCCTGGCTTAATTGTCATTGGTATACAAGTCGAATACTTAAATCAAGTTTATCAAGTAGGTATTTTCTAATTAATTTTTGTATAGCGTATTTTTCAAAAGGATACATCTCTCGAAACCAAATAACCAATTTAGCAATTGCATCAATGTTGATCAATAATTGGTGCTGCTCAGGTTGATTCATTAATTCAAAAGGATACCAAAAATCCTCCATTTATCCAATACCAAAGTCGTGATTATTAAAGCGACACTGGTATTGGATATAGAATGGGTTACCAAGTCAGAGATATAACCATCAAATGCCACTTTTTACGGAGAATTATTTTTTTCAACACTCTGAAAATATGATTATATAATTTGTTAGTCAAACAATCTTGCAATTTTAGCTTCTTTGTAATTATGTGAAAACTTTAAAACCGCCTAACAATACCCCCCATCTAGGGATTTTATGGAGTCAAACAAGCTGACACGTGTCCGCATCAGTATCACGTGACGTACCAGTATTATCACGTGACATATATCAGAACTGTCACGTGACATGGATGTTGCTCGCGAGGTTGTCAAGCCGTCGGTATGGAATCTTCTGGAACGCAAGATAGCACCACTCTGGGTTAACGATGACCGGGAAGCCGTCGTTTTGGCTAAGATCCAAAGGGAAGAAGCGGAAGAGAGGAAAGAGGCGAAGGCAACACGTTAGTTATTCGAATTATTTTTTTCAAGCGCCGTGATAGGACACTTTTTTGCTCCAATCTCGCAAAGTCTGTGCATGGAACCGCCGTAAACCATAGTTGTGATAATATGCTGATATGCTTGTTTTGCACCCCGGTATCAGATAGGTAACATGAGAGACGTGTGTCAGATACTGATATCACAGCACACAGAACCAAAACTAGACTACGCTCCTCAGCCTGCTCACAGCAAGGCCAAAGCAGAAGAGAACAACAACTGGTATAGCAGCATTGATTGAGCTTTCTATGCCATTGCCTTTGCAAAAAATTATGTGGTGGATTGGGATTTTTAAATTTAATTCTATTTCAAGACTATAAATGTCACGTTTTTCATAGCAATACATTCAAATATTCTTATCGTTGAATCCCGTAATGGAACCAATAGATTTTTAGACAAACAATATCTGTTGTGTACTGCCAAGCTTATTTAACTTATTTGGACCAAATTTCTACCCTGTCCTCTAGGGTAAAATTTTTGATACTGTATGTCACATTATTTTCCACTGGACACGGGGCTAAAGAAGCTGATCTTCGTTGAAATGGAGGAATATCCTGGATTTACCGAAGTTCCATCGCCCTTACCTCAGAAAATCGAAACTCTATCTATTCTCAAAATTGTCACATCGGCAATAAAAATCACAGAAAAGGTTGGTGAAATTTAGGCGAAAGATTGTTCACCGTTCATCAGTCGACACTCGACAAAAGGCGATTTTTTCAACGACAAGAATCAGACTGTGTTACTCACTGTCTTATAAAGTTATAAGTCTCATCCCACGTAATCCACAGCCAGGTTTAATGCGGGAGTGGCGCACGCTTTTCTTCTCCCAGGAAAGTCAGGACATCGTCCACGATATCTTCTGGTGGTTCTTCCTCCGCAAGTGAGATTCATTGAATTACCTACCAAAATAAACGAAACTGATTAAAATGATTACTTCTTACTTTCTAAATAGAATAACGTAATAATGATAGTAACTTCAACGTTCTTATAAGAATTATCTTAATTTCATCTAAATGATAAAAAATCATGATTGTAACGTGCTTAAACTTCCTTTTTAAAATTTATAATTAAACAAGTAAGTTAGCAATAACATTCCAACAAATTCCAGAAGCCACCCCAAGAATCACCAAACTTTGTGTACGAAAGAGAACTACGTGAGAAAACGTCACAACTATTCCAACGCGTCGCAAGTACCTACACCATGCTACTAAACGCTACCTTCAAGTACGTAAACTACAGAAAACACAAGATTACAATACCGAAGTACTGAATACCGAGCAAACTTACAAACAGCAGAGCGCAAGGTTCTGGGGAATCTGCTCAGGAAAATTAATCTCAGTGCTCTATAAAATATCGATCTAATATAAAAGTAAGATCAATATTTCCTTGCAAAGAATACCATTATATACATAATGATAGACAACATGAGCAGTGACAAGTTTTCTCGCAGATTAGGAAACAGAGAGAAGCTCCTCCTCCATTACCCTAACGCAGTGGCACAAGCCATATACTCCTCTTACTGTCATGCCTTCCCTGTCTCGTGGCGAAGATATGACACAGACTTCAAGTTAGTTGCGTCAATACGTGTAATAGTAGAATACATACTACGTGTAGCCAATCAAAAATACAATAAAGAATCACGGGATATTAAAGATTTGCTTAGCAATTGATTTATCGATCGCGATGTGGCTCAGCTCAATTTAATTTTCTTAAACTTAAATTTTCGACATTTGGCAACGATCCCACCCTTTTTTGCCGCTTTCAAACTTATTAAGTTATTTGCTTTCAAGCACGAAGTGTTAGAGACAGTCAACGTTTGGATGACGGGAACTAAGCCCATGATACGTCACTGGCTCCATTGGGACTACAACAAGTTGGAACCGCCCAACATGAGAAAGGATAGCATTGACAAGGATGCCAATAATCAGAAAAACAAAGGTATGCCGGTATGTCGGTTTTACTGCTAGCTGTTTCTAAAATTCAATGCTCCTTAATCGATTCTGCTACCATCAATCAATCAAAGCTTGTTGCATGAAATTGGCTCATACCTCATGATTTTCATGGAATGTCTCTGATTTCTTAGCATGTCCGATATGAGTTTGAAATAGCTGCTATCACTCGCTAATTAACCATCTTTTAAGTAAAAATACTAACGAGCCCCTAAACATACAAACCTGCACCACCCCCTAACTTAGGTATTCTAGCTCGGTCAGTATCTTGACCACCCAGTGCCCGTCAGCTGCCGGAGACAAGTCCTCAGTAGACACCATCCTCGTGTTCCCCTCCACCTCGTCGGGCGGGAAGAACTCCCGGTGACGGGCGGGCGGAGTGTGGCGGGCGACAAGTCCCTGGACCGACAGTCAGACAAACACTTCGACAGGAACTCCCACAGGGGCGGGGAGAACTCCCACACTTCCCTCTCCTCCAGCCACCTTTCTAAAAACGTGGGCAACGAGCAGTCCCGGAAAAGTGGGTAGTATTACTTTCAACTTATTAGGGCGCCAACTTTTGAAAGGTAAAGCAATCGACATTTGTAATAGAATTTATATCAGCGAAAACTTTGGACTTTGGTTTAAATTTATATCGTTTGACTTAACAACGGCGCAACGGAAATTTCTAAAAAGTTCAGAGAGGTAACAAAGCTAAACAAATTGAAAATTACAAATAGCGATGTTATAGTAGGAAGAAGAATCAAGAATCTGATTTCCTCGTGGAAATTGAAACGTAATATGATATTTCAAGGATAGTGTAGGTATTTTAATCTACAAAACACAGTACAAAGTTGCAGTGATTCGATATTAAACACATGTCTCTGTGTGTTTGAATAATTGATTTTGAAAACGGCCTTTATGAACATGGGCATGGTCACATGAACATTCATGCAATTGTTTACAATTAATAATAACTTAATTACGCCTGATTACTTGATAACGTCGATTGTAATTACTGCTCAATTTATCATTCTTCCTGTGAACAGTTTTAATACAATTCAGTAATATCTTATAATAAGTTAATATGAGTATGTCTCGCATGAGCATTGAGCTATCATCATGACTAATGATTATATGATTGCTTGCATTACTCGAATTGTAGCTGGGGCTGTTCACTACTCTTTGCTGTTCATCTGCTGTAGCTTGCATGATAGCATGATAGCATGAGATTACTATTACAATGGACACAGGACAACATAAGATATCTGATTTTACTTGTCTTCGATCTTTCGATAGACTCATTCTTTTATGCTCTTCAGTTTCTAGTATTCAACATCGGATGCGTCACCTTTCTCAGCATCCACATTAAAATTAATATTTATTTCTGCTGGTGAGAGTTTTGTCTCACCATGTTCCCTTCCCCCAGACCTGAGTATCTACGGCAGTGCGTCGCCCACTGCCCGTGGGAACAGTCCCGCTGTTAGAAACACCCGGTACAACGCCCACACTCTACCCCGACTCAAGGGACTCAAGAGAGACACAGAGGTGAGCGCCAATTGCCTCAGTGGTAGAAGTCCATGATGCGTTCTTATTATGACGAATGAAATTATGATGATCGGTACTAACTTACTAATTATGATCAGAAAATTTCAACGATTTTGAAATCATAATTAATACCACTTAGTGACTTAGGTATAACAATGGTGGGCTTAATGTGGAGTAGTGGGTTTTTCTGTTTTAGTAAAGAAATACTTATTATCATTTCAATCTTTATCAGAAACAGATAAGTCTGATTATACACGCTTAAATCTAACTGCAAACAGTGATATCCCCGGTCTCTAAGTGTTGTGTCTCTTCAGTCCCACCCTGCTGAGCCTGGTCCTGACTTTGTACTCACCAAGTTCGACAGTTCGGGGCACTCACCCCTTGTGGAGCACTGCCTCAGACAGCAGAAACTAGCCAAAGATGTGGGTGTGTCCAAACTCATTTCAAGAAAGGTAGGAAACCCTCATTTATCCTAAATCCATGTACCCATATATCTCAGCTAAGTATCCTGATAAAAGAAACTAACAACATAAGAGGGAGAAATGAGGAAAATAATCAGTAGCGATTGCTTAGTGCTTACTGCTAAAACTACGTTACCTACCTAACTGAGTAACTGGGTCCAAAATTGCACTGAGGAAATAGATTTTCGATTCTCAGGTCTCAGATCTTCAGTTTTCACTTTCAATAAGACCGATTGATTCACCTTACAGGAGATATCAAGCTACCCCTCGCTCAACGGACAAACGTACCGTCAACTCATATCAGAGTCCCGGAAACGTGTCAAAGCAATGACACAGGACGTCAACAAGTACTGGGACAGCTGCAGGAGGGTCCACATCCGGAAGACAAACGAGAACCAGGCCCAGAGACTCGAGTACCAGCAGAAAAGTGTGAAGCTGATGGAAAACCCGAGTATCGTGGGGAAGTTAGCGGAGTTGATTGTTAACGAAAGGTAAGCTGCGAATTGGAATGGGAGGTTGTGGAATGGAAGAATTTGAAACGCGAAGCATTGAATTGCTGAAATTCAACTTTAATTAGATTGCATTATTCTCGTTCTAATGCTGAAAAGATTTTAGATACGTAGTAAAATGAAAATAAAAATATGTCCAAAATGAGAGTTTCTCAGATTACGTAATGTTCATACAACAGGGTCCACAATGCAACCGGATCTACAGCAAAGATTACAGCCACCATCGATTCTCTGATAGCGCAGCAAGACGAAAACGAAGAAAAGCAGCAGTGATGTCACTTTCAGATTTCAGGAATTTTCGTTATCCTCCTATTTCCCCGTGTGACTGGGCCAAATAAAATCGATCGAATTAACACGACGTCTTGATGTTTAAAGAGTTGAATTGGATCAGCCAAGAAATCTCGGAATATCCTTGAAATTGGTTTTTTGGGAGCTCGATAAATCTGCCAATAGCAGCTCATCTCACCCAATAAAATTTTCATGCCATATGCCATTATTCATCTACTTTCGTGTGGAAAATCGAACTACATCCTAACTCGAGCAATTGAGCATTCGATTCGACTAAAGCAATAAAAGAATCAATATGTTGAAGTTTGAATGACTAGGTACAATATAGCAGTGTGAGCTCTAATAGTCATTGGTCAGAGAATGGTGATTCTTTTCACGAATATTCGATCTATCATGGGTATTGGGTACACATTCGGAAATCCTATGATATTGGTAATATTATGTTAAAAAAGATTCAGATATATTTCTATACGCCATTAATTCCATTTAGCCATTAATATTTATACATTTATGAAGAATTGATTTTAGCAGGATTTTATTATTACGATTTTAGAGCAAAATGATTAATGAATGGCAGAATTTTTGCCGTACCACTTTAGTCTTTATTTTCCATTTAAATTGGTTGAACAGCTAACTTAAAAGCTAAGGTACTGTATTGTATTTTGAAAATTTGTCAAATTAATACGATAATTGATTTTTATTTCGATGTTTCATATTTCCGTATTTTTATTTTCAGCTCATGTGTTGCATGTTTTCAATGAGAGTCAATATTCATGTCTAATTATTTCCTTTTCATGAAGTTATAATTTCGATTTATTAAAGTTTCTCATTTCAAATTTTTGCTCCAACCGTCACTTAATATCTTCACCTGAGCAATGTCTAAGGGAACCACGATCAAGGAAGCCCTGGCGGCCTGGGAGGGCAAAACCGGAGAAAAGGCTGCTGAAGCCGAAGAAATAAAGCTGATCTGTCAAATTCCGTCAATCGAGAAGATGGATGCTTCTCTCTCAACTCTCACCAACTGTAAGAAGCTTTCTCTATCTACCAACGGTATCGAGAAAATCACGAATCTCAATGGACTTAAGTCTTTGAAGATCCTCTCCCTGGGCCGGAACAACATCAAGAGTTTCAGTGGTCTCGAGCCCGTGGGGGACACTCTGGAGGAGCTGTGGATCAGCTACAACCTCATCGAGAAGATGAAAGGTATCGGAGTACTGAAGAAGCTCCAAGTGCTCTTCATGTCCAACAACCAGGTCAAGGATTGGAGCGAAGTTCAGAAGTTGTCGGAGTTGCCGTGTCTGGTGGATCTGAACATGGTCAACAACCCCATCGAGGAGAAGCATTCTTTAGACGGAACGTGGCGAGGTGAGATTGAGAAGAAGCTGATGAAGTTGAAGAAGTTGGATGGCATTCCTATCGTCAGACAAGATGACGAGGAGGAAGGCTAGAGAGGAGGAAACGTTCAGATATTATATCGGACTTTTTGTGGTCTTCCGGTGGCATAATTACTGTTCATCTAAATATCATCACAGTCGTTATGTGATTTTTCCCTCAATCCTTGACCATTTTAAATAAAATTTTGAAGTTTTCTTTCTAATTTTCAGATGTTGGAGTTCCAAAAATGTGGACTTCAAAATTTGTAAGCTCTTCCATATCGAATAAGTTCGTGCAGTTGGTTCGTACTTATTACAACATTGCTATACATATCGGTGTATGAATGCACATGCAGTAATGCCTACATTTTTTGCGAGCAAGAAAAAATATGCTGCAAAAAGTTTTTATCTATTGGTACAATAGTGTTTGTAAATATAAATTGTAATAATGTACTATATGTGTATTTACACAAAGACTTCGAGTTTAGATATGTTTCGTTTTTTAGTTTTAGAGTTAGTTGATTAAACTAATTCTTTTCTTGCACAAGATTAATCCCTTCTACCCTACTACTTTACTTATTTACTTACAACTCTATCGTTGGTCAGATGTAGCAGGTCTCTGACTAGCGACGTGTTTTTATAACTACAATCAAATTTGAGCCCAATGAACCAATGAATCGATTGTATGACACCGTTGAGCCTACCGTTATCGATGAGGAACTACTGAAGCAATGTATTGAGGAGCAGGGGCCGGCAAATGAGGCGGGCCGGATTGCGAAGAAGGAGGGATTAGACTTTAGTGAGGTGGAGAGCCTGCGACTTGATTTCAAAAGTAAGTCCTTGGTCGCTTTTGGTGGAGTTGGGAACCACTCCAAGGATGTGATATGTAGTGAACTGACATTTGATAATTACTTTGATACGAATATAAGAAAATCAACGAAGAACATACAAAAGGCAAAAAACATTATTGAACTATTCATTGAAAAGTAATCACTAAATTTCTACTCTATTTTTGTTACAGATATCCTGAAGATCGACAACGTTTGGTTCTTCACAAACTTGGTGAAGCTAAACCTCGATAATAACATCATTGAAAAGATACAAAATCTCGATTCTTTGATTCACTTGGAATGGTTAGGTGAGTAGGTAACTCGGAAACGAACTCAAAATCGTAAAAATGTGAAAGACAAGTTTTATCCAGCTGATTCAGCATTCATTATTCATTTCCTTTCATATTTCAAATTGAATTACCGCGCTGTTATTAAAGCTTTAATGCAATTGTCTACGTTAAATTAATTTTCAAAGAATAAAACGGGGAGGTATAGTAACTGAGCAAAATTTTCGTGACTTTCCATATTATCTTTCGCATAGTAAATATGAATGTCATCACAAAGTAAATATTACTGAGTAACTGGATTATTTGCAGTTATTGAATTGCAATCCGGATGCTTTGCAAGAATTCGCGAAAGTGAAGCTTTCGTTTTTACTTTATCAATTACTGTGATAGTTGAATCGGAGCAAACCTATCTGAATGCATCTCCATACATTCTGGCTGTATACAAACATAAGCAGTAAATTTATTGTGTCAGATATGTGTTCTGGATTTAGGTTAGGGGTTTAAGGCGGCCTAAGGTGGCACGTAATTGTTGAAAACCTTCGCTCTCTGACTCAATGACAATTCCATTCTTCAGATTTATCATTCAACAACATCGAGAAGATTGAAGGCTTGGACAAGCTGGTAAAGTTAAAGGATCTTACCCTGTATAATAATCAGATAACAGTCCTTGAAAACATGGACAAACTTGTGAACCTGCATGTTTTCAGCATTGGCAACAACAATCTCTCACAAATAGACAATGTAAGAAATATTTGTTTTCTATTCAGATTTCGTAATGATTGGGACAAATTCTTATTTTCCTGGGACATCGGAAATCAAATATCTCATGCAATACGAAAGTGTTGCAACCGTGCATAGGGTAGGTAATATATCCTATGCACGAAAACCGTAACATCGCTGATTAGTTCTTCTCGTTTCCATAGAAACACGACGTAATTAAAATGAAAAGTCTATTTTTCAGCAGCCAAAACTAGTAATAGCCGCGCTTGGCGCGGCGCGCGCCTAGCATACATTGTTGATGGTCGTTTTAGTTTTTGGCAGTTGGAGATTGTTTGGTGAGTGGACAAAACTCACTTCGCCAGGTTTTGATTGGGGGCGTTTTGTCCGGGAATGTTCTGTTAGGGAATCGATCCTTTTAATAAAATATGGTCGCAACGGTTGACCTAGGACCTTATCAACAAGAGCATGTTTAATATTCCACTGCTACACTAGGTCGTGTATCTGAGGAAGTTCAAGGAGCTGCAGTGCTTAAATGTTGCCGGGAATCCGTTCGCTCAAGGAGGCTACAAATCCTATGTTGTGGCGCACCTCCCCGCGATTACGTACCTTGACTTCCGACTCGTCAGTAACCAGATGGTAAGTCATTTGCTTTTCAGCCCCCATAAAAGCATACAAGAGTCCGATTTGTATGCTTAATTTTATGCAGGAGCTTTAGCATAGAATTGAGGATCTGTATTCAGCAACCCTTCCACGTCAATGTCAAGATATCTACAAACTCTTGGTTCAAGAGTTTGTAGATACGGCAGTAACACAGTAATGTTCCATACAGTAATGTTCTGCTTTGTAGATAATGTTTTTTCAGAGAGAAGAAGCGATCGCCCAATTCCAAGATGCTATTGATGTCATCGAGCACAACGAGCGTGATGAGCAAAAGAAAACAGAGCAAGAAAAGGCGAGACTGGTTCAAGAAAAACAACTTCGGGTCAGTTTGGTTCTTTACATGTTAACAAATCATATTGAACTATTGCTTTTTACTCGGATTTTAAAAAGCCAAATCCGATCAATTAATATATTGTACTACTATAACAGATATTTCATGCTTGATTAATTTTAGTATGTTATGTACTTTTATACTTAACAAAATACGTATAATTCCAGGAAGCATTTGTGGATGGGTTTATCAACGGTCAGCTATTCGACGACTTATTCTTGGAGGACGCTGACGGTCCAAAGCTGAACCAGCTGCCCCAAATGGTGGAATCATTCGACTTGTACAAGTCTAAATTCTGCAAGATCTGCGATGAACTCATTGCTTTCGCGTTGAAGGAATCCGAAAGTAGGGACTTGGAGAAGAGTCTGTTCAACTCTGCTGTCAACAAAGCAAAAGACGCCGACAAGGCACAGGGTGTCAATCTTATCAACGATTTCCTCGCTTACAAGAAGAAGGTGAAATATTATATCACCATTTCCCAATACACATTGCATTGACATACCCCTATGTAAATTCAAAACAAGAGAACTTATAATTTAACATTGCGCCTATGTAAATTCCAAACAAGAGAAGTCATAATTTGAACATTACCCCTATGTAAATGCCAAACAACAGATCTTATAATAAGAACATTGCGCCTCCACAGGTTCTCACAGAAATGAGTCAGATCAGCGATGCCCGGGTGATAGATCAGAAGATATCTGAGCTTCAGGAGGAGCTGAATACTGTCTGGGACACGTTGATGGGCTACGAGCTACAGCTGGCTGAACAGCTTGAGGTACAGATGCATTGTGCCTACATAAAACAAGATACTTTGTGTTGCGACTTTCTTGTTTCCGGATTATGTTATCAAATGAATGATCAATGATGATCTGTATGAAGAATCCGGAATTAAATAACAAATCCGGAATTAAATAACAAATAAATCAAATGAATGATCAATGATGATGATCGGTATGAGGAGTCATCCAATATTCAATTCCGAATTCAACATGCTCATTTCAGTGCAATTCATTTGCAGGAAGTAAACAAAGACTTTGAACGTACGATAAGTGACATGTCTGGCACTTTCACAGAAACAGTCCAGAACTATTTTACTCAGGTTTTCATCATTAATTGACTGATTGAGCCTTAACCAATTGATCTACTGGTAAATCAGGTATCCTGAAAAACAAGAGCCCGGAATTTCCTGCCAATTATTAGACTGCAAAACTCGCTTTTAACCCCAAAGGATTAAAAACGCAACCATAATTATAACCCGAAAAAGCGGACCATGAATCGACTACAACCCGATTTTAACCAACCCTCGGGCTCTTGTATGACAGGAATCAGGATAACCTCATTTATCTATTTCACCACGTCTTCTCTTCACGTGTCCCGTGACTGTCAACTATTTCTACTGTCATTCATCTTCTTCATCAGCATTATCACCAGACATGCCATCTTTTCAGTGCAGAGAGTTAGAGCTGATGCACCACGATAAGCTCACAGAAACCGCTCTTCTTATCATGGAGAAAGTCGTGAAGAACGAACTTGAAGAGGAACTCCCAGAGGATTTGCGACTGGTTTGTTTGTCTTATTTCAATGTTCAGGCTGAATGAAGATTCTTTATTCTCAGTGGACTTAAATCTTATAAAAAACATGAGCACAAGCAAATAAATTAAATCTATCCATCCAGTTGTTTGTAGACAAAGATACGATAACGAATGCTGTGAACACATCCCATGACCTGCACAACCAGAGGATTGACAACAAGGTACATTTCATCCACTATTGTCTGTCTAAAGTCTATGATTTTACTCCGAAGATGCAGGAACTGTTTTCTTTTATTCTATGTAAAAGAATGGAGGCTTGTAAAATACTAAAATAATACCTATAAATATACAATTTTTCCAATTATTGTTGTTGTGAATATTGTGCTACTACTTATAGCGATTATCAAAGTAGTGAATGAGTTCCTCTGCTCACTGTAACAGCCACTCTTCTTAGAATCACGTGACACCATCCCAGGAGGACGAGATAATCACGAGGGTAGCCAACACAAAGGAGAGCTACAACGCCCGGATCCAGGAGGGGGAGGTGCAGAGGAACCGACACAGGGTCGCCGAGATCAACCACTTCCTGGAGAATATCCGGGATGAGCTGGAGCAGTACGAGAATCTGGACAGATAGTCGGAAGAGGGGTCTCAGAGGGGTAATGGAAGAGGGGTCAGAGAGGGTAAATGGGAAAAGTGGAGAAAGAGAGAGAGAGAGAGAGAGGTGGGCGATGGTGTTGTGAGGACCTGCCATCATAGGAAAATTATATGAAACTGAGAGAGTGGTACGTATGGTGTTGAGAAAACAATAACATGGTATTCCGGAATGAATAGCGCCATGGCACCAGTGAATGAGATATTGTCGAGCCTCACTTTGGTTGTATTGAACGGTCCGTTTCAGAATGTTCTTGTCTGATGTCTCATGTCTGATGTCATAGTAAAAGTTTGTGATCGTACCTTGTCAGACGTTGTCTGACCACTTCGACCTTCGTCTTCAGCAGGAGCACGCTTCCGGCAAAATGTGGTATAAAAAGTGTCCACAACTGACTTACTAATCGAGAGACCAGACATTGGACTTGGCCATGGCACACAGTTATCGGTACTGTTGCATCGTTGTCGTACGATCAACGTGAACGATGTATGACCCGCGGCGCTGATTCGAATTCTCGAGAGGGTCTGTCAACGTCAGACAATTGCATCGAGTCATTGAGAATCATTATTGAATTCGATCGCAAAGAGAACAGGCCGTACGTTGTGATAGTACGAGTTTAAGTTTGAGAATCAGAAATATGCATATATTAGCGACAAGTTTTAATTGTAAATAGCTGCTGCAGTATAAACTTTATCATTATGGAGAAAAATTTTAACAATTTTACCAAGAATTTCAATTGTGAATAAACAAAGAAATCAATGTTTTTAGGTACATTTAAACAATAGTGCTTATCATTTATGTCGCATGAATGCAATTGGTTGATTAAATCTAACAATATTTTATATTTACCAAATAAACCAGAAGTTGACTGGCGCTCGAAGGAGGCCATAGGCAACGTCTTGTCGTCTGGCACTCTGGCGATGCAATTCCAATTAAATTTTGGTTCGATCTCCCATGTAAACGGGAGCCTTCGTTATTTATGACAATGACGTCAGACGTTGCACTCGGAAAATTATAATTAAGCGCATCCAGCGCTGTGGAGATTAGAGGATTTGCTAAACACGTATACCGGTATCTCTCCCATATAAACGGCCCGGCTCTGAGTGACGTCACAGATCTCTAAACGTCAATTTTTCTGTATTCTAAACCTAACCAGTAACCATCACCCTAAGCAAAACCCTAACCTTAATCGTAACCCTAACCCTAGCAAATCTTGACCCTCATCCTGACCCTAACCCTAGTACTTAAAGCGCTAGGTGCGCTAGAAAAATATAGTTATAACTATATTTTTCTGAGTGACGTCATTGTCATATAGATAATGAAGGCTCCCGTTTATATGGGAGACCTACCCGTATACCCTTGTCTGACGTACTCGTCAGACTGCGCGAGATCAGTCGTGGCGCACTGGCGCGCGCCGGGGGTCAGGCAACGCCTGACAATTATACCCCTGTTCGATTCGGCGTTCGCGGCGTGCACGTGCCGGGCCGCGTGCGCGTGCACATGCACCCTCAGGCGAGGGAAGCGCGCGGCGGCGCGTACAAACACCTATGCTCGTAGGATGTTACCCTACCCTCGCGCGCGCGGCGCAACGTTCCACATTTGGACGTCACTTTGCGTCCAACAACAAGTCAGAAGAAAGGGACGGACATCGCCCGTCGAACGTGCCGCGGCTACGCGATTCCCTACAGGAAGCGCTCCTTGTGGCGATGCGAACAGAAGTATACGTGTTTAGTATACGGGTTTAAATAAGCCCGTACTGCATGGCATTCGACGGACGTTGCCCGTTTATTACTTCTCACTGGAAACTTTTAGTTTTGAAGACACATCCACATTTGTAGAACCTGTATCTCCCGAGGTCAGGAGAAGCAAGGTACAATAAAGTTCCTTTAGATAAAGCAGTAACATGTTCTTAAAAATGTCCATAAAACAAATAATAAAACAATAATTATTTTTCATGTATTACACCATGATTGAACATATATTATTCTTACCAGAATTGGAGTACGGTGTTCTAAAGGCAAATTGAAAATAGTCATATGGTATATTGGCATACTGACACCTATTTGATACCTATTTTCAATTGGCCCTTTGGAACAATGCAAGATATTCCAAAAGAGCCAGTGGCCCTATAAGACTCAGCCAAATGTTCCAAAGAGGCCAAAGTGGCCCTTTGGAATCTTTAATGTTCAAAAAGACCAAATGCACCCAAAAAAGCAGTCAAAAATGCTGAGTTTTCAGAATTGTTCTTGAGATGAAAAATTTAAAATATGTACAATTTTGTTGAACGTGTCAACAAGCTTTAACATCATTGTTCGTGTAAAAGTTGTTTTATTTGCTTTGCTCTCATGGAATGAAATTATGGTAAATTACTTAAGTGTCACATTGCATTAACATTCCATTTCTAAAAACCTTTTAGGGTTTTTCTTACATGCCATCTTTTCAGTGCAGAGTTAGAGCTGATGCACCCACGATAAGCTCACAGAAACCTCTTCTTTATCATGGAGAAAGTCGAAGAACGAACTTGAAGAGGAACTCCCCGAGGATTTGCGACTGGTTTGTTTGTCTTATTTCAATGTTCAGGCTGAATGAAGATTCTTTATTCTCAGTGGACTTAAATCTTATAAAAACATGAGCACAAACAAATAAATTAAATCTATCCATCCAGTTATTTGTTGACAAAGATACGATAACGAATGCTGTGAACATCCCATGACCTGCAATAAACCAAGTTGACAACAACAAGCATTTCATCCACTATTGTCTGTCTAAAGTCTATGATTTTTACTCCGAAGATGCAGGAACTGTTTTCTTTATTCTATGTAAAAGAATGGAGGCTTGTAAAATACTAAAATAATACCTATAAATATACAATTTTTCCAATTATTGTTGTTGTGAATATTGTGCTACTACTTATAGCGATTATCAAAGTAGTGAATGAGTTCCTCTGCTCACTGTAACAGCCACTCTTCTTAGAATCACGTGACACCATCCCAGGAGGACGAGATAATCACGAGGGTAGCTAACACTAAGGAGAGCTACAACGCCCGGATTCAGGAGGGGGAGGTGCAGAGGAACCGACACAGGGTCGCCGAGATTAACCACTTCCTGGAGAATATCCGGGATGAGCTGGAACAGTACGAGAATCTGGACAGATAGTCGGAAGAGGGGTCTCAGAGGGGTAATGGAAGAGGGGTCAGAGAGGGTAAATGGGAAAAGTGGAGAAAGAGAGAGAGAGAGAGAGAGGGGCGATGGTGGTGTTGAGGACCTGGCATCATAGGAAAATTATATGAGACTGAGAGATTGGTACATGTGGTGTTGAGAAACAATAACATGGTATTCCGGAATGAATTGCGCCATGGCACCAGTGAATGAGATATTGTCGCGGAGCTCACTTTGGTTGTATTGAACGGTCCAATTCAGAATGTTACTATGTTCATGTCCGATGTCATAGTAAAAGTTTGTGATCGTACCTTGTCAGACGTTGTATGACCCCTTCGCCTTTAGCATTCAGCAGGAGCACGCTTCCGGCAAAATGTGGTGTAAAAAGGTGTCCACAACTGACTTACCAATCCAGATACCAGACATTGGACTTGGCCATGGCACACAGTTATCGGTACTGTTGCATCGTTGTCGTACGATCAACGTGAACGATGTATGACCCGCGGCGCTGATTCGAATTCTCGAGAGGGTCTGTCAACGTCAGACAATTGCATCGAGTCATTGAGAATCATTATTGAATTTGATCGCAAGAAGAACAGGCCGTACACGAGTTTAAGTTTGAGAATCAGAAATATGCATATATTAGCGACAAGTTTTAATTGTAAATAGCTGCTGCAGTATAAACTTTATCATTATGGAGAAAAATTTTAACAATTTTACCAGAATTTCAATTGTGAATAAACAAAGAAATCAATGTTTTTTGGTACATTTAAACAATAGTGCTTATCATTTATGTCGCATGAATGCAATTGGTTGATTAAATCTAACAATATTTTATATTTACCAAATAAACCAGAAGTTGACTGGCGCTCGAAGGAGGCCATAGGCAACGTCTTGTCGTCTGGGCACTCTGGCGATGCAATTCAATTAAATTTGGTTCGATCTCCCCATGTAAACGGGAGCCTTCGTTATTTATGACAATGACGTCAGACGTTGCACTCGGAAAATTATAATTAAGCGCATCCAGCGCTTTGGAATGAGAGGGTTTGCTAAACGTATACCGGTATCTCTCCCCATATAAACGGCTAGCTCTGGTGACATCACAGATCTCTAAACGTCAATTTTCTGTATTCTAAACCTAACCAGTAACCATCACCTAAGCAAAACCCCTAACCTTAATCGTAACCTAACCCTAGCAAATCTTGACCCTCATCCTGACCCTAACCCTAGTACTTAAAGCATATGGTGCGCTAGAAAAAATACCAGTTATAACTATATTTGATTGAGTGACGTCATTGTCATATAGATAATGAAGGCTCCTAGTTTATATGGAGACCTACCGTATACCCTTGTCTGACGTACTCGTCAGACTGCGCGAATCAGTCGTGGCGCACTGGCGCGGCATGGGGTCAGGCAACGCCTGACAATTATACCCTGTTCGATTCGGCGTTCGCGGCGTGCGTGCCGGGCCGCGTACGTGCACATGACCCTCAGGCGAGGGGAAACGCGGCGGCGCGTACAAACACCTATGCTCGTAGGATGTTACCCTACCCTCGCGCGCGCGGCGCAACGTTCCACATTTGGACGTCACTTTGCGTCCAACAACAAGTCAGAAGAAAGGGACGGACATCGCCCGTCGAACGTGCCGCGGCTACGCGATTCCCTACAGGAAGCGCTCCTTGTGGCGATGCGAACAGAAGTATACGTGTTTAGTATACGGGTTTAAATAAGCCCACTGCATGGCATTCTTGACGTTGCCCGTTTATTACTTCTCACTGAAACTTTTAGTTTTGAAGACACATCCACATTTGTAGAACCTGTATCTCCCGAGGTCAGGAGAAGCAAGGTACAATAAAGTTCCTTTAGATAAAGCAAGTAACATGTTCATAAAAAATGTCCATAAAACAAATAATAAAACAAGTAATTATTTTTCGTAGCCATTACACCATGATTGAACATATATTATTCTTACCCAGGGTGGGTACGGTGTTCTAAAAGGGCCAAATTGAAAATAGTCATATGGTATATTCGCATACTGACACCTATTTGATACCTATTTTTCAATTGGCCCTTTTGAACAGACAATTTCCAAAAGGCCAAAAGGGCCCCTATAGAAGAAAGTGTTAAAAGGGCCAAAGTGGCCCTTTTGGAATAGCTTTGTGTTCTAAAAGGGCCAAATGCACAAAAACGGTCAAAATGCTGAGTTTTCAGGTGTTCTTGAGATTGAAAGAATTTAAAACTATGTACAATTTTGTTGAACGTGTCAACAAGCTTTGAAAGCATCATTGTTCGTGTAAAAGTTGTTTTTGGTACACTTTGCTCTCATGGAATGAAATTATGGTAAATTGCCAAATTGTCACATTGCATTAACATTCCATTTCCTAAAAGCCTGTCTAGGTGCTTGGTAAACATTCGAAAGCCAGAATCCTTGAGGAACAAAAACAAATGAAAAAAGTAGCATTTTGGTCTGTTTGAGTACATATGGCCCTCATGGAACACGAAGCTATTCCAAAAGGGCCACTTTGGCCCTTTTGGAACACGGGCTGTTCTATAGGGGCCAATTTGGCCCTTTTGGAACACTTGCACTGTTCCAAAAGGGCCAATTGAAAAATAGGTATCGAATAAGTATCAAATATGCGAATATATCATATGTTAGCTTTCATTACACCATATCATTTTTGGTGTCTCATTATCATTTGTTTGGATCTGCCTAGATCTCTGATAAAGGTATCTCACTTGGATCCTGTCAAAGACTAAGGAAAGAGCTGTTGGAAAGTTTTGTGGCTTGACTGTACAAAGATGACTGTATTTGTATCCCAAAGATAATTGTTTATACCTTGCTTGCAAGGAAACAGTCGCCCAGAATGGAGACATTGTTTCACTGGTTGTTTCGTCTCTACGGAGTCGCCTTCAAATGTGCTCATAACACTTTATGTGACAGTTGACTTGATCTTTGATCTAGTTTGACCAGATGGAGCTTTGAATTCCCTACACTGGACAAAGACTAATGATGAACTTAAATTCCTGAATGAACTTGAAGCTTATGAGACTAACGCACCATCTAGTGGTTGGGGAGCGTTAGGCGCCCGTCAAATGCATTCAACCCCACAACACGGTCGCAAGTCCGTGTGCCACAGTGTTAGCTTTCATTACACCATATCATTTTTGGTGTCTCATTATCATTTGTTTGGATCTGCCTAGATCTCTGATAAAGGTATCTCACTTGGATCCTGTCAAAGACTAAGGAAAGAGCTGTTGGAAAGTTTTGTGGCTTGACTGTACAAAGATGACTGTATTTGTATCCCAAAGATAATTGTTTATACCTTGCTTGCAAGGAAACAGTCGCCCAGAATGGAGACATTGTTTCACTGGTTGTTTCGTCTCTACGGAGTCGCCTTCAAATGTGCTCATAACACTTTATGTGACAGTTGACTTGATCTTTTGATCTAGTTTGACCAGTTGGCACTTTGAATTCCCTACACTGGACAAAGACTAATGATGAACTTAAATTCCTGAATGAACTTGAAGCTTATGAGACTAACGCACCATCTAGTGGTTGGGGAGCGTTGGGCGCCCGTCAAATGCATTCAACCCCACAACATGGTCGCAAGTCCGTGTGCCACAGTGTTAGCTTTCATTACACCATATCATTTTTGGTGTCTCATTATCATTTGTTTGGATCTGCCTAGATCTCTGATAAAGGTATCTCACTTGGATCCTGTCAAAGACTAAGGAAAGAGCTGTTGGAAAGTTTTGTGGCTTGACTGTACAAAGATGACTGTATTTGTATCCCAAAGAGAATATATATCATATGACTATTTTCAATTTGGCCCTTTTAGAACACCGTAGGTGGGTATTCATCTTAGAGAGCAAGTTTAGAACGTTAAATGATACGATAAACTTTAAATCAGGAGCTTTCGAAGATCATGTGATTATCGTCGTCAGCTGTTACACATTGGCACCCACAATCTGATGGTACCAGATGAGGCAATTCAGACACAAAATTGGTCTGAAACTCCATCCCATGCATAAAACTATACTGTTTGACTTAAAACACAAGGTTCAGAATGACAATTTTTTATACAGTAGTATTTTACTTCACATGGTCACAAATATCTGACTTCAAGAGTATGTCTTCAGAATCTCTATGGCATGTGGATGAATTCACAGTTGATTTAAAATCTTATATCCACAAAATACTTGTCAGTATCATCATTTGAATCTGACCGGAATGTATTAAAAAAGTAACATGATTCAATTGAAGTATTGTATTTTATCATAGTATAAACTGGAGAGTAGTTGTTGATATTATCTTTGTAAAACACTACTGAATTCAGGTATTGGTTGTTGTTTTTCTTGACCTCTCCCACAAAGAAATTTGCAATGTATTGAGTCAAATATATTGCGTTTTGTGTGTGTGGTATGTCAAGATATATTGACCACTCGAAAGCATTTTTCTCTGGATGAAATTGTGAAGCATAGATAGGATACTTTTGGTGTTCAACCAGCGCTGCATATTCCTTGCTATTACTGTCCCATGCAACTGCAAGCAGGTTGAATTTATTGTGCAGCAAACCTTTGCTATCCTCAAAGTGCGATTTGTTTACACAAAAGTTGTGTGAATTATATGTAAGCTTCTCCACTTGTATTGCCTGATATAACTTACTATCTATGTTCTTCAACAATCGAGAATCCTGGGCACCCTGATAAAAGGCAAATAAGTCAATCACAGCAATCATCATACCAAATAAAAGAAATCAGAAACCTTCATTTTTAAATATCATGAAAGATGGATAAAATTGAAAATAAAGAATTAAATTTTCTTTATAACATCTATACGAATATGTTTTAGTGCTTCTTAAATTGTCCAAGCTGTCATGGTCCAACTTATTAATATGATCATAATTTTGCTTTGTTGAAGTTCAATCAGTAATTTGCTAATTATATATAACTTACATCTGTTACAGATAGATTACTAGCCATATGTGCATCACATTCAAACATGACATCACTCCTGAGTAAGTTGTCTCCTGCTGCTGCATAAAGAATGGCTTCAAATCCTGTTGATAGTGCCATTATTTGAAAATATTGCTTTGCATGTTCAATAATTCAGGTACCTGTTGTGTTTATAACATTAAAGCATACTATTGTTTGGAAGAATCAAATTGAAATAAATTCTAATTTTAAGGATCATAATATTAACTATTAATAGAACTTTATCACCTAGGCAAGTCCCCCAAAGTGGAAAAAATGTTCCGTTTCCATTAGTGTCTAATGTCCATTCATATATAAATTTAACAGCTTTGAAGTATTGAGATCCTGGTATGATCTGAAAATGTTGCCATGCATCAATATCAATTAATTTATTGTATTCAATATTTGACATAAATTCAATTGTTAAAAATATTGTATCAGTGCTGCAGGTTCAGTGCTGCAGGTTCAGTATGTTTTTAGGCTCAGTATGATTATATGTCTTGGCATACATTTCAATTATTAGTATATACAAATATTTAGTATACAATTATTCATTATGCAAGTATTTTGCTATAGGATCCCCGAGGTCAATGCTATAACTATAAGCAATCAAGTTCAACAATCAATCTCATAATTGAAAGCTTTCCATATAGGTACTATATTTAATTTGCAAGACTTGTATCTAAAGACTTGTACTGCTTTCAATTGTTACAATTGGTTGAATCTTTCAGTTGATACATAATAAAGCCATTACCTGGGCTCCACCTGGAAATAGCACACCATTTACCGAATGGAGTGTTCTATTTAGGGTGTCAGCATCTGATGAATCAAAAATTGGAACAACTTGAGCCCCTGAAATAGAGATATATAATTCCAAAGTAGTTGTAATTAATACTAATTATACCCATTACCCAGATAGATTTAGATGCACTTACTACGTGTGTCCACTGTCCAATGGACTACATATATTGCAGTATATGTAACAGTTAGTTCAATGTACCTGCCATTTCAATGAATTTTACATATGATGCTGCAATATAGGAGTTCCCAAATTCTCTGTATTCTTTGTATGTTTTCTGAGTTAAAATTCCAATTACAGGTCCTTTATAGCTCTCTGGGTAATAAGTTTTCTTTGCTTCAACTTTCACTGAGGCACAGTTCGACACTGAAACCACCAGTGCCCAAGCTAATACAGCCAACATCTGCATCATGCTTATACCCTGTGGTAGAGTGATAGTGTTATGTAAATCATAATGCAAGATGACTCTGATATCCTATGATACATATTCATAAGGTACGAAATTTGGCTATTTTTCGAAAAAAATCTCCAAATTTTCGTCCCCCACAAAATCTCAATATGACGTCATCATACAATACGTTAACAATACGTGCAATAATTTCTATAAGCGCATTCCCAGCCATGCTCTAAGTGTATAATAGTGCACATCGATAGCAGCCAGAATGCAAGTTGGTCATTTTTGACATTTAAAGGCTTCTGTGCAGTGAAAAAGGCATCCCAGATGGTTGGAAACAGTCTTATATGAAAGAACTCATTGATATCTATCATTTGCAACAAAAATTATCAAAATCCGACCTTGCGTTGAGATTTTATGAGGTTAAAACCATTTAAAAAGTCGCTTTCGATTTGTGACATGCGACTCGATTTTCCCTCACAAAAGAGCTCATAACTCAAAAACTAAAAGAGATACAGCCTTGGGACCTATCTCAAAATTCGAGAAGACCCTCTTACATAAGAAGAGTCTTCACTGGAAAGGTCAAGTCCTTCGTGGCCCGGTTGAGGTTATCGAAGGCGGTGTAATGCCAGTAGACCGGCCTTCTTAACCTCAATATCCAACACAGAAGAGAAACCAATCCTACACCAAACTGTAGTACCCATGGCTGCTACAAGTTGACATGGATAGATCCTGGCTACCTGCTTTACTTTTTCCGTGGTCTGGTCAAAGAGGCGGTACAAAGGCGACGACCTATTATTCCCAGAGGAGAGGGCCTGACCTGAAGTTGTCTTACCAACTTGTAGTACCCATGGTGGCTACAAGTTGGTGGCATTAAACTGGTCCTACCTCTTTTTGCTTTTTTGGTGTCCCTCAGGGGTTAATCTTAGGCCCGTTTTCCGAAAACCGGGTTTTCGGATGTCGCGACACAAATTTAGCCTCAAGACCACAATAGAAGCCAATGAAAACATATTTTTGTTACCAAGATGAAGCTGAAACTGTCAAGGATCCCCTCAAACCAAAATTTTGCACAATGGGATGAATTTGTGGCTCTCAGGTGAGGTTAAGCGATGTCCTCCCGGGAATTTCATCTTAAAATTTGGCCTTGTTTTTGCCTCAAATGAACAACGAAAGGTCAAAAACTCCCAACTTTTATCCAAGGCCAAGTATAATCTGACCTCTTGATTAAGATTACATTTCTTTAAGAGGACTGAAGCACCTCCATGAGGTTAAAAATGGCTAAAAACTGTAAAATCCAGGTTTTCAGATGTCGCGACACAGTTTTAGCCTCAAGACAACAACAAAAGCCAATGAAAACAGATTCTTGATGGCAAAATGAAGCTGAAACTGTCTAGGATCACCTCAAACCCAAATTTTTCACAATGGGATGGATTGGTGGCTCTCAGGAGAGGTTAAGTGACTTCCTCCCGGGGATTTTATCAAAAATTCAGGCCATTTTTTAGCCTCAAATGGGCAACGCAAGGTCAAAAACTCCCAAATTTGACCAAGGAAGTATATTTTGACCTTTGATTGAGACTGATAACTTTGGGAGGACTCAAACACTTCTTTGATGTTTGAAGTGGCTAAAACAGTAAAATCCAGGTTTTGAGATGTCGCGACAAAATTTAGCCTCAAAACAGCAACATAAGCAAGTAAAGACATATTCTTGATACCAAAATGAAGCTGAAACTGTCTAAGATCACCTCAAATCAAAATTGTACTCATTAGGATTTGTTGGCAGATCTCAGGTGAGGATAAGTGTCTTCCTTCCCATGTTTTTATCAAAAAATTGGATTTTGTGTTAGCCTCAAATCGACAACGCAAGGTCACAAATTCCTAAATTTTGACCTAAAAGGTGGATTTTGACCTCCAGATCAAGAAAAAAATACTTTTGGAGGACTAAAACACTCCTTTGATGCATTAAATGGCCAAAAGCTGTGAAATAAGGTATTTTTTGCTCAAATCAGCCTCATATTTAACCTCACAGTTGCCACAAATAAGGTAATATCATGTTCAAAAAAGTTTTTTGGTCACCACAGATGTCCAAACTAACTTTTTATGTGAAAAGATTGGCATTATAACCTTTTTGAAAAAATGATGTATAAATAAGCCAATGTCACAAATTCCTTACATTCTGGCTGCTATCAATGTGCACTCCTCACATTGGCTAATACACTAAGAGCATGCTAAATGGTCATGACGCTAATAAATTTATTGCACTCGGCTACCCCTCGTGCAATAATTTCTATTAGCCAATTTTGAGGGTACTTGTAGGCGTGCAATAATATAGAGTTACTCAACGAATAAGTGTGAAGTAACATGATTTATGCCACGAGCGAAGCGAGTTGCATAAATCGCATTATACCCCTCCCAAGCTTGTTTTAGCGACCGTGTAAGTTTGGTTATACGGTCTTCATTGAATTACAGTGCAAAAAAGCTTAAACTGAAATTTGATTTTATAAAGGAGCACTCAAATATCTACTTAAGCGTTGAACTGGACGAGGGTCGTCAGACCCGAGTGGGAAGAAATACTGTTGTTTGGTCGGAGAATAGTCGGTGGTCCCAGCTATTTCTGGTCGGTATAATCCGGTTCCATGATTCAGCTGTGACCGTATACCTGATAATGGACTCGGCACGCCTCGTCCATTATCCAACTTACACAGTCTCGGCTCTCACCTCGACCATGTAAGTTGCGGTATACGGTCACCACTTCGACATGTAACCGCTTATTATTCACCGAAGCCGAAGGCTGAGTTGAATAATGATTTGTTTTTAACGAGGGCGTAGCCCGAGTTGAAAACAAGCTGTTACTTCATACTTATGAGTTGTGTAACGATATTATTCACCAAGTGTACAAACGTACAAAGCTTTGAGCCTTTAAAAGGCTGAGATTTTTAGCATTCTGTACAGTTCACAGCAGAAAAGGACGTTCCGTTGTATCACTTTTTTGTTGGAGAGCAATTATCTACTGATCAGGCAAATTAGCAGTGTGTAAGCTCTCCCAGCAGAAAAGGACGTTCTGTCGTATCACTAATTTGGCAAAAGTGTTGAATAACATCATAAAAATGGCAAATAACACGGTGTAAGAGTGGAATAACATGGTAAAAGTGTGAATAATACTAAAAAAGGTGGAGTAATACGACAAAAAACTCTAAATAACACGTTTTTATTCAACCGGAATAACCCCACCACATGGTGAATAATATGATGTTACTACACACTATTGAGGTGTGGATTGGTGAATATTCCTCGAGGCGAAGCCGAGTGGAATATGGGAAATCCACACCGATATCCGTGTGTAGTAACATTATTATTTAACGATCCGAAAAAAGTGCCAATTCCGCTCCGTAAACTGGATTTCAAACTCGGCGAACGGGCTGTGAGTTAAATAATATGATTTTACTACACACTATTGAGGTGTGGATTGGTGAATATTCCTCGAGGCGAAGCCGAGTGGAATATGGGAAATCCACACCGATATCCGTGTGTAGTAACATTATTATTTAACGATCCGAAAAAAGTACGAGGCCGCTCCGTAATCTGGATTTCAAACTCGGCGAACGGGCTGTGAGTTAAATAATAAGTAATATTGCACTCCTCACATTGGCTAATACACTAAGAGCATGGCAAATGGTCATGACGCTAATAAAATTATTGCACTCGGCTTCGCCTCGTGCAATAATTTGGTATTGTCGCACTCAGCCTGCTCCTTGTGCGACAATACAAATTATTGCACTCGGCTACGCCTCGTGCAATAATTTCTATTAGTGCATTCCCAGCCATGCTCTAAGCGTATATTAGCACATTCCAAGCCATGCTCTAAGCGTATATATTGTAATTGTGCTGTAAAAATTATACCCATTATTCATTCATTCAAATCTATCTCATAAGGTATAATTTATCTCGTAAGGTAATAATCATGCTTATTGTTTCATGATTAGCAATCATTGCTGTTAATTTATCAAGAACAAAATAAAAATAAAAAATTTTTATGTCGAGACTGTTGTCTAGCAAAATATGGTGCAAGACTCTAGCAATTTCGGTACAAAGAAAATATCTCATATCTTCTATGCCTATTGATTTAGATAATGAAAAGGATGCTAATTGTGTTATTATCACAATAGATTGTCACACTTTGTTTTCTTTTAAATACAAGTTATGTTGTGAAGGCTGAAAGTTAACACAAAACTTTGTTATCATTTAACAAATAGGATTGACATTTAGCTAACAGGGTTATACACGTCCTTGTGAACTCGTGAAACAGCTGCACCTTCAAGTGAATGAAAACTGTTCGATACAGAAGTTTTAATAAACGTTTAGCAGGAGAGTATAAATCAAAAATTCGTTTAGCAGGAGAGTATAAAGTAAATATTCGTATTATAACTATCATTGATAAGAGATAAGTGAAAACATTAAAAACTGATTAAGAACGTTTCAAAAACTGTCATAGCTAGAATTTAACCATAGTATTGAAGTATTATAATTGAGTATTTGATTGGCAATTCAATGATTTGAAACTACCAAAGAAACGAACTTTTCCCTAATTATTAAGGGATTGGAGGTTTCACTGTCCGTTTTGTCTGGTCGTCTGGAAATCAAAGACAATTTAAAAAACAGACTAGAAAAAACAGTCATGAAAATTTCATTTGATTTCGTCCTTGTTGTCTGCTTTTAAAAGCAAAAACGGACAAAGTGGTCATACCCGTCTTGTCCACTTTGTCTTTTTGTCCCGAAAACCAGCCCGGAAATCAAGAAGTAAAGACCAAGTGACCGACGCAGACAAAATGGACTTTGACACTCCCCCTTTATTTCCATGAAGGGGATATTTAGGTATGCATTGATTTGTTCACATATTTCGTAATCAATACTTGGCCATTTTCAGCCCTCCTCCCTCCCCTCGAAATCAAACGTTATCAAAGCCCACCTCCCCTCTTGAGGAGAGTCATGGCTAACCTATCCTCGCCTTCTTGAGTAGACAATAAAGAAAATGGACAGTGTAAATTCTTTAATACTACTGATTGTTTCAATTTCGTAAAAATTTGATGAAAATATTTAGGAAAGGTTGCTGAAAATGTTGCATTTTGTCGGTTTTCTGAACGTAATCATTTGAAGACAACCTCTCCCCCTAAATGGTTACGCAATATGTGAGCGATCCAAAACTCACAAATATTTTGAGCAAAACATTTTTTAACTGACGGACTCAAAATTGAAACTATCTGATGATAATGGTGTGTGTAAAGCTACGGATTATTGAGAATACTTTATCTTGTCTTGTGATCTCAAGGTTTCAAATTTCATAAGGTTTCAAATTTCTGGTTCTTTAGGTCATGAACTTATTGTCGCTCTACTTGGAACCCGTCATCTATCATCACCAGAATGTGGTTCAAAATAATGGTGAGTTGATCTTACTTGGCCTTTTTCAGTTTATATTTCGTTTTTATATTTAGCTTTGTATTAGCAAACAAGTCTAAAAATCTATTTTACAGCACCCTCTTACTTTTATTAACAGTTTAATGCAGTGGCATAAAATTGAAAACCCTATTAATTAAGGTACTTAGAACTTTAAACTTTAAAGTAGTCTAACCATCCAGTAACTTAAAATAAAGCTTATAATAACTACTTATTAACAGCTGTTAATAATGGTGCTGGCTGTTTGCAACCTCAAATCTATGGGAGATACTTAGAAACTGGTGCAACAATAACGAAGACAAAAAAAGAGAAAATAGTACAGCCTTGTTTATCAATGAGTCACAATAATCCCCCACCAAAACCACCAGTAAAACGGACAATTGAAGAGGAGCTAAAGCGAGAAGCAAAACTGGAAAAGATGCGAGATTACGCCAGAAAACGCTTTCTACTTGAAACTCCTCAGCAAAGAGAAGTGAGACTAAACAAGAGTCGAGTGTACGCTCGTCAAAGGCGACTGTCAGAAACCCAAGCAGCACGGGAACGTCGTTTGGCGTGCTTGAAGGCTGCCGACCATCAGCGTAGAGCTGCTGAGACGGCTGAACACAGGGAGGTTAGATTAAGGAAAATGAGGGAGAGAGCCAGGAAGAACTATAGTGAGAAGCAGAAACTGAAGATTAGCAACGGAAAAGGATAGGGAGAAAAGGATATGGTGTCATTCAGACAAGTTAATTTGTGATGAAAAGTAGAATTGATGAACTTATGAGAGATGAAACGAACAACAGATATTTTAACTCCGTTCTCTGTAGGCCCAGAACTACTGAACAAAGTCTGGGAATGATCACAGTGAAAGCTGCTTTGAATTGCTTTGCTATTTTAACGTTTCATTGTGTGCTTAGCTATCACTGCGACACTGCACTAGGTAACTGAATAAACGGTTGGAAATCAAAAACAAGGAACCTATATTTAATAGTAAGTTTTTAGTTTTTATTTCCCTTATATTTCATTTGTCTGTTGTCAATTTTATTAACTTTAATTAACTCCTCGAATTAAACTTATTGGTGATATTGAGTAGAGTTTGTTTCATTTGTTTCATGTACTATTTTCCAAACTTTATTAATGAAGCGCTATTTTCAAAATTGAATGTGCTGTTTGTGATGTATATTATATATCTCATGTTATAATTCCTAACTCACCATTCACTCTGTGTTTACTTGAAGTAAGCCAGTTTTCAATAACACGTGCCTTATTTACTTCCACCACTCTACATGGACCATACTAACATCTCAAAATGCTAATTATACCTGGATTACAGAGACTAGTGGGACTCAGCTGCCCCATTTCACTGTCGCATCATGTGTGAGCCCGCTCCTCCATACTTATAGGTAATGACTGTCCGTGTGCGTAATAAATAATATCATGTTACCATGGTAACGCCGTAGGTAAATAGGAGACTGGAGCAGTGGTTTGACTGCTAATCGTGACAGTGTTTGTGGCCACCAGTTACTGTCACGCGGATTTCCGCTCACTTAGTCTTGATTAAAAGCTTAATTCGCTAGGACAGTTCTTATTTTCATCGTTTGTTTTAGAGATAAGAATTATGAGGTGTTTCATTTTGGGGTTTCTATCTAGGTCCTAGGATCTTAATCATACTAATATTAAGAAATTTGCTATGGTTATCAATATAAGCCCCCACCCAGAATGCGACATCGCCATGAAGAGCATTGATATCGCCTCAGTGGAATCAGTTATCGCCTCCTTCTGAAAATTGTCGCCAGCAATTACATCATTTGCGACAATTTTCTAAGTAGGCGACCATTTAGTTTTGTTTTTGTCGCCTACAATGTATTTTTTGTCGCCTAAGTAGTACTTGATTATCATAATTTGTCGCATGTAACAAAAATAATCGCCTTCTGGACTATGTCCAAGTCTTGAGCAAATTTGTCGCCTCATGTAATAAATTGTCGCTTACTCTGGTGATGTAATAAATCCGTCGTCTTTAAGAAAAATAATCGCGTTTGATATTTTCGTAGAATATCCGAATTCTAGATTAAAATCGTCGCATATCCAGGTTGATTGTCGCTTCAGGAATCTTTTGAAATTTAATTAGAATATATAATTAATGTTGAAACAACGTGTGGGTTACATTTACACATGGCAGAGAGAGCTTGAATTGAAACATCTTTCTCAGTTTTACGAAAATTACGATAGAGTGGATTGCAGATTTAGCAAAGAAATGAAATTGCGTTATTCGTAATTGATACACACAATGAAACTATTTCAACATGTTTTCATGGTGCGTGGTTTAAAACTAAAAGTAGGCAGATACGTTGACGTTATAATCAATGGCGCTATCATCATCTTTGAACTTTGATATAGACATGTCACATATCTTTTCCTTCCTACCCTCCTTTATGCAAATATGCGATCGAATTAAGTGCTGCAGCTCTCTTCCGCATCCAGTTCTGATCTAATGAAGTGATAATTGCGTGTTTGCTTAATAGCTCGTAATGAGGTTAGAAGAAGGTCTAATTTCATACTTGCCCCTGTCTCAATTCTTGTGTGTAAATGTAAGTGTTACTGTTATGTCATCTTCGCGAGTAAATATGTAGCACATCATGATCATTTATCTATTTCACTACGTCTTGTCTCTTCATGTGTCCCGTGTCTGTCAGCTATTTCTATTGTCATTCATCTTCTTTATCGGCATTATCACCAGACATGCCATCTTTTCAGTGCAGAGAGTTGGAGTTGATGCACCACGATAAGCTCACAGAAACCGCTCTTCTTATCATGGAGAAAGTCGTGAAGAACGAGCTAGAGGAGGAACTCCCAGAGGACTTGCGACTGGTTTGTTTGTCTCACTTAAATGTTCTGACTAAATGAAAATTCTTTATTCTCAGTGGACTTAAATCTTAGAATAAACATGGACACAAGCAAATCATAAATTAAATTTATCCATCCAGTTGTTTGTTGACAAAGATACGATAACGAATGCTGTGAACACATCCCATGACCTGCACAACCAGAGGATTGATAACAAGGTAAAATTTATCCACTATTGTCTGTCTAACTATGAGTTTACTCCGGTTACTCCTGCGAAGATGCAGGAACTGTTTTCCTTTCATCTATGGAGGCTTGTAAAATAATAAATATATAATTTTTCCGATTATTGTAGTTTTTGAATGTTGTGCTACTACTTTTAGCGATTATCAAAGTAGTGAATGAGTTCCTCTGCTCACTATAACAGCCACTCTTCTTAAAATCACGTGACACCATCCCAGGAGGACGAGATAATCACGAGGGTAGCTAACACTAAGGAGAGCTACAACGCCCGGATTCAGGAGGGGGAGGTGCAGAGGAACCGACACAGGGTCGCCGAGATTAACCACTTCCTGGAGAATATCCGGGATGAGCTGGAACAGTACGAGAATCTGGACAGATAGTCGGAAGAGGGGTCTCAGAGGGGTAAATGGAAGAGGGGACAGAGATGGGTAAATGGGGAAAGTGGAGAAAGAGAAAGGTGGACGATGGTGTTGTGAGGACCTGGCATCATAGGAAAATTATATGAAACTGAGAGAGTGGTACATATGGTGTTGAGAAAATAATAACCTGGTATTCCGGAATGAATTGCGCCATGGCACCAGTGAATGAGATATTGTCGGAGCTCACTTTGGTTGTATTGAAGGGTCCGTTTCAGAATGTTACTATGTTCATGTCTGATGTCATAGTTAAAGTTTGTGATCGTACCTCTTCAGACGTTGTCTGACCCCTTCGCCTTCAGCAGGAGCGCGTCCGGCAAAATGTGGTGTAAAAAAGTGTCCACAACTGACTTACTAATCCAGCGATCAGACATTGAACTTGGCACACAGTTATCGGTACTGTTGCATCGAGTCATTGAGAATTATTAATATTATTGAATTTGATCGCAAAGAGAACAGGCCGTACGTTGTGAGTACGAGTTTGAGAATCAGAAGTATGCATATATTAGCGACAAGTTTTGATTGTAAATAGCTGCTGCAGTATAAACTTTATCATTATGGAGAAAAATTTTAACAATTTTACCAAGAATTGCAATTGTTCAATTGTGAATAATCAAAGAAATCAATGTTTTTAGGTACATTTAAACAATAGTGCTTATTATTCATGTTGTGATGCAATTGGTTGATTGAATTTATCACAGTATATTATCATTACCAAATATACGAGAAGTTGACTGGTCGTTTGAAGGATGTTCCCCTACCCTCCGCCGCGCACACAACGACCCTCCAAATTCAAACTTCCGAGTGTTGCGCGCTAGGGATGAGAGAAACCCATCAAACTGGTCGTCTGGCACTCTGGCGATGCACTATGACATTAAAGTCTGACGTCAGTCGGGAAATTATAATTAAGCGCATCTTCCCCTAACCAGGGGTGTCGCGAAACGCTTTTTAGCGCTTGCCGCGCCGCGCACTCCGTGCGCGTAACCAGGGCCCTGGTTAGGGCAAATTCCTGGTTAGGGCAAAAGCGCATCTAGTGCTGTGAAGATGAGAGCTTTGCTAAACACTAATATTAAATATGATACCCTTCAGTGTTCGCCTCGCGCGGCGCGGTTCCTCAGGGCCGGGAAACTTACTCCATGTTATGGAGCCTTATTTTGCGCGCGCGGAGCGCGCCTCTTCAGAAAAGTGCGCGCGCGCGCGCAAACAAACAGGGACACGTAACATGTGGTAACGGGAAACGCACGGCGCGTACAAACAACTATGTTGCCCTAACCAGGACCCTGGTTACGCGCACGGAGTGCGCGGCGCGGCAAGCGCTAAACCTACACAATTTCCAATTGTTTTCTGTCATACCTTTACAATTAAGAAAACTCAACAAGTGAAAGTCTTGTAGGATGTTACCCTATCCTCCGCCGCGCACACAACGTTTTCCCTCCAAACCTCCGAGTGTTGCGCGCAAGGATGGGAGAAATCCATCAAGTGAAAGTCAGGAATGATAATTAGTTGAAAAGTAATTAAGTTGAAATTTAGTTGAAAAGATTACCCAATACTCTTATTCATCTTCAATCTTTACAATTGAAAACCACAGAAAATACAAATGACGACTTAATGTTAGGATGATCTTTCTGAAGATTACAAGTTATGATCTAATGTTAGCTCGAAAACTTGCTGTGTAAAGTCATTTTGAATTCAAGTCAATTATGCAATTTTATTGGTGTTTTATCATTGGTAACACCTTTGTACAAACCATGAAAAATCAAATTCAACAGGTATTCTACATGCTTCTTTTATTACAGAACTTGGCTTTCTATTAACTATTAGTTTTGAAGACCCTAACACATCCACATTTGTATGTTGTAGAACCTGTATCTCCTGAGTTCAGGAGAAGCAAGTAGAATATAATTCCTTTAGATAAAGCAAGTAACATTTTCATAAAAAATGTTCATAAAACAAACCATAAACAAGTAACTATATTTCATAGCCATTACACCATGATTGAACATAAATTACTCTTACCCAGGGTTGGTATTCATGTTGCACATTGGTACCCACAATCTGATCATATAAGATGAGGCAATTCAGACATAACAAGAATTGCGCCTGCACCGACACAATTATTGTTGTTCCCGTATAGGCCGTATGCAGGCGCTTAATTTCCCTCCCCCGCGGTGCTTGATGTAGCCTTAGCATCTTAATAAGATGATACAAAACGCAGTCGTTATAAAGTAATAAGAGTATGAAATATAAATATTGTTCCGATGCGCGTGCTGCTGCTGCTGCGCGCGACCACCGACAACACAAATTGGCACGTGCCATTTCTTCTAAAATTCTTGCGCGCGCGTTCGTTGTTGTACTCATTTCGTTGTAGATTTCGCGCCATTTTGTTGAATTGGATTACGTTTCGCATCAAATTGTGTCACCGTTTATTCACGCGATGTATTTTCTTGAATGTTTATACTAAGTTGATATCACTTTTTATCTGATTTTCAAATTTCGTGCTTTTGTTTTGTTTCAATGCTGTCTCTTGTTCCAAAAAACAATATTCGTCTTTCACAGCGAATAGTCTTCCTCAAACTTAGTCGAATCCAGCAGAAAGCTAAAAGTTATGCAGTTTGGTACTAAACCTAGTACAAAACCGAAGCCTTTTCCTCCAATCCACCGCCCAACTCACACCTAAGATTTTAACTTTTTAAGACACGAATTCTTCAACAGCCTAATTAAATTTAGAACTTATCATAATTTAGGAGTTCGAGCATGCGGCACGGATGGGCCAGATCAACCTATAAGATTTATACTTTTGACAACCGACAGCTCCATGAAATTCGATATTTTGAAGATTTTGTGATTTGGGGGGGGGGACGGACGGAGGGACGAGAGACGGAGGGACGGAGGGACATTTTCGCGACTGATATTATAAAGGAGCAATCCGGGCACTTTCCAGAAATTACAGTAGTTGTATTGCAAAACTGGACCTGCTATACACATATCCTATTCCTAACCTTCCCAAACCACGATCTCTGCCAACCCTCTCATTTGCCTTTTTGTATTCACAAAATGGCCAATGGGGAGGGAAAAAATTGGTCTGAAACTCCATTCCATGGATCAAACTACACTGTTTGACTTAAAGCACAAGGTTCAGAATGAAAATCTTTTATACAGTAGTATTTTACTTCACATGGCCACAAATATCTGACTTCAAGAGTCTGTCTTCAGGATCTCTATGGCATGTGGATGAATTCACAGTTGATTTAAAATCTTATATCCACGAAATACTTGTCAGTGTCATCATTTGAATCTGACCGGAATGCATTAAAAAAGTAACATGATTCAATTGAAGTATTGGATTTTATCATAGTATAAACTGGAGAGTAGTTGTTGATATTATCTTTGTAAAACACTACTGAATTCAGGTATTGGTTGTTGTTTTTCTTGACCTCTCCCACAAAGAAATTTGCAATGTATTGAGTCAAATATATTGCGTTTTGTGTGTGTGGTATGTCAAGATATATTGACCACTCGAAAGCATTTTTCTCTGGGTGAAATTGTGAAGCATAAATAGGATACTTTTGGTGTTCAACCAGCGCTGCATATTCCTTGCTATTACTGTCCCATGCAACTGCAAGCAGGTTGAATTTATTGTGCAGCAAACCTTTGCTATCCTCAAAGTGTGATTTATTTACACAAAAGTTGTGTGAATTATATGTAAGCTTCTCCACTTGTATTGCCTGATATAACTTACTATCTATGTTCTTCAACAATCGAGAATCCTGGGCACCCTGATAAAAGGCAAATAAGTCAATCACAGCAATCATCATACCAAATTAAAGAAATTAACCTTCATTTTGAAATATCATGAAAGATGGATAAAATTGAAAGTTAAGAATTAAATTTTCTTTATTACATCTATATATGTTTTAGTGCTACTTAAATTGTCCATGTCCAAGCTGTCATGGTCCAACTTATTAATATGATCATAATTTTGCTTTGTTGAAGTTCAATCTTTAATTAGCTAATTATATATAACTTACATCTGTCACAGATAGATTACTAGCCATATGAGCATCGCATTCAAACATGACATCACTCCTGAGTAAGTTGTCTCCTGCTGCTGCATAAAGAATGGCTTCAAATCCTGTTGATAGTGCCATTATTTGAAAATATTGCTTTGTATGTTCAATAATTCAGGTACCTATTCAGGTACCTGTTGTGTTTATAACATTAAAGCATACTATTGTTTGGAAGAATCAAATTGAAATTAATTCTAATTCTAAGGATCATAATATTATCTATAGAAGTTTATCACCTAGGCAAGTCCCCCAAAGTGGAAAATATGTTCCATTTCCATTAGTGTCTAGTGTCCATTCATATATAAATTTAACAGCTTTGAAGTATTGAGATCCTGGTATGATCTGAAAATGTTGCCATGTATCAAGGTATCAGTATCAATTAATTCATTGTATTCAATATTTGACATAAATTCAATTGTTAAAACTTTAAAAATATTATATCAGTGCTGATATTTTTGCAGGTTCAGTATGTTTCTAGTATGATTATATGTCTTGACATACATTTCAATTATTATTATATACAAATATGGTATGACAAAAAACAATTGGAAATTGTGTAGGTTACGCAGCGCCCTTGTAAATTTTTGCGATTAAAAGAGGTGATATGGGCTTTAATCGCAGCGCTGGCGTGGTGGTTGGCTGTTGGGTGCAAGGAATATAGGCTAATCAATTCTATAAATCAATAGTTTCATTCATCTATTAATGAATTCAATTGAATTTCTATGGATTAAAAATATTCCTTGCAACTACAGCCTACCACCACGCCAGCGCTGCGATTAAAGCCCATATCTCTTTTAAAAATTTACAAGGGCGCTATAACCTACAAATTTCCAATTGTTTTTTGTCATACCATATCATTCTTTTTGTTCACAAATTTTGTTCAACAAATCCTGAAACGAAGTATAAGCGACAATTGGTTTAATTGGCCAATTATCAAATTAATCGATTTTAGACGAAAATTTTTACACATCTCACTACACAATTTATGTCAAAGTTTCCGATGCTGTTGGATCAAAGTCGATACCATGTTTCTAACAGGGGATATAAGCGATAATTGGTTTAATTGGCCAATTATCAAATTAGCGAATAATGAAAATTTTTACATAGCACACTACACGCAATCTATGTCAAAGTAAACTATGGCGTTGGAATGAAGTCGATACCATGTTCCTGGGGCGAGATATTAGCGATAATTGGTTTAATTGGGCCACTATCCAATTAAGCGATTTGCAATGAAAACTTTTATGTGGCTCACTTCACACAATTCATGCCAAAGTTTACGATGGCGTGAGAATGAAGTCGATACCATCTTCCTGAGACGAAATATAAGCGATAATTGGTTTAATTGGCCAACGACCAATTAAGCGATTTGCAATGAAAACTTTTATAGAGCTTACTTAACGCAATTCATGCCAAAGCTTACGATGGCGTTAGAATGAAGTCGATACTATATTCCTGAGACGAGATATATGCGTTAATTGGTTTAATTGGCCACTATCCAATTGCTTGATTTGCAATGAAAATTTTTACATAGCCACTTTACGCAATTCATGCCAAAGTTTACGATGGCGTTAGAATGAAGTCGATACCATCTTTCTGAGACGAGATATAGGCGATAATTGGTTTAATTGGTCAATTATCCAATTATACAATTTGATATTAAAATTCACATATAGCCTACTACACGTGCCCTATGCCAAAGTTTCTGATGCCGTTGGACTTATGACGATATCTGTTTTTGTTTTCTCATAAAGTGATTTATAAAAACTGTCGTTGTATCGAGAGAGAGACGACGATAATACTAATTTCCGTGATTTAGGCATTTTTTTAATAATTTTTTCCTGCCAAACCGTACGGCCGATTTTCATGAAATTTTCAGGTTTTCTTTATCATGTGATGGACTAAGCCTGTGCAAATTTTCTTGATCAAAAACTGAAATTAACATCTTGAAAACACGACACGAAAATCGCGATTTTCGCAAATCACTGTATTTTTATATAATGGGCGCTGGCAAACAAGTTTTCAATACTTGTAAACAATTCCACTACCACTTTAAGCACTTCATGCTGGTACTTTCGGCTTGTTTGGGTGTCTGGCCTTGGTCCCGGCCCTTCAGGCCGGGACTGCTGGCCACTACTGCCCTCGGCCCTTCGGGCCGAGGGCATCTGCCCGGGCAGATGCCCTAGAGGTGTGTGCAAAATGCGCTGCGGGCGCTTGCCAGCGCCCTGATTCAATATACAAATATTCAGTATGCAAGTGTTTTGCTATGGGATCCCCAAGGTTAATGCTATAACTATAAGCAATAAAGTTCAACAATCAATCTGATAATTGAAAGCCTTGCATATATTATGTGCTATATTTAATTTGCAAGACTTGTATCTAAAGACTTGTATTGCTTTAAATTGTTACAATTGATTGAATCTTTCAGTTGATACATAATAAAGCCATTACCTGGGCTCCACCTGGAAATAGCACACCATTTACTGAATGGAGTGTTCTATTTAGGGTGTCAGCATCTGATGAATCAAAAATTGGAACAACTTGAGCCCCTGAAATAGAGATATATAATTCAAAAGTAGTTGTAATTAATACTAATTATACCCATTACCCAGAGAGATTTAGATGCACTTACTACTTATGTCCACTGTCCAATGGACATATCCCCCTTACCCCTTTGCAGCATATATTGCAGTAAATGTAACAGTTATTTCAATGTACCTGCCATTTCAATGAATTTTACATATGATGCTGCAATATAGGAGTTCCCAAATTCTCTGTATTCTTTGTATGTTTTCTGAGTTAAAATTCCAATTACAGGTCCTTTATAGCTCTCTGGGTAATAAGTTTTCTTTGCTTCAACTTTCACTGAGGCACAGTTCGACACTGAAACCACCAGTGCCCAAGCTAATACAGCCAACATCTGCATCATGCTTATACCCTGTGGTAGAGTGATAGTGTTATGTAAATCATAATGCAAGATGACTTCGATATCCTATGAGTCATATTCATAAGGTACGAAATTTGGCTATTTTTCGAAAAAAAAACTCCAAATTTTCGTCCCCCCCACAAAATCTCAATATGACGCCATCAAACAATACGTTAACAATACATGCAATAACTTCTATAAGCGCATTCCCAGCCATGCTCTAAACGTATAATAGTGCACTCCTCACATTGGCTAATACTCTAAGAGCATGCTAAATGGTCATGATGCTAATGAAATTATTGCACTCGACTTTTCCTCGTGCAATAATTTGGTATTGTTGCACTCGGCCTGCTCCTCATGCGACAATACAAATTATTGCACTCGGCTACCCCTCGCACAATAATTGCTATACTCATTAATCATTATTCATTCATTCAAATCTATCTCGTAAGGTATAATTTAAATCTCGTAAGGAAATAATCATGATAATTGTTTCATGATTAGCAATCATTGCTGTTAATTTATCAAGAACATCTAGTGAAAAACATTTTATGTCGAGACTGTTGTCCAGCAAAATATGGTGCGAGACTCTAGCAATTTCGGTACAAAGAAGAAAATATCTCATCATATCTTCTATACCTATTGATTTAGATAATGAAAAGGATGCTAATTGTGTTATTATCACAATAGATTGTAACACTTTGTTTTATTTTAAATACAAGTTATGTTGTGAAGGCTGAAAGTTAACACAAAACTTTGTTATCATTAAATAACAAATAGGATTGACATTTAGCTAACAGGGTTACACACGTCCTTGTGAACTCATGAAACAGCTGCACCTTCAAGTGAATGAAAACTGTTCGATACAGAAGTTTTAATAAACGTTTAGCAGGAGAGTATAAATTAAAAATTCGTTTAGCAGGAGAGTATAAAGTAAAAATTCGTATTATAACTATCATTGATAAGAGATAAGTGAAAACATTAAAAACTGATTAAGAACGTTTCAAAAACTGTCATAGCTAGAATTTAACCATAGTATTGAAGTATTATAATCTAAGAGTATTTAATTGGTAATTCAATGATTTGCAACTACCAAAGAAACGAACTTTTCCCTTATTAAGGGCTTGGAGGTGTCACTGTCCGTTTTGTGTGGTCGTCTGGAAATCAAAGACAATTAAAAAACAGACGAGAAAAAGCAGTTATGAAAATGTCATTTGATTTTGTCCTTGTTGTCTGCTTTTAAAATTAAAAACGGACAAAGTGGACATACCCGTCTTGTCCACTTTGTCCCGAAAACCAGCCTGGAAATCGAGAAGTTAAGACCGACGCAGACAAAATGGACTTTGACACTCCTCCTTTATTTCCATGAAGACAATTAAAAAACAGACGAGAAAAAGCAGTTATGAAAATGTCATTTGATTTCGTCCTTGTTGTCTGCTTTTAAAATTAAAAACGGACAAAGTGGACATACCCGTCTTGTCCACTTTGTCCCGAAAACCAGCCTGGAAATCGAGAAGTTAAGACCGACGCAGACAAAATGGACTTTGACACTCCTCCTTTATTTCCATGAAGGGATTGTTCACATATTACGTAATCAATACTTTGCCATTTTCAGCCCCCTCCCTCCCCTCGAAATCAAATGTTATCAAAGCCCACCTCCCCTCTTGAGGAGAGTCATGGCTAACCTATCCCCGCCTTCTTGAGTGGACAATAAAGAAAATGGACAGTGATTGTTTCAATTTCGTAAAAATTTGATGAAAATATTGAGGAAAAGTTTTGAAAAAAATTGCTGAAAATGTTGCTTTTGTGTCGGTTTTCTGAACGTAATCATTTGAAGACAACCTCTCCCCCTAGATGATTACGCAATATGTGAACGATCCAAAACTCACAAATATTTTGAGCAAAACATTTTTAAACTGACGGATTCAAAATTGAAACTATCTGATGAAAACGGTGTGTGTAAAGCTACTGTACGGATTATTAATAAGAATACTTTATCTTGTCTTGTGATCTGAAGGTTTCAAGTTTCATAAGGTTTCAAATTTCTGGTTCTCTAGGTCATGAACTTATTGTCGCTCTACTTGGAACCCGTCATCTATCATCACCAGAATGTGGTTCAAAATAATGGTGAGTAGATCTTACTTGGCCTCTTTCAGTTTATACCACCAAAACCGTTGGACGGTTGGTCTAGTAACCCCCCGCGGGTTTGGATGTGACAACGGAACCTGAAAGAGAGAAAATGGGCTGATCACATCCAAACCAGCGGGGGGTTACTAGACCAACCGTCCAACGGTTTTGGTGGTTCAAAGTAAAACATAATCTGATGAAAAATCTTTGAGTCAGAGATGTCCAAAGTAGCGCAAAATAGCATTCTATCGCAAAATAGGCTATTTTAGAGGTTTTATGCGATTTTGATGACGTCATCATAGCACCCAAATAGGCTCAAACCCACTTTCCATATAGCCTATAAGACAATTCTGGCTTAGTACAACATATTTTGACCGGTATCATCTCAAGATAAGTCGCAGTTCTTGACATCTCACTCGTTTAAAGTTTTGTCCTATAATTTGGAAATTGATTTTTCACCGTGCCTTAGAAAATCGCGTATATCTCGATGAAAAATCGAGATAGCCCAATGATCCATATGATTTTCTGAAAGCTCTTTAAATTCTCTAAAAATCATTCTGAAAAATCAGAGAGCTATCTCGCTTCCTTCTTGGTGAAAAATGCGCTCGAAAATGGCCTATTTTCGCTAAAAAGCACTAAAATTTCGCTAAGTTGATGACGTCATAGTGACGTGAAAATGACGTCACCAGAACTTCTCTTATAGCCTATAACATTTTCCCATCTTAGATCAACAAAACCTGACCTCGATCATGGCTCTACCATTTCCCGTTCTTGACATCTCGGCTTTCCAAATTTGCTCCCAATTATCATGATACATCTTCTTATTATTATATCACCCTGTGACACTCAAATCTCTAATATATACCCTGGCCAGTTTTTCTTTACCGCGGGGGGTTACCGCCCTGGCCAGGGCGGGAATTTCGTTTTTGTATTAAGCTTTTTATTAGCAAACAAGTCTAACAATCTATTTTACAGTACCCTCTTATCTTCTTATTAACAGTTTATTAACCCTATTAATTAATGTACTTAGAACCTTAAACTTTAAAGTAGAACCATCAAGTAACTTAAAATAAAGCTTATAATAACTACTTATTAACAGCTGTTAATAATGGTGCTGGCTGTTTGCAACCTCAAATCTATGGGAGATACTTAGAAACTGCTGAGACAATAACGAAGACAAAAAAAGAGAAAATAGTGCAGCCTTGTTTATCAATGAGTCACAATAATCCCTCATCAAGATCACCAGTAAAACGGACAATTGAAGAGGAGCTAAAGCGAGAAGCAAAACTGGAAAAAATGCGAGATTACGCCCGAAAACGCTTTCTACTTGAAACTCCTCAGCAACGAGAAGTGAGACTAAACAAGAGTCGAGTGTACGCTCGTCAAAGGCGACTGTCAGAAACCCAAGCAGCACGGGAGCGTCGTTTGGCGTGCTTGAAGGCTGCCGACCATCAGCGCAGAGCTGCTGAGACGGCTGAGCACAGGGAGGTAAGATTAAGGAAAATGAGGGAGAGAGCTAGGAAGAACTATAGTGAGAAGCAGAAACTGAAGATTAGCAACGGAAAAGGATAGGGAGAAAAGGATATGGTGTCATTCTGATGTAATCCTGGTTAATATGAATTTCAAGGAATTGGGAGTCGTGAAACAAGAAATATCGTAGGCAATATTTAGTATATTATAATGTCATAAAATTCTGAAAAACAACCCGAATCATCGGTCTTATATAATCTTGTGATTAGCACGTTACTGACGTATCTCAACGTTAAAACTTGTTAAAAACATAATTAGTCTCTTTGGTGATCATGTGATTCATGGAAGCCTCCCGTGGACCCAGATGCTTCGTAACGCAGCGTGCACGTGTTGTTCCGCACATCGTCTCGCCGTCTCTGACGTCTCGCCGTGGAACTGGTAGTTCCTGAAGTCTCCTTGTTAGCTGTCACTGGGATGCCACGGGTTAGCGTGCCGGTCATGCACAAGCTCCCAAACTGAAATTATGGCTGGTTAATGAGATTAGAGATAAAAGTGTTATTCGCAGTGTTAAAACCCATTATCTGGAACTCAGGTGCTGTCGGGGAACGTACTCCGTTTTGGATTCCAATACTCATTACTCAATTATTTCAAGCAGATGAGTTAATGGAAGTTCAAATATGAAGTGTTGTACGCACGGCGAGAATTGTAACTCACCGTCCTGCTGTAGTGATCGTGGATGGGATGACTTATTGCATCCCGATCCCCGATCCCATTATCTGGTTTACAACAGATCCCCCTACCAATTTTAATGAAAATTTTTACAAATGGAAAAATTTTCAATTAGCAAATCCTTGTCGGGTTTGATAGTTCAGTTTGGTAACGAGTGTTACATGACAGACTACTTTTGAAGTAATGCTTGTCGCATTATAATCGATTGAAATAATTGAATTGAATCATAAGACGAAAATTTGACTGATTGGTAAAATTGAAAATATAATTCAACGTTACATACATGCATATAATGTAAAACCCCAAAAAATAAAATTTATAAACAAAAATCAATTAATTTAGAATTCCCATATTGTTCATCAATATCGGTTGACCTCGAGGGGGGCCTTCTCGGCCACCCCTCGGTCAAGGTGGAATAACCACCATAATTTGGCGAGTTGCCCCGCCACGGCATCGCCGATGAGTTCGACTTTCGTGGTGAAGTCTTTGTCGCTGGTGATGACGTTCTTCATCATTTCGCACCATGACTCTAGGGAGCGGCTGAATTCCGCTGATCTGTTCTTTATGTGGAAGTAGACGGAGGTCTTTTTGACCTTCCGCCAATCTTTCATTTGTTGCCTCCCCTCTTTGTAGACAATACAGCCGAACTTATTGCCTGCTTTCAGATCTTCCACCAGCTCCAGGTGGATTATATCCACCTGGAGAGCTAGCCTCTCCATGGCTTTGCAGATGTCCTCCACCGAGTGGACGGTGCCGTCCAGCTCCTCCTTGACGACAGCCTCGATGCTGTCTTTGACCCAGGCTACACTCCTTTTGGGCAGCGTAGCTGGGTCAAAACAGTTACTATCCTGCCCCCAGGTGCTCCTTTCCCCCATCCTTGTGGGCTTTAGGGGGAGCTCCCTCTCCTGGAGATCCTTCCTCGTCCACGCTGCCCACTGCAGCAGATTCTCTCCACCGTCCTTGTCGGAAGCGGGCGCGATTTTGCTGATGGCCAGCAATTTATCCTTATTAGCAAGGACTTTTGCTGTTGGTGGCCTTGTTGGCCACCCACTCCTGCTCGTCACTGCTGCTGGTCCCCTGCTGTTTGTCGCTGTCCGGGGAACGCTTGTCGGTTCCCCGTCTCCTGCTGGCCTGCTGGCTGGCTTCCTCTTTTCTGCCAGCGTCCTTTGTCCCCTTTTCTCCTGCTCCTCCAGTTCCAATGCGTATTGGACAGCGCTTGTTAGCTGCCTCTCTATTCCCTTGCTCTTTTCGGCAGCTTCTCTCGTCCTCTTCCTCGCTGCCTGCAGCTCCTTTTCGAGCCGCTTCTCCTCTCCTCTCAGCTTTGCCTCCTCTTCCAGGTGGCGGGCCTTGACCTCCGCCAGGTGAGTTTTGAGTCTTGTTGACTCCTTCTCCTGTGCAGGAGCAGGAGCAGGACTTGTCGTCCTGTCTGCTGTGCTCTCCACGTCCGGAGTCAGAGGATTAGGAAGGGTGCTTGTCGTCCCCTCCAGTCTTTCTCCGGCGAACACTAGCCATTGCCAGTTCGCCGGCAATGGTGCCAGGGTTGTTCCCTCCATCATTCTGCTGGTGGCGTTCATGCAGTGGTAGGCACTGATTCGTGGAAACCTTTTTGGTGTGCCCACATAGCCTAAGCTGGCTATTGGCTGGCTATCATCCAGCCTTAAGAAATGCTCCCAGGCAGCTGCTGCATGGAATGTGTTTTGGGGCCTGTTATTCAGGAATGCCTTGACAATCACCATTGTCATGTCCAGGTCACAGAAGGCGTTGTGAGTCTCCCAGGGTCTTGTCGCCTTGAGGATGGGTATGGCCTTGTGGGCCAAGCCGCTGTACTCCTGGAGTATCAAGTCTCTTGCCCTTATCGGGCCTGCCTCGAGGATGAAGCCCACCAGGTCGGTGAACTGCTTGATTGTCTCCTCCTCCTCAGCTCTCCTCTGCCTCTCGTCTCCGTCTTCCCCTTCGCTGTCAGCAGCTTCCTGGCTGCATTGGGGATCTTGTCGCCCCGATCCAGAAGTATGATCTTGTGCTGGGTCCTCCCCTGTGACCTTGTCGGTCACGTCCACCGTTTCCAGCGTAGGGGTATCTAGGAGCATGTCCTCCTCCAGCACGGTTATCGAGGACACAACACATGCTCCCTGGTCCCCATCTTCATCCGGGAGATCCTTTTTGGCTTCTCCTAAAAGCTTCTCGACTTCTTCTTCTGAGGCGGCCATATCGACGTCTCCCTCGTTGAGCATGATAACTGGGTCAGTCATAACTGTGGCGGTAATTGATTAGGTGCTAATTCATAAATTATGCGTGCTTGTATGGTTTATTACCGTACAAGCACTATGTTCAAGGAGCGTGATTTAAAGCATTAATATCTTAACTGTCAAGATGCTATCAGGAAATTGTAATATTACTGTCTACAACAAGTACAAGAAATTTAACTAAGTACAAGAAATTTAACTATGTAATCCTAGCGAGTAAGTTCAAGAGTGAAACGTAACTATTAAATTTATTATGTAATAGATACAGTTTATATAGAAAATGTAGACAGTTAATACAATGACTTGTCGTCAGAAACGTGAAGAATGACTGATTGGCAGTTAAAAGCTACCCCGCGACTGGGGCATGATTTGCAGCGACTGGTTGTTCCATTGTGCATTACCACAGGATTTATACTGTCACTTTATAATTAGATTAATTGTAAAGAAGCTGGTCACGCCTTGTGCGTATGGGGTTGTTCCTCCTGCCCTGCAGCACTGTGCTGATAAGATTGGCTGCTGAGTATGTGATAATTTGTTAAGTATTATTCAAATTAAATTAGGAAGTGTGAGTTCGGGTCTTTTTGACTGCTTGTGATGCAGTTTGGCAGCTGCGAATTGAAACTTATAATTTTTGAACTTTTAGATAACGTGGTCCTTTCAGACTGAGTGTCTGTTGGAATGGTCTTTTTGACCCATGTCATGCATGTTTATCATTGAATATGCGTCACCGGCATTTTGTGCCTTGTAAAACCTGCGAATCTGTATGTGAATGCAAATTAGCCAGGTTGTTACAGCTGTGAAAAGAATTCCTATGATAACAATAAAAAGTATGAAAACCCATTGTTTGAGTTGAAGGTTATCACCATCTTTGTCCCAATTCTCGAATATTGGGGTAATTAGGTCATTTAGTGATTTGTTGTATTTTTTACACAAATCAGTGAATGATGCTGTAATGTTGTCCTTATCGACGTAATGCATCAATGCGGTAACGTCAAGAGTGACGTTGGGAGTGTGAAGTATGATGTGCTCAGTTTCAGGTGACGGAATCTTTTGATTTCCCACCTGAACTGCCTGTATGTCCTTCCAGTAGAGATGCGTAGTCCGGTATTGTGACAGACGTACACTATATGTGAGACCTTTTCGGTCTATGGCAAACGTGTTACGTTCCTTATTGTTACGTAACAAGATACCAGCTTGTGACATGGTAAATTGGTAAAAATTTACGCATTTCTTCTTATGCATAGGGCAGTCATTGTTTGACAGCTGCATGCATGACGTTTCATTGGAAAAATTTTCTGTGGGGCAGACATACAAATTATTGTGGATACGACAGCCCTCTATTTTTAGAGGTTTCAAGACATTATTGTCTTTATATACGTACTGTGGTGCGTTTTGATATGCGCAATTATCTTGCCCGACGTAGCTACCGACCTGACTTGTCTTGTACATGTCACTTGTCGCAACGTTGGTTACTAAGGGTACTAGTAGTACGAAGTGTGCATAATTGAGGGTCTTGTCGACTTCAATTATGCTGAGCTTCCCAAGTGAATAAAGGAAGCTGGGCTCCTGCTGAAAAATGGTGCTTTGTAGCAACGCATTATTTCGCACGATTTCCTTGACCATGTCAAGTTCTAACATTCTTGGCGTTAGGAGTAGAGAGTTTTCCCCCTTTATTCCTGTCCACAAACGCTCGTCAATTAATTTCGTCCAATCGAGAAATTCATGACGTAATTTCATCGCTATCGACGAATAGAACGACGCACAGGAAGTTTCATAATAGAGGTAAGTTAAACGGTTTGTTACTTCTTGAACAAAACCGAAAACTCTGTCGCTGAGGTGCTCTAACTCCCTGTGCTCCGCTAGAATTGCGCTTTTTAGCAATTCTATATGTTCACTGTTCGTTTTAACATGCTTGTTGATGTTATGAAGCTGAACTTCAGTGACCCCACCCATGAGTAGGGTTAATGCAGCGTTACCAAGGAATGTCCAAACGCTTCTTTTTGAACGTGGACTTCCTTCCGTGGTAGTGGACTTGTCGTCCAGTAGTGGGGTAATAAATGGCTTCAAAATTTCTAATCTATTAGCTATATAGGAGTTGGCCAGGTCATTATAATACTTTTTGATATCCTGCCAATTCCGTTCATATGTCTCAGCCGTTTTTCGGCGTTGATCATTGGGTGACTTGAGTGAAATGGTACACGAATCGTGCATGGATAACACTCCAGCATTGAAACGTTTTTCATCTACAATGCTGGAAATGTTTGGTAACTTAACTATGATGGATAGCAGTAAATCCTCAGTTACACTTACCGCTTTTCCAACCTTCTCTATCTTGACTCCTATCTCCTCCATGATTGTATCTCTGTTCTCCGCGGCGTTGTCCACCGGCTTCGTTAGCGTGGCTATTATCATTATTGTGAATATCATCCCTTGATATAAACTGTGATTAGGAAATTATATATTGATTAAGTGCTTAACTTATTGCTACAACATAATATCTTAATTATTAAGTCTTAATTGGCGCCTAGACCCAAAAATTAAGTTATTTCAATGAGCACTTGTGCTGAATTTATATCCAAATCACCTTAACCAGATGACTTCTTATCGACGTCACCCCTAAACAATACAACCGACATCGATGTATAATTGATATAATTAGTAAACTGTTATTATTAGGAGAACTTGATTTGAAGCTGTCTTTTCCCAAGGGAGATTGAGTTACATGTGCATTGTCTGCACATGTAGACTCACGATTACAGGGTGTGAAGTTACCTCTTGAAGCACTTTACTTCTTTCTCTTATCACTCTGTCCCCACTGGAATAGTGATCGTTTCCGCGGCTTTAGTCGGAGGTTGTATCTACCTCTTGTCCGCTTGGAAGAAGATGACGGGCTAGTCGCCACGTCATCGGGTTCCACTTTGACCCTGGCAGGTGTCACTTGTGGTGACCCTCTCTTTAACCTCGCTTCTTGTCTCTCGACGTCCTGTAAGGAAATTGGGGTATCAATGGCCCTGAAACTGATATCAGGTCTTGATCCCGCCCTGCTAGGACCGGAGGCAGCCTCCCCCTGATCTGCTGGAGGGGGTGGCGCCGGTCCCTCTTCTGCGTCGAAGAACTCTTGCTCGCTGGCTCCCGAAGTTTGCCACGGCGTATTTGGATCATTGACACCACTGTGCTCTTGTCGAACACTTGGAGCTACTACCGTGCGAGTTGATTCGGAACCTGAAACAGTGTGATGGTTACTGTCTCACTGTACTTGTGTTTAGGGTAGAGCTCCAACAGCATACACCATTCATCCTTCTCGAAGAATGGTCCTCTTACCCTCTTGTCGTAGTCTTTCACCATATACTTCACACGAGTTTGTGCCAGATCACGTGCTTTTCGCACTGTTTTGGCAATGGTCGTGTGTAGATCATATGCATATTGTTTATGCACATGATCTATGTCATCTGTCTGCATCAGAGTCTCATCAAGTCGGGTGTCTCCTTCCACGAACAAGTCACGTGGTGTTCTCAGCTCTCTCCCATAAACCATAAAATTGGGTGAGAATCCAGTCCTATTACACCGCAGACTGTTGAGACAAAACACGACGTACTTGACATAGAGATCGTAGTTTTTCCACTCCTTTTCGGATAATGTGGCTCTGAGACACTGATTGATCCTCTTGTTCTGAGCTTCTGCTCGTCCGTTCGCCTGTGAATAGCGAGGGGTTGTCTTAGCTGACTTGATGTCAAAGGCAACCATCAGTGCTTTCCACAGCGAACTCGTGAATCCCGCTCCTAGGTCGTGTGAAACGACGTCAGGAGTTCCATGCTTCAGGATCCACCGTTCCAGGATTGCTTTGACTGCAGCTTCGGTACTTGTTGACCGAACTGGTACACACTCGAGGTAGTTCGTGAACATGTCACAAATAGTTAGAAGAGCTACGTTGCCTCGAGGGGTAGGAGTTTTACTTGGCTCCAAGAAGTCCACAGAGATAGCCATGTTGAACTCTGTGTACACTATCGGTTTGCAAGGTGCACGAAGGAACTTTTTGGTCGGCTTCGTCCTTGCACAAGTCAAACAACTTCCGATGTACAGCTTAAATTCCTGTTTCAGCTTATAAAAGTAGAACTTTTGCCTACATTTATCAACACATGTATCCACTCCACCATGGCTTGTTGCCAATGTGTCGTGGTACATGTACAGGATCCTCTCAACAAGCGTGAACGGAACAACGATTTGTTTCATTGTTCTGTCAGTCTTCAGATCAATCCACTCATGGTACAGGATTCCATCTTCAATTGACAGTCTGTTGAAGTTCTTCCAATAGTGACTGAGCTCTTTGGGTTGACTCCGATGGTCAAAATCAGATGGTTTGTTACCACTCTCGACCCATTTCATGACCTCGGTCAGTATTGCGTCCTCCTTATAGTGATCTCTGACGTCAGTTTTTGTGACAGGTGACTTTTTGTCAGCTTCACTCAACGTCAGAATTCTCTCAATCCGGCTTTTTGCCTGAGGATTGAGAGTACTCCAGTCAGCATTGTTGCTGACGTCATCAGTTTGAGTAGCACTTTCTCTGCTTTTCCTCTCGTAAGCATACCTGCTCAGGAAATCAGCCATTTGTATGGCGTCAGATTTCCCTGAAACATGCTTCACCTCAAAGTTGAACTCAGCAAGTTCTGCGAGTCTTCTCTGGAAGAAAGAACTTTCATTCTTTAGCATTGTTGACAAAGAAAGAAGTGCTTTGCAATCCGTTAGAACTGTAAACTTCGTTCCTTTTAGGAGAAGTTGCCAGTGCTTGACAGCTGCATGGAGTGCTATGAGCTCCAACTTGGAAGCACCCAGTTTCCTCTGGTGACTGGGTACCGCCCTTGACCAGTAGGCGACAAGTTTCCGCTCTCCATTAATCTCCTGACTCAGTGTGGCTCCTTGACCTCTTTTCGAGCTGTCCACACACACTTCATAGCTCTTGTTGGCATCTGACAAGTCAGGAAGACTCAATATTGGACTTTGGCAGAGAGCTGCCTTGAGCATGTCCAAACTCTCCTGGCATTCTCTACTCCATTCGAACTTGTTGTTCTTACGAAGTAGATCATACAGTGGTGCTGCTATAGAGGCATAGTTTCTTATGAACTGCCTGTTATAGTTCAGCATCCCAAGGATCTTCTGGAGTTGTTTCACCGTTGTGGGTGCCGGCAATTTTTTAATTGCCTCAATCTTCTCATCGTCCACTTTCACTCCATCTTTGCTGATTTTCCGTCCCAAGAAATTCACCTCTTTACACAGGAAGCGACTTTTTGCGCCGTTCAGCTTCAAGTTACCCCATGTAAGTCGGTCAAATATGAATCTCAGCTTTTTCAGATGAGATTCAAGTGTATCAGACCAGAGAAGTAGATCATCGATGTAGAGAATGAGGGACTCAAATGGGACTCTTGAAAAGAGTTGAGACACAGCTCTGCTAAACTGAGCTGATGACGAAGTCTGACCCATTTGAAGTCGTTTCTGCATGTACCTGGTTCCCTTGTAGGTGAACGCAGTCAGAGGCTGGCTCTCATCGTCCAACCCAATCTGTGTGAAGCCAGATTGGAAATCCATTGTTGACAGCCATTCACAGTTAGACATTCTGTCCAGGATATTGTTTATCCGTGGAAGTTCGTAGAAGTCTTGGAGGCACTGCGTATTCAGGCCTCTAGCATCTTGAACGAAGCGGTACTTTATTTCACCGTTTTCGCCCAATTTCGGCTTCTTGATGATCATCACAGGCGTGTTCCAGAGACTGTAAGGACATCGCTCGATGATATCAGATGAGAGCATCTTGTCGATCTCTTCATCCATGTGTGACTCGAGCTTGTAAGGAATGGGCCTGGATGGTATCCACTTAGCCACCCAATCTCTTTTGAGATTGATGGTAGCCCTGTAGAACGAAGCTTTTCCCAGGTCAAATCTGTCTCGTGAGAAACAGTGACTGTATTCTGAGACAAGGTTTTTTAACTTGTCTCTATATTCCTCTGGGATTGCCATGGAATCAATCTTGAGTTGCTTGTGCAGCTCAGTGGCGTCATCCCATTTACCATTTGTTATGGTTTCCTCGACTGACTCAGCATCATCCAGACGTGGAAGATGAATGCTAGAATCATATTGATCATCACTAGTTTGTACTTGTCGTACGCCCTTAGCTGATTGATCATCTTCAACAGGTTCCAAGAAAGCCATCAACTGGTTCCGGTACAATGTCACATCTTTTTGACTGACATTGATACAGTGTATGGGAACAGTGTTCCCTCTGGAATATGATCGGGTACCAGTGATGTAGAGTCCAGATTTTGACATCATCCTCCTGTAGGGCTCAACAATGCCTTCGTAATTCTCTTTACTTTTTGTAAAATGAATTGGCATTTTGCCCATGACATAACAAGCTGTGTTAGCTGGAATTGTCATGTTTTTCTTGCATCGAATCTTCACGATCTTGTTGATCGACTTTGGTTTCCTGAAAAATTCGTGCTGACCTGTTGGCAATGAAAACTTGTTGTTTTCAAAATCAATGGTCGCTTGCACTTTATTGAGAAAATCGATACCAATCAGAAATTCATTGTCTAGCTTATCGCATACCACGAAGTTTCCCACATCCCCAACACTCTTTGTTCTTATTGAACCTGGTGTTGGCTGAATATTGATTTCGTCCCCGATTATTTCGGTTTCTGAAACCACCATTTCCGCGTCTTCCCCACGGTCTGGAGTTATTCCCATATTGGCGTCTGCCGTCTCGATTCCACCTATCGCGAGAGTTACTTCGTGAACTGTAACGCGAGTTGTTCGAATTGGAACTCTGTCTGGATCCATTTGACCAACTCCGATCGCGGTCTTTTGACCATGATCGGTTTCGAGAGTTCGCTGAGTTGTCCCTCGAATTAGACGTTGTTCGTCTCTCTCTCGGCCTGCTCCGATGCGAAGATTCCTCTGCAGAGTTTGAGACTTGTCGCTCAAAACTCACAGTGGCCCTGTTCTTCATGATCGATTGCAGGGTGCTTGGAGCTTCGGCCGATTTTTCGATTTTTTCGAATCTTTTGGCGAGCTTTATTGCATCCTCGAAGCTAGCGACATTGTTTTCGTTTAGCTTCCTCTGGATGTACTTGCTTTTTAAGCCATTAATGAAGGCTAACAAGCATTCCAGCTCCTCGGTGTCCTTCTCTCTGTCTTCAAAAGCAATGCTGCTCTTTTCGCGCAGCCTGCAAGAAAACTCCAGGACACTCTCATCAACTTGTTGTTGAAGATTGCGCAGCTCATTTTTGAGCGGTAGGCCTTCCTCGCCGTACATGATCTCTTTGTAGATGGCACAAAATTTCTCACAGTTCTGTTTTTCATCTGCTGTGAGCACGATAGGTTTTAGAATTGTGTATGTAGCGTCATCTACATATTGTAGAAAAAACCAATGCAGATTTTTATCTGACAGCTTGGTTAACGCTGCGTATTCACAAAACCTTTCACAGAACCTAGCAAAGTTCTCGCCCTTTTTGAACGATCGTAACTTTGCTGCTTTCATTTTAACTGCTAAGTGAGAAACATTGTTTGTCTCCCCCGGCTCATTGTCTGAGCTTTCCGATTCGGAACTAAATAACCGAAAGATGTTTTTCTTTCCGCACTTACCAGCTTGTCGTCTGGGAGTGTCATCTGAATCCTTGTTGGATTGGTCGAGCGACGGATAGATGTTGATTAGATCCTTTTTGATCTGCTCGTTCAGCTCCGCACACTCCTGTTTTACTGCCAACTCCTCCAGCAGTTTGAGAGCGTCTCGCCCTTGTTGGGCAAGTTCTAACAGGTGAGCTTGTTGCTCCTGCGTAAGTCCTTTCTCGTCTTGGCTCATTTTGTAAGCAGGCTCCACTTGATGTAATCCTGGTTAATATGAATTTCAAGGAATTGGGAGTCGTGAAACAAGAAATATCGTAGGCAATATTTAGTATATTATAATGTCATAAAATTCTGAAAAACAACCCGGAATCATCGGTCTTATATAATCTTGTGATTAGCACGTTACTGACGTATCTCAACGTTAAAACTTGTTAAAAACATAATTAGTCTCTTTGGTGATCATGTGATTCATGGAAGCCTCCCGTGGACCCAGATGCTTCGTAACGCAGCGTGCACGTGTTGTTCCGCACATCGTCTCGCCGTCTCTGACGTCTCGCCGTGGAACTGGTAGTTCCTGAAGTCTCCTTGTTAGCTGTCACTGGGATGCCACGGGTTAGCGTGCCGGTCATGCACAAGCTCCCAAACTGAAATTATGGCTGGTTAATGAGATTAGAGATAAGAGTGTTATTCGCAGTGTTAAAACCCATTATCTGGAACTCAGGTGCTGTCGGGGGAACGTACTCCGTTTTTGGATTCCAATACTCATTACTCAATTATTTCAAGCAGATGAGTTAATGGAAGTTCAAATATGAAGTGTTGTACGCACGGCGAGAATTGTAACTCACCGTCCTGCTGTAGTGATCGTGGATGGGATGACTTATTGCATCCCGATCCCCGATCCCATTATCTGGTTTACAACATTCAGACAGGGTAATTTGTAATGAAAAGTAGAATTGATGAACTTATGAAGTTATGAGAGATGACACGAACAACAGATATTTTAACTCCGTTCTCTGTTGGCCCAGAACTACTGAACAAAGTCTGGGAATGATCACAGTGAAGCTGCAGTTATTTGACTTGCTTTGCTATTTTAACGTTTCATTGTGTGCTTAGCTATCACTGCGACACTGCACTAGGTAGCTGAATAAACGGTTGGAAATCAACAACAAGGAACCTATATATAATAGCAAATTTTTAGTTTTTATTTCCCTGATATTTCATTTGTCTGTTGTCAATTTTATTAACTTTTATTAACTACTCGAATTAAACTTATTGGTGATATTGAGAGTTGGTGTGTTTCATGTACTAATTTCCCAAACTTTAATGAAGCGCTATTTTCAAAATTGAAGGTGCTGTTTGTGATGTATATTATATATCTCATGTTATAATTCCTAACTCACCATTCACTCTGTGTTTACTTGAAGTAAGCCAGTTTTCAATAACAAGTGTCTTATCTACTTCCACCACTCTACATGGACCATACTAACATCTTAACATACTAATTGTACCTGGATTACAGAGACTAGTGAGACTCAGCTGCCCCATTTCACTGTCGCATCATGTGTGAGCTCGCTCCTCGATACTTATAGGTAATGACTGTCCGTGTGCGTAATAAATAATATCATGTTACCATGGTAACGCCGTAGGTAAATAGGAGACTGGAGCAGTGGTTTGACTGCTAAACGTGGCAGTGTTTGCGGCCATCAGTCACTGTCACGCGGATTTCCGCTCACTTATAATTAAAAGCTTAATTCGCTGGGACACTTCTTATTTTCATCGTTTCATAAGAATTATGAGGTGTTTCATTTTGGGGTTTCTAACTAGGTCCTAGGATCTTTATCATACTAATACTAAGAAATTTAATAGCTATCAATATAGTATGAAAATTAAACATTTGTATAACACTTATGTTATAGCCCTCGCGCACGATGCTTTAAATTCTAACGTGGTTGTTTCCTAATAGCATGCTATCTGATGGCATGGCATCTCTCCTACGGGAGTACCACAGAAAGCTGCTGACCCTACAACCCAGCAACCTTAGGACTAAGCTCGAGTACCTCAAGGACCTCTACTCCAACCTCCACAGACCTGCTCTGCTCAACGAGGTGAGAATTTGGTGCTAAGGATAGTTCACATATTATGTAATCAATTTTTTCGGTGATTTTTGGCAATCAACAGATGCTTCATGCTAACCCGACAAGAAGTACAGATGCTGACCTAGCAATTCACAGATTTTAACCTAACAAGTTACTAACTTAACAAACTGCAGATACTAGGTTATCTAACAACCCAAAGTCCACAGATGCTAACTTAACACTCTACAGATGTTATTTACCTAACAATCCTCAGATGCTTAGTAAGTATTCTCTTATTGGCTCGGCGAAGTAAAACGAATTTTTTCTCTTTCTCTTTTTCTGAAATTGAATTTCATAAAAAGTTCGTTTCACTTCGCCGAGCCAAGAAGTGAATATTGAAAATTATTCATTTTATTATACGGCTCAAAAATAATCATCCGATAATTCATCTAGAAGATTCTAAGTTAGTAATCCACAGAACCTATGGCTTATATCAAATTCATATACTGGAAAATGAAAATATTAATTAGTTTCCCACTCCTTTTCACTATCAGCCGAAGAATGATTTTCTTGCAAGAAGATAACCTATGTTAACTGTTTTCTATGTTTAATGGATGGGTTTGAAGGCGCACAATAGTAAATACGCGTGGAAAATAGTCCATGGTTAAGTTATCGACATGGCTTATAATAATCAATGTGTGTGCACCCCCTAACTATATGATAAAACCGACTGATAAGTTCCCACTCCATTGGACATATTGGGATAAGAGCAAAGGAGGGAACAAGGGAGTAAGATCAATATAATGACAAGTCGATCGCTTGAAAGAGAAATCCTGTGATATCTCCATAGAAATAGGCAAATAGGCAATAGCATGAATTTAATCATAACTTATAAAAACATAAACTGGTAGCATATTAAAAACTTAAACGTGAAAGAATGGTGCTTGTAGAAATAATCATCCCTATTATAACAAGTTAAAGGATGCCTGGTAAGAGTAATGTTTATATAACCGCGTCCCCAAGTCATATGTTAATAAGCAATAATATGAATAATATGCAATGATATGCAATAACTAATAAAATCGTATTAACCTGGACGAGCTCTGGAGTTCCTGCCGCCATGGTATTCGCCAGTCCGGCACCTCTACCAGTACCGCGGTAGCCTCTGAACCCCTCATTGTCTGCGTACTGGTGACGCTCACTCTCCCTGGGAGACTGGTGGGTAGGTCCCAGTGGAATAATTTTTATAAGTGGCTGGGAATGGGGATTTCGCGGGAAAAACGGCTTTTTTTCTGTCTAGCGGCGTGTCTAAGACTACTTCAGTCATGATTTCATTCTCGATAGCGTTGAATTACATGTCTTCACTAGGCAACATGAGACGATGACGTTACGAAATAACAGATACAAATGGAATAATGTGAAATCACTTTTTCACTACATGCGCCGCGCATTAGTATGTATCAGGCAAAGATGGAAGTTCTGCGGGAGGTTACTTCGTATGCAAAGCAAGTAATGTTATTAGTGAGTGTGTTTGCATATGTCAGCGCAACACTACTCAATCCATTAAATTAAGCTTGGAACTCGGGCGATATAACGCAAAGAGCTGCACGTTCATTATAATTTATACTATCATGGAGTCATAAAGTAGCAAAAATGCCTTTTGCGTCATAAGGGATTTCACTATCCAAACAGGGACCTCGAAGTCAACATTGCTACATTATTTCGAAACATATTGAGCCATATGGCTGATAAGGTTCCCACATTCCAATGAATCACAAAACACTGCTTCACGACAAAAAGTTGATATAATGAGTTCCTGGATGTATAAACAAGCAATGGAATCCTTTGCAGCGGATTTTTAGGAGTCCCTGGCTACTTTTGGAGTCTGGCAGCTAGTTTGGGAATATTTTGGCTAGATTAGGATCCTGGTAGCTTTTTAGAATGAATGACGCGCGTTTTGTGCGCGTTAATTGGATTCTGACGCAGTTTGAAATTGCTCCTTTATCAAAACTAGCGAGTTGAGACCATGATAATAATTGCGCGGCGTAAAATAGCCAAATATTAATATCAAGTTTCTGTCAACCTAAATGGGCTTTTTTGCTTCGATTTGGACAAATTTTGGCTGGGATTGTCGCTCCAACATTCCTCCTATTATTCCACTGGGGGGTAGGTCACGGTGGGCCCGCAGCTTTAAATCTGCTGGCCTGCAGCTTTAAATCTGCTGGCCAACAGCCTAATTCCATGTTCGTTTAGGTGGAGAGGGTCACCCTCTCTCTTGGACAGGTGCTGCTTTAGGGCGCCAATACTGGCTTTGATTCTAACTACAAAACCCGCAGATCCTAACACCACCCTACGTGAAGCTACTGCGGGACGTGGTGTGGAAGAACATCGCTGCAGATTCAGGATACACGCTGATATCCAGCTCAAACTGTGGAGCTCTGAAGTTGCAGCTCCACATCGTGTCTCTCGACATCCTGGATAGACTCCTAGAGTTCGACAGGGACAAGTTCATCGGTCTGGATGTTATCAAGACAGGTGTTTTGTTTTAACTTGTACTCTTATAAGCTTATAGCTTACGTTGGCATTACCCGACTTTCCCAAATTAGTAAATTGGAATTGAAATAATTAAATTGAACCTAACTTTCCTGGGAATTGAAATAATGACTAAATGAAATTGAACATCCTCAATGACCAAACTCAACAATGAATCCATTTCTTGCTACGTCTCCCCCAGGTGATCTGCGTCGTCTGTTTGACCTGGTGGACGTCCAGAACAAGCACGTACACTGCTGTCTAGACGACATCGGCTCAGACTGGTCCAAGGCTCACTCTGCTAAGGCTTACAATGTCTTCTTGGATTCTACATTCGGGGTTCGTAGATCGGCAGTTTCAAAAGCCGACGACTCTGACGGCAAATCAGTCAGCCTTCGGTATTGAAATTATATGCTTTCTTTCCTCAGCTTGAGCAGTTACATTGGCATTATATTATGCCAATATCCTGAATACGGTTATCTATCCTTTCTGGTTGGTGCGATTTGCTCCTATCTCGGTAACTCCACGATTTGCGCGCCCCTGCTCAATTTTCCTTTATTAATTGATTACCTTCAGGTGCTGAAGAAGAGTCTAAGTAACCAGGTAACACGTTACGGAGAGTTACACGACGTGGTGCTGACCACTGAGGATGGTTCCATGCTGGTTTCAGAGCTCCTGGCTACAGAGGGCATCCTGACACCACAACACTTCAGGAGCTACGATCCTGAAACCGCCAGATCCACCAATATCAAGGACTATTGCAGGGTAAGAGAGAAACAGGGATTTTACGTGCTGTTAGAAAACTTAGTATTCAACCGCTTGATAAGGTAATACTATGTCTGTATTGATAGTTGTATGCATAACCAGCAATAGCCCGTGGCAATTAGCACGAATTTAGAATATGTAGGTAAAGGGAAATCACTCTAATTCAATTTGACGCATGCTGCTCCTGGTGCTATGTTGGGTTTAAACTAAGCATAATCTCCTCATGCAAATAACTAGTTTCTTAGCAACAGTAAAGTTCAGCCCTCTTTTCTTGGCAAAGCCAGAAAATTACAGACACTGAGACACGTTCGCTTCATGCTTTTATGGTACAAGATAACATATAACCATAGTAGGTCTTATACCAGTACAGGTTACTGTAGGTTTGTACTCCAGGTAAGTCACGTGGTATCGCCTGGTTACGTGTGGGTTCAGTGGAAGGAGGATTGGAAGACCCTGGACCGTATCCAGCAAGAACTGGGCCGCATGACGCTGAGACCCCTCTCCAAGGGGTATTCTGAGGAGTTTGTCATCGTGAAACCGAGCAAATCTCCAGTGGCCTTCAGAGCAAAGATCATGGACGGTAAGAACAAATTATTGACTTTGATTCATTCTTCTTTTCGTTCTTTTTTTGTTGACTTGTTCCAGCATTCCCATTTTCTTATGATTAGCTAATATTAGCTTAACAAGCTAACTTGCTTATATTAGAACATTTTATTAAGGCCACGCACTTATATACCAGAGTACCATTTCTCGGCGTGATTTCGTTGGTTTAACTCGTTAACTCACTGAACGACACAATGTACGACTCGAATCTTTACAGTTTATGCCATCTTTCACATGAGCAAGGCAGGGCTTAGAGTGGCTAATGTGTTTTAATTTATTGGTTAATTTTGTTTTGTTTATTTTTTAAGTTTGTAGAACTTCTATGACAACCAGAAAATAGACTGTATATATCAATATATACAGTGGGAAAGTGAAATGACCCTGACCCTTGGGAGTGCATGTGAACTTCATTCCAAAAACCGGCAAATTACCATTGACAACGAATTTACCAATCAGGTTCAAGTGCAGGATTATGGTCGGACTCCTGCGAACGTGTAGGAAGGAGCACCTTAGACACTGCATTTGTATTTGTTTCATATTTCTAGCTTCCATCCTGTTATTTCATTATGATACAGCTCGCTTTATAGCAGAAATCAAACTGATTTCAAAAGTTGGGTCTTTGCCGCATGCCGATTTTGACCAAGTAAATAAAAAATACAGAAATGATGATTTGCACTTGAAACCCCCGTCTCAAACTTGGCTTCAATTGCAGTTACAAAACGTTCTCAGCCACCTTGGAGAACTTGTATATAACCCGGAACAAGATTGGAAAAGTTGCGGGAACCTGCAACTGACGTACTACTTTCCGAACCTCAAAACCGTTTATACTGGCATTCCCAAAGATGGGAGTACTAATTGGAAACGCGCCCTTTTACAAGCGGAAGGAGCAATCGATGATACTGCTGACCACATTGCTATTCACAATCAAGCAAATAGCAAATACCGACTGAGTTGTTTTGATGAAGCGTCTGTCAGGTCTTTGGCTAAAGCTTTCAGTTTCACTCTCATCAGGAACCCCTGGAGTCGCTTGGTATCTGCCTATCAGGACAAGTTGGTAGATGAAACATTCATGCACAGAGATCTGGCCCAATCAATCGTGTTGGAAATGAGGGGGATAACAGATGAACAGGAGCTTGGAACCCTCCGTCCTTCCTTTGAGGAGTACCTACGATGGTTGATAGCTCACAAAGAGGGACCTGTCGACAAGCACTTCGCTCCCCAGTTCCCCTTCCTCTGTGTTCCTCATGCCAAGTACGAGTTGATCGTCCCCCTTGAGTACAGTGACGTGCTGCGAGGGGAGGTGGAGAGGGGGTGGGAATCCCACTCAGTGTCCAGGGGGCATACGATGACGGAGCCATCCGAGATTGTCGGAGACGGACGTCTACGGTGGTTGCAAAAGATTGGTTATCAGAGTTCAGTTTAGATGTGGTTGAAGAGTTGTATGCGATTTGTGAGTTAGATTTTGAGTTAGGGAACTATAGTAACTTTACAGACCCTGATTTTCCATTGCCTCTGTATTCTTAGAAAGTGGTGGATCGAAACTCTGGTTTTCATACGTAAAATGTGTGACATCAGAATGCAAAAAAGTTTCGAATTCATCCTTCATTGACTCGACTGAAAGAATGAATTGGTGCTATTAATAATAGAATAGTGGTTTACGGAATGAACTGATACAGGAATTTATTCTCTAGCTTTATTATTGCGATCAATTTAATCCAACAAAACTTCGCAGCGACATCTGTGATCCTTGTAGTCTCCGCTCTACGCTTTAGTGTAGGCGTTTTATCTTCTTATCCACAGCTTAACGTCATGCCATCAACCCCTCTAACTCTAGATATAACTCCCAAACCCTCCCAGGGTACTCCGCTCTTGGGCCTGACCCTGCTCTGGTGATGGCAATAGACTTTGGTTGGACCTGCACTGTCCCCAAGCAGGACATGTACGAGGCTGAACGGGTCGCGGACCTCGGCTTCGAGTACAACGTCGCCTGCCTTTGTAGACTGACGGACGTGAGGCCCAGTGAAAACAATCAGACCAAACTTCTGATCGGTGAGTGATTCGTTCTCATTGTTTGGGGTTATTTATACGGCTTGAGCCCAGAGACTCTTATTTCATCGTAAGTCGGTGAAAATAGTTCGAAAAAACCAATTTAATTATCGCAAAATGATCCTGCGATTGGCAGGTACTTATGTCTTTTAATCAGTCAGGTTTATCATTAACCCTCTCTCCCCTGCAGGTTGTCTGCGAGTGCTGTACTACATAACCTCGTCCACTAACTGGTTGAAGGCAGCGTTCTCTGAGCCCTCCCATACCACGCTCCTCCTTACCACGCTCTACAACTCCCACCACCTCGAGACACTCCGTCTGGTGCTGTACGTGTTCGCTAACGCAGCTGCAGACTCCAGCCTGGCCCGGTCACTCCTCGACCCACTCACTGCCCAAGTGGGCAAGTTCATGAAGTGCCCCGATCTCATGCGACCCGTCATGCTGTTCTACCGCACACTCGTCAGTAGGAGTCCGGAGATTGCCCGGAAGTTGGCCATGGGTCGTGGCATGGTGCTGATCATGGACATCTACAGTAAGCACCCCGCTGATGACGTCATCAAGGAGCATTTCGTGGCCATTTGCAAGGAGATTTTCAGCGGAGTTGCCCTTACCGTGCCTGAAGCTATATCGGAGCCCATCCACCCGCCCAATACGTTCTCCGAGGTGTCCTCCGCTCCGCGAATCACGCGGCCCGTCCACGACCAGGACGCCATGCCCACCTTCGAGCACAAGTTCAGTCAGATGGACAAGATGCAGGACCACGAGATCGCGTCAGGGGAGCGGGTCTCCTTCGTGCACCATTACGAAACATCCCGGCACCGGGACCAGATCCGCCGTGAGATGTGCTCCATGCTGAACCACAAGGGCGGCACCATCTACGTTGGCGTGATGCCTGACACACCCGAGCAGGAGAGGGAGCATCGCGGCGAGATCAGGGGGCTCAGGCTCAACAAGAAGATGAGGGACGATTTCAACCTCGAAATCGATGATGCTCTCACAGACTTTGATATAATGAAACGAACTCTCGATGGTCCATCTCTTATCCCTGCCTCGTCCATTGCAGTGGAATTCCAGAAGATTAATAACACTTTTAACGTTGATCTCCGAGGCGATAGCTTGATGGTTGCGATAATAACGGTCAAGCCATTGGGAGAAACGTGGGGTTTGGTGAAGTTCAACGAAACCCAGGATAAAGGAAACGTTGATAAGAGCGAGTGGGAGTGGGTGTTCTACGGCAGGGATGAAAGGGGACTGATCATGATGCCCTTCAATGTTATACGACAAAGGGCAGCCAACCAGTTCTCGTGAAGGGATTTCGCAGTTTTTGCCTGTTTGAAATTAATGTTTTTTAATAAACTTCATCAATAAGTTTCCGTTCGAACTTTTGGAGTCACGTGGAGTTTGAATTGTTGACACTTTGATTCATTTTATTTTCCCAGTTTTGTATCAGAAGATTGTTTACTGTATATTGATTAAGTAATACCTAAAGCTAGGAAGCTACAGTTCGATGGAATGTGAATTAATGGCAATTTATGCTTGGATAATTGAAGTTATTGTACAATGTACATCTGTTACCTACGTTCTACTTTATTTTTTATTTATTGAGAAGCGTAAAATATCTTTCATTGTTTCAGGTTGCTATTGAATTTAATGGGGATGTTGGGTCAGCTTAAGATTTTTCTATGCTTTCTGATAAGCAATGACTGAAAAGCTGAAAAAATTAAAAAATCAGACAATAATGCTTATAAAGGACACCTCAATAAGCTTAATCGATGTCCTGACTTCCAATTTCTAAAATAAGTTCGAGTACAATAAAACTTCTGGAAAGGTTTTGCTTAGACAATGCACGAAAGGCTAGCCATCTGTAACAAGGTTTCGTAACAACACAAATTACGAACACTGGCCACTGACCAATGCAACAAAGCTTGTGAACATAATAAAACGCTGTCATTATTAATTGACATGTCTTCATGTTTTTATGGTTTATGTTTATTATCATTATGGTAATAGTATTACGTACGCTTTTACTTTTAGATTAGCACTGAACTAATCTACTAATTGTGTAATGCTGTGTTAGCTGTTATTATAATATGCAGATAAGGCGCAATTTATTTTTACTTTTTAGTTTGATGATAACGTTCAAGTTTCATATTGAAACTGAAACATTGGAAATTCACTTCATTACTTGAATTCGCCGGTGGAAGTAGGAAACGATTGATTACTGAGCATTTTTACTAGGATGTTTCTAAATAGAAGTTATGAGAGTGCGTAGTTGAACGAATGGTTTCCGGACATTCCAGAAGAAGACCGATTCGAACCTCAATACAGCTGGAATCATATCAAGTGGAATCATGTCAAGGTGGTTCGTTAAATTTCGACCATTTGGGTCCGACATTATTTTGATGAAATTGTATTCCTTAGCAGTCCAGCTAAAGTTTTCAATTTTTCCAGGTATTCCCTTGAATTTCCTTGATGTCTCCCTTTTAAGTTTACAATTATTTATAAATAGCTTTATTAATCCTCAGATACTGTTGACGTTGAGTAACGTTCTACAACAATGAGCTAATGAGTACAGCAGTTGCAATTCATGTAACAATTCGGTATGTATCATCAGCTATTCCAATATTTATCATTTTGAGGGCTACAATTGGCGTTGGGTGACCTCTTGATTAGTATATCATTGATTAGTATATTCAAATAATTCATTGCAAACAAATTGAACTATTCCTGAAAGTGAAAGGCTAATTCTCTATCAGGTATTTGATATGTAAAACACCGTTGCTACTACAAACAGTAACTGGCCGAAACAAGCGGAACAAACCGACAACACCTCCAAACCAACCCAGAACCTCCCCGAATCAAGCCGAAACGATCTCAAACAAGCGAATCATCCCAAAACAACCGAGTCAACCCGAATAAACCACTAAGAAGGCCAACCCATACCATTAACTTGGTTGATGCGCTGGTTTCGGGTTGATTCGCTTGTTTCGGTTTGATTCGTGGCTGTTTTGGGTTGATTCGGATTGTCCCGCTTGATTCGGCCAGTTCCTGATTGGAGTATATATTAACGTGTTAAACACATGGGCTGCAAGCAAATTTATTGGCAAAATTTGGATTTTCGGCTAGCCAAAAACGGAAGGCGCGAATACGTGATTTGTCAGTGTTAAGCGCGCACGTACATCACTGTTCAAAAAGAAAAGTGATTTAGCTTTTTTGGCTCTTTTTACCGCAGTAAATTTCAACTTTGAGCGTTCACTGTGTGGAACTGAACAATAGTAGCACCTTGATTATTTCTGATATCATTAGACTGATCATTGGTCTGTGTAACAGTGAAAAATTTTCTTAAATTTGCGCTGATATAAGCGAGTTAGTCCATTTTGAGGTGGGTACTTGAAATTTCCAGGTTGAGTTTGCAAAAAATGCGATATCTTTATTTCAATATTTTTTCGGTAATTCAAAGTGCATTTGGAAGCTGATAGATGTATTTGATGCTGCCACAATCTCATGGGAATTGCTTGAGAAATGAAAAAGTTGCAGTCCTGCAACTTCAGAAATTTTTCAGAAAATTTTGAGAAAATGGAATTACCTGTAAAATGCCTTACTCCTTCATAAATCTTGCATTTCAAAAACACTTACCCAACTTTGACGCTTGAATACTTTTTATGTTTTTTGACCGGTGTGAAATAACCCATATCACAAGAAAATTCATACTTTCTCGGTTCTGATGCTTTTTGAGTTTTTGGAATCGGCCAATTTTATCAAAAGTTATGAGCATTTGAACGATTGCAATTTTACAGTAGTTTCAGCTGAAATTCGCAAAATCACTTTTCTTTTTGAACGTTGTCTGTACGTACGTACAGTACAGCCGGCCGGCCGCCAGATCAGACATGACACAGTTAAAAAAATAAAAGTGATTTATTTGCGAAATTCAGCTAAAACTACTGCTTTATATAGCTGGCCTTTTTTTAAATCGGCCCTTTTTAACAGGCCCTTTTTAACCGGCCCTATGAACAAAAATCGAAACATTTTTCTATTTCTTTTACTGGTTTCAACCGGACAAAAATTTTTCTAGTGGTTAATAGATCAAGGATCTTATGCTCCAAAATGACTACTAAAACACATAAACAGTTGATAATTTGCGACAAAAAACCCATATCTCGACCTAATATAATGATTAAGGTCATTATCGTGTTATCAAATGATGTTCAAGCGAATCTAACACTATATTTGGCCAAGTCATAAAAGTTTCATTTACCCTGAATTAAGTGGCCTTTTTTAAACCGGCCCTTTTGACAAAAATCTCAACGTCATTTTTGTCCTTAAGGGCCGGTTAAATAAATGCCATCAGTATCTGCCGTATCTCTGACGTACATGTCATACGATCGGTGATGAATCGTTACGGAACGTGAAATCAACGATGTGATTTCATTCGCGGGAACGGGCCTCAAATTGAACATCAAATGGATCGTCATGCGTCGGTTGATTACGAATGATCATCAGTCAGATGACCTGTAATTTAGAAATCTAGAAATAAGATTTAAGAAGCAAATTAGGCCGATTTAAGAATTTCTGACTTTTGCGCGTTTGTCGCTGTTTGCACGTGCATTACTGAAAATGCATTGGATAATAAGGTATTTTGATATTCCATAAATATAAATTGATTTGGTCCCTTACCCCGAAAATAATCGTCACGCAATTTCAATTAAAGCAATTTCCAGTTCTCACAGCAGCATTCAACAACCAACTTTTCCTAATGTGTTAATTAATCCGGTCGTTTGTCCTTATTGAGTATCTTGTAGGCATGTGAAAGATCAACTAACTTTTTTCAACAAATTGAAATATACCACATCATACAATCATTAGTTTCAAAGTTTGATTTTCAAATGATAACTATAAGTCAACTACAGTTATAAATCTAAATGTCGAACAGTTTATATTTCAACTACTTTTGAAGAACAATCTAAGTGAAATATTAAGATAATAGTAAAGTACCTACTAAGATAACATGATAATAAACCGAGGAAGATAATGCATGTAGGGTTCAATGTTAACAGTAAACACTAATGTGATAACTGAATTACTGATATATCTATGAACGACATCACTCTCGCCTTGATAGGCACATCAATTTAAGTAGTTTGTTTAATGACAAAATTAAACTGTTGTCCGAAATTGAAAAACAGTTTAACTCGTCGTCAGTCTATTGAATGGAGCAATTGTAGCCGTTCATGTCTCGGTCGTCCAACTCCGTACCTTCCAACTTCCCTAACAGTCTTTGCACTTGCAGCTAGCACAGCAGTCTCCGGCTGAAAAAGCGAGTTTCTATGGTCATTTATTAACTACAAATTTAAATTCACTCTAAAAAATCGAGTAGGTGAGTACATGATTGAAAGTGAAGGGATAATCGTAAAGGCAATAAAAATGCAGTGTTCGAAGTTTTCGTTAAGAGAAAAAATGGGGGCTTTTTCTCAAAAACCCAGACCTTGAAAACACAAAAAATGCCCATCGTAACACACCGTACAGGTAAATTGCGACTTCGAGGATGATTTTAAAATTTCCGAGTGGCACATGGATATGATATTTACAACAGTATCAAATTGCGATTATTTTGAAAGGCGTTTCAAAACTCGAGAAACCTAAATCTAAAGGTGCTTAAGGTATTGTGGGGAGAATTATTTTTGGGGTTTCTGGGGGTTGCCCCCCCCCCCCATTATTCGTATAGTTCTAATTTCAAAACACTTACCGCATTTGGCAACGGATCCGTTGACACAGCACTTGCACTTGCAGTCGGGGTTTCCGCATTTACATCCGCAGTGATCAGACATTGTTAGATTTTGGGTGTGCTGAAAAGCTCAAGGAGGATGGGCCGGGTTAGTTATAAGATGGAGTATGATAATGTACGCTCATCTAACGGCGCGTTGTGGTACTTTTGTTGTTATTGCACAGTGCCAATTACTGTGATTATTCAAAATCTAAAATTAGCTCAAATAAAAGAATAAACGCACCGACTCATGTTAAGTGTAAATATAACTTTATTATTTGCTACATTTTGAGTTAATTAGAGTAGTGTTCCAACTAAGGACGGCATAAGTGTTGAGTGTTTGAAGTCGATGGTCGAGAGCCGAGGGGGTGTTAGAAGTGAGCTGTTCATTTGCTGCATTATAGACATTTCCAAGTTACAAAGTAACAGCATAACTGTGCAGTGTGCATAGTCTCTCAGTGATAACGAGTGTCCTGTGATTCTGCGAGCGGGTCACGGGATATTCAAAGTCACAAAGAAAAGGAATAAAGTAAGAATCGTGTATCTGGCTTATAAGCACACCATATCACGTCACAATTCACATGACGTTCCTCTGCTCTGGTCCTGATAGACTGATAAAAAGATAAAACCAATCTAGCAGGGGAGCTGAAAAACAAAACATGGTAAAAATCACATGGATTAGTGGAGTTCGGTTCTTAAACAAGTCCCCCCCCCTGTTTTAACGAAAATTTAAAATGTTGCAAAGCCCATTACTCTATTAGTGCGAACTGGTGGAAAAGATAAGAGCCTGCGTCATGGGACTTGTACGTGGCCTAATGTGATTAGATAACAGTATTTTAACATCATGCGGGCAGCATGCAACGCACAGAGCAAAGAGAAAGATCTAGCAACACACAGGAAGAGTAGAAAGGTACACTAATCACTAATCACTGCCCTTCCAGAAGGAAGAGTACAAAGGTCAACTAATATCAGTGCCCTTACACTTACAGATGGGTATGTACCATACATGGTATAAACTCCGGACACAGCACTCTGTGCAACTGTGGAACACGTTACCTGCCCTCACGTGAACAGTGGTGATGCCAGCTGTCAGCACTATTTGTGAAGTCATCAGTCAATACTTTCGAGCATGATATTGCCGTTTCTTTCAACCACACAATATCCGCGTTCTGCTCTGAAGCTCTGAGGTCACCAGCTTATAATGGCCGTGGTGTTTCCTTTCATGATACAAATATTCGAGATGACCTTATCTTATCATGGTTTCACCCCAGACCCCGCTCAGTTGCACGACTAATTTGTCAAATTACTGAATATGTCGACATGTCGTTTACTCTCCTAGTAGAGGGTTATTGAGTATGCACTTCTTATCCACGAAACATCTCAATGGAGGGACTTTCATTATGCAATTTTGAGCAAGAATCACACCAAAGCCCAAAGAATATAGAGCCTACTGTATGCGCCCTTAGGGACTAACCGTGATCAAACTGAGTCCTGTGTGGAAGGTTTCTATTCACTGGATGCTTCAAGAAAATTGCTGAATCAGGCTGAATGATTTAACAGTACGTGCATGGCGCTGCGTGATCGGAAATTTCAGAATGATTCTCATTTCTCGAGGTTGCGACACCTGCGTATCAATGTATTTTAAAATTGAGTTGAAAAGTGGAGGGATCTAAGAGGTGGGGGAGATAGTGGCAAGTGATAGACTGTCCGGGGGGCAGACCGTCCTTCAGGCCGATAACATCAGGGGGTCTGGGGCGCAGCCCCAGCGGGGCAAAGGGCGGAGCACTTTAAAGGGCGACAATGCTTATTGCGGCAAACTTTAGTCCTGGCAAGGTTCGAGGGTTTGGTATACGCATTCACTCGAGAGGGGACGACTCCTTTGTATAATTTGACGAGGAATCGTTCAAGATGGGTTTCTAAGCTCTCAGATGCTCCAATCACTATTTGTAAACGCACGCAATTTTTTATTCTTCTTTTCCGTTTTTATTTTGAGGGGGTTGCCGTCCTTGCCAGGACGGAAATTTACCGCTAATATTAGATATTTTTTTCAAGTTCTGAAAGTTTAATGAGATTGCCATTTCTTCTGCAGTTTGGATTCTTCCCCGCCATACCTATATGGAACCCACAACCTCACCGAAAACTATAACTATAAGAGAAATGATAACAGATGGGAGAATGTTAATTAAAACCTCATACGTCCTCATACAGAACTGGGACTGAAAAGCAGCAACCGCAGGTATTTATGATTTGATCGTGAAATTCTACATTTTAGGATTTTGGAGTCCACCTAAAATGTAGATTTGTAATTTATTGTCCTTGCCAGGACGGAAATTTACCGCTAATATTAGATATTTTTTTCAAGTTCTGAAAGTTTAATGAGATTGCCATTTCTTCTGCAGTTTGGATTCTTCCCCGCCATACCTATATGGAACCCACAACCTCACCGAAAACTATAACTATAAGAGAAATGATAACAGATGGGAGAATGTTAATTAAAACCTCATACGTCATCATACAGAACTGGGACTGAAAAGCAGCAACCGCAGGTATTTATGATTTGATCGTGAAATTCTACATTTTAGGATTTTGGAGTCCACCTAAAATGTAGATTTGTAATTTATTGTCTTTATTATGGTATTTTTTGTTAATTTGTTTTTAGTTTTACAGTTCTTTTCTTTACAAAAATGAGACAAAACAATTATGAGATATCTTGTTTATGATCCGGTGAAAAGAAGTTGAGGACAAGGTTTTAGTTTACATAATTCAAATAAGTATTTCAAATTAATACTTCAAATTGACAAAATAAAATCCTGGCTCGAATGACGTTGAGATTTAAACGAACATTAACCTAACGCAGATAACGCAGATACGAAATTTTCCGTATGACTATGAAAACCATTAACGTATGTTATACAGGACTTCATTATGGCGAAATGCTTTGGAAACCGCCAAATTTGGTATACCAAATTGTCTTTGGTATACCGATTGTCTACCTTAATCCGGGGGCTGAACCCCTGAATACAGAATTGGCACTTGGATGGTAGTACATAACACCACCCGGTCAAAACGCCACCCGGGTATAACACCACTTTGAGCAGAAATAATGCGTTGAGAACGCTCGTGCGGGTTGTACGTTCTAACCGGCCCACCTTTGACGCACCCTAACGCTCGTGCGACTGTGACATGTTACCCTAACCGTGAAATTATATGTCAGAGGAAATTGCAGTCGCACGAGCGTTAGGGTGCGTCAGATTTGGGCGATTTTAGGTTTTTTCGAGATAAACATGATGATTGATGGCGGTATGTTTTTTGCCTCATTTTATCCTATAAAAGACTGTGGTATAAGATTTTTGGAATAAAATTGAAATTTCTCGGTCGCACCTGCCATAGCTACAGGGCAGTTTAACACATGGTTTTGCCTGTTATATTCAAGGTGATGCTATGAGTATATCATCGCAACCTTTCGTGTAAGAGCTTTTTCTTCCAAACCAGCGTGTTCATCGGCCCAGAAAACCCTAATGGAGGCGAAGAATTTTTGCTTGGACTCAAATCCAGAGGCGAAATTGCATATCTCTGATTTTGATCACATAACCTGTCCATTGAGGAAGTGGGGAGAACTCAGAACCTACGTGCCTACTGCCTGGCCTGGCTTAATGCGGTGGATTTCCTTGCCGTACGGCTCGTTAAACAAGGAACTGAAACCGTAGGCTCCGTACAAGGTTCGCTCTGCTCCTCCTGGTAATAATGTTGTTATGTCATGTTGTTATAGAGACGCGGTTATATTATTCATATAATCAAACATTTGCTCCTCTATAAACTCAGCTATAAAGATTTACTTTTAGACACGAGACTCGAAACACCCTGTATATAGTATATACTTTTTATACTATAATTATAGTATACCTTTATATACTATACAATTTATGTACTAATTATAATGACATGGTTGATCATATTGCAGCACTTCAGGTATCCTGACACAAGCCACCTCGACATTTCTCGACGTAGTCTTGACATTTTTTGCAGTCGAGGTGGCTTGTGACTGGATACCTCACTTCTGTACTGTTGTGTGTAGATACGCCTCTTGTTGTAATATACGCCTCTAGTGTATAGGGACCTTGAAGGCCCCTTTTCTGAGCACTCAGCACACTTCATGTGTAAATTTAATGTCTCAAATTTAATGGCTCAAGATTCTATGGATTTAAAACCAGGTATATAAATCTATTGATGCAGCATCACATTTAGTCGCCTCTCTTTTGAATTAGTGTTTGCATCAACTAGATTTTGTAGTCAGATTTGATGTTCTGTTGGATCTGTATTTGAAGAATGCAAAAGCCTCGGTGCCGTTTTATCCTCTTTATAATGGGTGTTGCTGTTTTGCTGGGATACCATTATGTTGGACGGTTCTTCCACGATGTACAATCATCGAAATTCCATCACAATTTTTTCAGTGCTAAAACGCCCTATACATCAGTTGCGGGCAACATATCTCATCACTCCTTTCGTTGCAAGCCCAAGGCCATGTTCGATCTGCATCGTCATGGTATGAGGAATGTTGGAAACAAGCCTAGCTTCAGAATCCCAATCAACAACTTAATAGCGAGGTTTAAGGCTCATTTCCAGAGTTATAAGTCCTCTTCAGTGAACATGGACTGGTTACAAAACTTCACATACGAGCTGGATCCAGGCAGGGATCTGACTCCTGAAGGCTACGTGGAAGTGATTGGACAGGGGGAGAGGTTTAAGAGGGCCCTCCCTGATTTGCTGGGAGATCCTAGCAAGGTCTCTGTCACATCGTCTCCTAAAAACAGGTGCGTTAATACAGCACTGAGTTTCCTGTACGGTGCCTTTGGAATCTCTTATCACAGTGCGAACTCCAGCAATATTCTGGGGGGTCATGTGAACAAGGTTGTGGGTAATGTGACCCGATTGTGCCACGAAATGCCACACCCCGGACCTATATGTACAGTTTATGAACCTCTCCTCCACCCTAACGCTACAACCAGGCCCCTTAAGATGTTTAATACTGATCGACACAGGTTAGTCAGATACTTTGCGTTCTGCGACGGGTGTGAGGTGATGGATTTCTTGATAAAGGATAGAGACAATGTACCGGACAGTTTCGCAAAGCATCGTACATTTTTAAGCATGATGAACGATGTCAGTCGGCGACTAGGCATAAAACTGGTATACCAGGACCTGATGGTGCTGCACATCCTGTGTACACACGAGTTGACTGTCCCTAGGCTGGTTCGAGGAGGAAAGTTCTGCAGTATCTTTAGGGGTGACGAGCTGAGAGTGCTCGGGTACTTTGTAGACTTGCTGTTGTACAACAGCATGACAAACCCAGCCAGAGTCAGGTCGGGGTGTGTCTTGATGCAGGAAGCCCTGACAGCACTAAAGGGCGGGGAGGCGTCCTTCTTTTTCACCCACTCGCAGGCTATCTTCGCCTTCCTAGAGACAATCTCCTTCTTCACGGAACCGCTTACTGAGTGGCGAGGAGACATCGGCGGCCGGGATTTCTACGGAGACTATGTTCCCTACGGAGCTGCCTTCACCATGGTGGCAATGGAGCCCTGCACAGCCGATGGCACGCTCGTCCAGACTTTCCTCAATGAAAACCCCATTGAGTTTCCCGGGTGCGGTCATCCCTGTACACTGGAGCGACTGGAAGAACTATTCCCTGCTAGTCAGTGTTCTTACAGCGAGTGAATGGACAAGTATCAAAAAGTCTCTAATAATCGAATATCCATAATCCTTTGGAAATAGTAATTATATGACTGCTATTTAGATCTTGTATAATATTGACATGAAGGAAGAAAAGATTTTGGTTTTCAGATACATTATTGTATGACTATGATGTTGTCAAGATTTCTAATATTCATCTTAGGGGGCCGTCACATGTTACGTCAGCACATTTTTGGTCATTTTTCTATTAAATTGGTTGGACAATTATCCAGTAAATTATTTCTAATTTGCGTACAAATCTCTCAATTCTGGTTTTTTGTTCTTGTATTTTTAACGCTTACTTAAAACTCGAATTAATTTGATTTTCATGTGTTAATTAGTGGGGCTACTACGACTGTTAGGTCTCTTGCAGTTTGCTTTTTGTCTGATTTGACCCTTGAACCATTTAGGAACTCAAAAAAATATAAACGGATACGGATAAGAGACAAACAGTCATAATTTGTTTATTGGTACTCCCCTTTCAAAAAGGTTCAAAAGAAATATAAATACTTCCAATAAATACTCCAAACGAATTGTACTTCAAATAAATACTTCAAATAAATACTTTAGTGAAACAATAAAATCCTCTCTTGATAAACGTACGTAAAGAAATTCATTCAGACGTATGTAAAAATTAACGTTTCGCCAGCTATAACGCCGTATAACGAGGTTGATGAAAACTTTCGCCTATAAACTATAGCATAACAAATTAACAATGAACTCAGTTGATCAATCTAAAGGCCTTGCAATCTGCCTCAACTCGGTTTATTCTGGCTCAACATCATGAGTTGATATTGTGGCGGAATTGCTTTCAATTTGTGGTACTTTGGTTGCCCTATAATACTCGGTTCCTCTCCTGCTTGCGATGTAAGCTACTACTCCCATTACCACACACAGCAGCATGGTGGTGGACAGAATCGTGAATAGTTCCCAGTAACTGACCCACGAGTTCAGACCCCCTGAAAAGTAGGTTAAATAAGGACTAGTGTTGTGAGCAACTTCATAGTGGCAATACTGGCTGTCTTTGGGGGTGCTACTGTCCCAATTGTCACTAACTCAAGAAAAAGTGGATTGGAACGGACATTCAGACCGAATGGGACATTGGGGACAAAAGTGGCTGAAACAAATGAGACTCAAATGGTTGGGTTTGTGAGCCACAATTTGGCTATTATATGAGAAAGAAAATGGTGGTTTCAATGCAGCAACTGCTGCAAATATGTTAGCATATTTAACTTTACGTCTGTGAAGATTTGAAACTTTAAAAACTTTATTCTGGTTAGAATTAACGCAATGATACCTATAAAGCTATAACCTACCGGCTATAAAGGCGCCCACTATTTCGCCTCCACTGTTAGCCACAACATAAAGTAGTGATGTCTGATTGGACAGCATATTGGTGACAGGCGTACCTCGGCACTTTGACTTTACGAATATCATGGCTGGTAGCACATATACCCAAATCATGGCTTGTCCAATTCCTAGGAAAGGGGGTTTAGATATATTCATGGAATCTTACAAAGTAAGAGATTATACTACGAGTGCTTCTATTTATTGAGATAACATGCTCATAACAAATTATTAACCTACTAGTTTCACGCGATCATCAAATCTCTGGAGTACTCTGAAATCAATTCCTGTGATGATTGCTGAGCCTACGAGCGTTGCTTTGGATGGTGGTAGCATGGCGTGAAGCACAGGAGGTGGTACCATGGTTACTAAGCCTAGGGCTGTCATGAGACACCCTGCCACTCCCAACAGGAAGGGGTTGAACTTGTCACAAAAATATCCTGAAATCATTCCCTCTTCAGTTGCCTAATATCAGTTCGTAATTATGTGTAATGAGCGTTGAAAATTTCGACACTCATATTTAAACTTCCATTTCAATGAAATGGAAGCGAGGATTGCAGCATATTAAGTGAGCTCACGATATCATGCAACTCATCATAAGATGTAAATCAGCTGTATAACAAAAGATCAAGAAGCTGAATCTGCTATAACTTAGGAGAGATTACCATAAACGACTCAACACATGGATTCGTGCTAGAAATAACAAACGACTATGCTAAGTTGCTAACGACCAAATGAAAAGGAGAAGGGAGAGCACTCCTTTTGAACACGAAGGAAAGAAGAGAGTACACCTACCAAACACGAAGGAGAAGAGGAGAGAGCAGAGAGAGGAGGTGCTGAGGAGCGCCCCCGCCAGTGTGGCGTCCTCCCCGAAGCTGTCGTTAACGTACAGCGCCAACACGTACTCCACGACTGACTCACACGCCACTGAGAGCAGGCAGACGAGTAGCGGCGCCAGGAAGAGGGCGTCCCTCCAGAGGCCGTGACTGTGGAGACTGGTCCCGGAGTAGGAGCTGCTGCTGGTCAGGTGGGCGGGGGACACGTAGAGGAGGGGCAGGATCATGAGGAGACCAGACCCTCCCAGCAGGAGGAAGGTCAGCAGGAAACCCACTGAAACATGGTGTGTGGAGATGGGTATTCACTGGTGCTACTATATAGTTCGGAAAGGACCCCCGCAGGACCTATTGGTTGAGAATTATGGCGCACGGCGCGTAATTCTCACGGCGGGACTAGTGATAGTGATACACTGTATACTCCGTAATATTTTAATCATTAATAAATGGTATATTATAGGAGTAGAACCAGAGCAACGCGCATTCATCATCATTAGTGCATTCGAGTTTGAACAATCATCCATCATCTGCCTCCAGCCAGCAAGCTGTGGATGAATATTCAGAGGCTCCTGAATTAGTTATATCGCTCCTGTGAAGAGGTGCTGTTCGGCGTTATCAACGTACCACTTTCTCACTTTGAGCTATATGACTTCATAATAAGTCATTTTCATTGCCTATTCATCGGTGGCATAAAGTCGTACACTATTCGTGCCTTTGTCGTAGATCACGCCTCAAATGAACAGAGAAATGGAAAATCCCAGACCCAGGGCGCTCTTGTTTAATGCAGATTTGAGCAGATCTTAACTCAAGCTGTTGATGAATATTCATAGACTCCTGTCTTTGTTATATCACACTTGTTAACCTGTTCGACGCTAACAACACTCCGCTTTGAGCTACGATAATTAAAACATTTTATTTGCAGCATAAAGGCGTGCGCTATTCGTACCTTTGTCGTATATCACGCCTCCGATAAACGGAGAAATGGCACATCCTAGACCGAGGACGCTCTCGTTTACTGCCGATACCCTCCCACTCGTTTTGGGAAACGTTTGAATTAGGATTGACACAGCTAGCACCTGCGAATTGGACACGTCTAAATATTAATTACTTTCAAATTATCCTATTGAAAAACAAATTTCTTTGATTCATGACATTTTTGAAAAGGTGGAACAATATTGTGGGATTTTACGAAAAAGTCCCCATAAAATTTCAATATGACGTCATCATTACACGATATCATTACACGATATCAACATAATATAAAATATTGAAGAAATTATTCTTTTTCGAACCCCCAGATTTTATATCCCAAACATTATTGTCGCACATCAATATCTCGGCAATCGTAAGAGATACCTGTAGCACAGTTGCTGTTACACCCTGGACTGCCCGTATTGCCACTCCCAGGATGATTTGCCCAGCTACGTCTCCCATCAGCACCATTAGACCGTGTAGACAGGTCGACCCACACAGCAGAATGACGCTGCTGTAGTGATTTAAAATTGATTATAATTAATCTTGAATTTTAACGCGATGTTTTTGAAATTTACACACGTATGGAATTTAATTCGTGGCAGCAGGCGCCAGGCAATACCATTCAAGTTGAGATTGTGGTTAAATTGATGCAACAACATATAGAGCACTGACAATTAGTGAATCACGACCGATAATTATGACCGTTTTCGTTAAAACGATCATTATTAGTACGCATCATAATTTCTACAGATCATAATTATGATAAATTGATAATGTTAACTTACAATATGAGCAAAGTTTTCAGAGCCATGCATCCCCTGATTTGTCGATATAATAAAGATGTCATCAGTAAAAACGCACTCATACACGATACATAGACTGATATTGCCACATGGTTTGCTCCCTAGAGGTGTATTAGATTAGATTGGTATTACCAATTTGGTAATTATCAAATCATTTGGTAATTATCAAATCATGATTCATGCAATTGAAACAAAAATAATGATAATAATAATTTAGTAATAATTTATGGAGAATGATATAAGATTAATCATTTAGTGAATCAACAATACAAATCTTGGTGCAACCTAACAACTTTGCACTGACCTTATTCTGAAAATAAAGAATGACGAAGGAGAACTGAATGTTAGGTATAACTGATGCCACCAATATGAGGGATGAGCAGAGGAATAATATCTTCAAGGACTTTAAGCTTCTGAAGCACAATCGGGAGCTTATTTCTTTTTATATATATTATATAGGAGTGATAAAAGTGCTGAATATAGAATATTTAGTCAATTAGTCCACTATGTCGGCATTATTTAAATCTGTACTTTATTAGTTTATTGCTTTTCACTCGGAGTAGTGGCAGTGATAATTTGAAAATCATGTGAAACTTACGCCCAAGACGATTCTTGATCAGCCACGTCTATCGATTCCCTTATATTAAGCTCTGATGATAAGTTTCTTTCTTCGACCGACTCCTCTGTTTCAATCGTATTGCTGTCGTCTTCATTTTCCATTTATCATTGAACAGATAGTCGTCCATTCAGGCTCAGGCTTGAGGTACAACTAGTCGCAACATCATCGGCATATTCTTGATTCCTAATAAATGTAGACGTTTAAATAGCTCTAAGGATTTTCTTTTCAGGCCCACATTTTTCCACTTTTTTAGCATAAACTTGAGACATCACAGGCACATTTGAGACACAAAAAAGCCCATAGAACACACTGACCCGTTTGAGACGAAACAGGTCCATTTGGGACATCTCAGGCCAATCTTGGACATTGCAGGCCCAAAATTTTACCATCCCCTACCCCCGTATTTTCGAAAAACTCCTTGGATTTCGAAATTTAAAAGACAAAATTTCAAAATCCAGGATAAAGCTCGCTCTAGGATGCCAGCCACCAGCGCATCGGGAAAAAAACCTTAAATAGCTCAGACAATATATATTTCCCAAAAACTCATATACTCGTATCCGTACTACTGTATCCAACGTGTAACAAAATTAAATATTGGATAATATGAAAACATGTCTCGCAATGGATAGCTCAGACAAAATCGAAAAATAAGGGCGTGGAAGAGTGTATAGACGCTCCTTCATAAACCTCTCTGTTTTTTGGGTCGTTCTACTAACAAAATCTATACACTTTTTTCATAAAACAAACTAAAACTCAATGTTGACATTATTCATTCATTGTGGAAATGTGGAATCCTGTGCAATATACATTATGGAATAATGCTACCTAACTTATATAGCATCTAATGGGAGATAAGGTAGTACTGTGATGGCACCAATTGTCAACCACAAGGAAATTTCTCCTACATCCGAAGTTATAAAGAAGTTATGTCGTAATAGTAGTGGCTATGCGCCTATCAGGGGGCTGGCAAGCCCCCCGCGGCGGTTTGCGAGCCCGAGGGCCCGAAGGGCCCGAGGGCGAGCTTTGGACGGCGAACCTTACAGTGCGAGGGCCGAAGGCCCGAGCGCGAGCCCGAGGACCCGAAGGGTCCGAGGGCGAGCATTGCACGTCGATTCTGACGGTAGAAATTTCATTAATTTCCACATATTTCACGAAGCAATTTGGGGAATTTCCCCTGGTTGGATTTCCACCAAAATCGATACGTCGCTTCTTTGAGGGTCAAAGGCGCAACTGTCAAAATTTCAGATCAATTGGATAAAAAATGACCAAGTTATAACAACTTATTCACACCGAAATCGTACACGCGATGCGTACGCATCGCTGCGCTTCCCAGCCGGCATTTTCAAACCAAACCAAAAATAAACCAATAATAAACGTTTATATTTGGTTTAAATTTGGTTTCCGTCAAACCTTATGGATAATCGTTTTTGATACGTTTAATAAACGTTTCTGTAGAAACGTTTATTGAAATCCCAAAAATAAACGTTTCTGATACGTTTAATTTAGGTTCATCCAAAACGTTTATATGAAACCAATTATAAACGTTTATTGAAACCAATTATAAACGTTTATTTTTGGTTTACATAATAACAATTTTAGGATTGGAATTGCGTTTCATGGAAACCTAAAATAAACGTTTAAAATACGTTTATTTTTGGTTTGCAGTAAACGTTTCTTGCCAACCAAATATAAACCTTTTCGAAACGTTTATTGTTGGTATTCACGAAACGTTTCGCACAGAACCAAAAATAAACGTTCAAAAAACTTTAATTTTTGGTCCACAAAAACGTTTTCCTAAAACCGAAAATAAACGTTACAGAAACGTTACAGAAACGTTTATTTTAGGTTCTGTGGAAACGTTTCTTGAAGACCAACAACAAAAGTTTCGAAAAGGTTTATTTTTGGTTGGCGAGAAACGTTTACTGCAAACCAAAAATAAACGTTTTTTAAACGTTTATTTTTTGTTTGATATAAACGTTTTTTTCAAACCAAAAATAAACCTTTTAAAAACGAAGTTAACGAGGTTTCATTGAAACACAAGGAAACATTTTATTCTTATAAGTAAAATCCCTGGTCCTGCGAGCCTCAGCAATATTTGCTCTGCAAGGCGAACACAGCGGATAATATCCCTGTTATATAATTTTTGTTACAACCATGTGTATACTGCATACACATGGTCGACGGAGGACTCGCAGAGTCTGTCGAGAATTAAGAAATAATTAAGTGATTAAATTATTAATTAGTTGGTTTATTTATCGTTTCGGGGAAACCAATCAAAAACGTTTTTTTGAAAACGATTTATAAACCAAAAATAAACCAAATTGCAGGAACTAATTTTCTGTTTAATTACCGTTTCTGTATGACGTTTAAAGGGATGGTGTAGTTTTGGGCTCAAAAATAGATTTTGTTTATTTTAGCCTGAATGTTACCGGAATATCATATCGACAAGTATGTGATGTGTTTCATTCCACAATATGCGCCCTGTGACCACTAATTAATAGATTTGTAACGGGAAATTTATCATACAATATACATAACCGCAAGCCGAGAAGGCATGGGGTCCACCTTTCAATATGATCTAATGTGATATCACGCTCATGAATTGCATCATTATGGCGGAACCACATATGTGTATGCAACAAAATAATATTTGGCATGTCCAAAATTGATTGGGGAACCATAATCCATATCTAATTAATGTTAAAACCAATGAGTTTCACATGATAACCTCATAACATCCATGTGCCTTTTCAGAGCACAAATGGCAGCCTTAATTGAGTTATTCCAGGGCGTGTTTGTACAAACAAACGTGTAGAACCTTATTAGAGGTCATGAAGTAGCTATTTTTACCGGAATAAGATGAAATTAGAAATTTGCATCTGAAAACTTTACCATCCCTTTAAGAAACGTTTCCCGAGAAACGTTTATTAAACGTTAAATTTAAACCGGTTTTTTCGTTTTATCCGTTACGCAAAAGAACGTTTAATAAACGTTTATTCAACGTTACTTCGTTTCGTTATGGTTTACCAAAAAACGTTTATTAAACGTATTTAAAACGTTTCTGTGCCGGCTGGGTTGCCAGCCCCCAACTATATGTTTTCATGGATTCGCCGAATTTCAAAAATTTTTACGGTACGTTCCCGACAATCAAAACAATTGAAAATTGAGTTTCCGCGCCTTCGCTGTGCGCGCGCTCGGAGTTTAAAATTTGAGATCAATTCGTTCAGAAATGGCTGAGTTATAACTACTTGAAATCGCCAAAATTGAGGGTGTTCTTGTTAAAAAGGGTTACGACGCTGATACATATACGAGAGATGACGCTTTTAGTGCAAGAAGTATACCCTATTTAAACGGCCATATCTCGGGAACGGTAAAAGATACAGAGCTCATCGACACAGCGTTGGAAAGTAGAAGGATAGAACTTGCGAAAAATGCCATTAAAAACTATTTTACGTCACGATAATGACGTCATAATGACGTCACAAAACTAAGAATTTCAAATGTCGACTTTCCCAAAAATAGGCGTTTTTCAACGCAATTTTCCGGTATGAAGCTTTCGAGATAGGAAAAAATGCTCCTCCTAGCATGGAAAGGAAATTTAATGTACTTTTTAAAAATGTGATTGAAAAGTTCTGAGCTCCCCGGCATCATTGAGATATATGCGATTGTTTGAAACACTTTGACACGAAAAAAATCCCAAAAAATGACAAAACTTGTGAAGCTAGTGGAGAGAGAACGGGACAACCCCAGAACGTCATCTTTGGATATGTTGTCGGTCATAGTCCCAATTGTGTTAATGAATGGGTCTCAGATAGCTTATCTAATTTTATGACGTAATTGTGACGTCATCAGTAATGCTAGGTAACGCGAATTTTTACGCTCGATTTGACGCCAAATTTCAATATCTGGGCACAGAAAAAGGGTGATATTTTTTCCCAAAACCAAAAAGGATTTGGTTGTGATGGTCCGCGGCGGTTTTAAGGTGTTCTTTACTGTAAAACCCATGATATGAGAAAGAACACGACGGTTAAAACTGCCGCAACGGCACTTTCTTGATGCATTAATGTTACGTGAAGTCGTGAATGCTGTATATTGTGACGTTGCAGCAGTTTTAACCGTCGCGTTCTTTCTCATATCATGGGTTTTACAGTAAAGAACGCCTTAAAACCGCCGCGGACCATCACAACCAAATCCTTTTTGGTTTTGGGAAAAATCTTACTATATATAATTCTTCATCATATATATATTTATCTATGTAATTATGTTTGTCTGGCGTCTGTCCGGTCTGACACCACTCCCAAAAGTATCAGAAGACGTGAAATTATACCCTTGACACCGGTTAACTAGAGAACTAGACTATATGGATAGTAAAGCACTGTCTCATCAGCAAATTCACATTGTGTTATGAATGATTTGAAATAAAGTCTTAGGTACTGATTTCTAGCAGGACCCAGTCTGTCCGGTCTAACATCACTCGCAACCCAATCGAGCACCCGACCGGTGGTCGTGGGTTTTGCTAGTTAGTATTAACTTGAGAAATCAGTGTAGATTCTTGCTGTACAGCACGTGAAGCAGGGATCGAAGCTGAGGAGCTCCGTACTATTCCTAATGCTTTGATAGTAACAAAATAATATGTAATTACAGCCGAGATCTAGATAACATTGATTGAAATTCAAATTAATCAATTTTATTTGAAGTTATGATTGATCCTCCACATGGTTGGAGTTGTTAATAGAGGTGACTCCGGGCTCTGAAGTCATTGCACGTTATTAGTTGGTTATGGTTTTATCTCGGATATTACCTCTGGTGGTGGCGTTTCTCACAGGTTTGTATGAGCGACCAAAAGAAAATCATAAATTAAGATTCAAATAATAAAACTGACAGTATACTGTTATTACGCACAATTGAGGTGAGGATTTGGAAATATATTCTCGAGGCGAACAACAACCCTGACAATCAAATAAATTTAATAAAAATTTATGTAGAAACGATTCAAGGTTAAATGTGCATATAATGAAGCGTTATTCATGGGTAACAATTACACCCATGATATATTGCAATTGAAATTCCTGAGTCTCACACAAACTTGGATGAGTCTGAAAATTAACTTTGAAGGCGCCTCCGACCTTAATTTTTAGACTCATCCAAGTTTTGTGTGTTTGTGACTCAGGCATTTCAATTAGAATATATCCATGCGATGGCAAGCATTAATTGAAAGTTTGTAATTACTTAAACATTTGCAGGTATACAGATCACATCCTCATCTGACTGTGATGATCTCAATCATCTGGGGTGCTGGAAAGACGCGAAAAAACCCAGGGCAATACAGGGTTTCATAAGCATTAAAAACTCCAGATCTCCTGTGGAGGATTGTAAGAATCACGCACTGTCCCGAGGATTCACCCTATTCGGGGTCGAGATGGGGAATGAGTGTTACACTTCTGCTGATGCACATGGAACATATCAATTATACGGGAAACTTGACGCCTCAGTTTGCTCTAACGGACAAGGGGGCCAATGGGCCTTGGATGTCTACGAGATTGTGTGTGCACATGCAGGTACCGGTATAACTCGTAACTCGTAAGTATCAGGTTTTTTCCTGCCTATGCACTGTAAAAATTGCTTGGGGAAGCAATTTTTACGGAAATTTATTTTCATGATGTACCTAGTAGGACTTCACAGGTTTTAGCAGATGTTATGCGAGACCTGCATCAACACTTCATTGCGTGGTTCGCATGGAAAGAATGAAAGACTGTTAGGAATACTATACTACAAAACATGGCCAGTGTCCACAATATAATTGATCACGATATAGCGTATAATATGGTATTCTCTTTTTTAGCCATACAACTCATAATTATTTAATGACTCATCAATTATGTAATATACGTTCGCTTTTTATGAATATGAGCAGGGCGTGTTCAGTGATTATAATATATTTCTTATCAATGACAATTTTAGCATAGAACAAATCTTCGATCTCGTGAGGCTTTCGCCTTACTATTTTTACTGGGGTATTGGAATTTCGAATACAAGATGTTTTATTCTTCCTCTCGGGGATTTTACCACTTCCATTAGCTGTCGGACTTGGGCTTTTACGAAATTTTGCATAATTCACTTTCGCGTCACTTATTTAATAAGTGATATATTCTTAGTATGATATATTCTAAGTATGAAAAATTTCAAAAGAAATATATTTCATATTTTACACATGACATCAGGCGTTTTTGGGTAAAAACTCATTGCTTTCTGACTAGATGCTCAAATTCTTTTTAGAGGCACTTCTGACTTCGCAGTTTCGCGTCCCTATACTACTTTATCTGTCCCCTAGCCCCATGACATAACATGTCTGATAGGGCGTATAAACCCTTGGCAGAGTTTTGGGATAAGTACGAAGCCAAGTGGTCTGTTTCACCGGATTGGGTAGCTCAACGGATTGGTGTCAAGCAGCCCGTGGAGAGAGTGACACCCCTGCTTCATGACACCCCCAAACCAGACAATCACACAAGGTGCGTGACAGAAGAGTGACACCTCAAACCCGAGTAACACACAAGGTATGTCAATGTGACAGAAGAGTGACACCTCAAACCCGACAATCAAACAAGTTGCGTGACGCCGTGACAGAAGAGTGACACCCTTGCTTCATGACACCCCAAACCCGAGTATCACACCAGGTGCGTGACAGAAGAGTGACACCCCAAACCTGACAATTAAAAATAGGTGCGTAACAGAAGAGTGACACCCCAAACCTGACAATTAAAAAGAGATGCATAACAGCAGAGTGGCACCCCAAACCTGACAATTAAAAAAAGGTGCGTAACAGAAGAGTGATACCGCCAAACCCGACAATCACACAAGGTGCGTGACAGAACAGAGACACCCCTACTCCATGACACCCCAAACCTGACAATCAAGTTCAAGGTGCGTGCGACGCCGTGACAGAAGAGTGACACCCTTGCTTCATGACACCCCCAAACCCGACAATCACACATCAACATTTCCCAGATTTGTGTGCATGTCGGACACGCATAGCAGAGAGCTGCAAATAAATGTACCGCCAGGTGAGGTTAATTTCTGGTGTTTAAGTCTAGTTGCTCTCCGTTCAAATCAACGGACGGTTGAGTGTGATAACTTGCTGAATATGTTTAAGGTAAAATGTGAAACTGCATACCGTATTTTTGAACGTAAGTTTGTGTTATTCTGTGATAAATTCTGATTTTATTCTTAGTTTTTGTCTCGTTTCAGTTGTTTTTTGCCCTCGGGTGATGTCTCTTTGTTTGCCCTCAGGTGATGCCTTGTTGTTCGCCCTCAGGTGATGTATTGTTTGTTGTTCGCCCTCAGGTGATGTATTGTTTGTTGTTTGCCCTCAGGTGATGTTTTACTGCACGCCGGTGACATGACCAAGGCAGGTGCCCCGCAAGAGTTCGTACAATTCAGCAAACTTATGGAAAGTTTACCACACAGATACAAAGTCGTTATACCAGGTACTAGAATGTTTCATTGCACTGGTGGGTTAATCGGGATAAGTAAAAAATTCCAAAAATGAATGCACGAGGCTCACTTATGTTTATCCAAAGGCCAAAATGAGGGCTCATAACATCAGCAAATACCAATTTAACCCGCCTCTTAATAAGCTAATAACTATAAGGACCAATAAATGCACTGTTCAATTTTAGTCAAAGGGCTTGTGAGAATAAAGGTCAGATAATTTGGATCAAAAGTCAATAACAAATTTGATACACGCATGTGTTACATGTTAGTTAAAAATTCCCTAAAATTGAGTTCAAAGTCTTGATATGAATAAGATTCAAGTAATATTTATTGAAAATTGTGAACTTTGTTTACGAATATTATAATAGCACCTATAATCAGCTATTCCACGTTTAAGTGTAGAAGAATAGTAACTTTCCGATGTTATCCGAAATCCTGATTCTGATAGACATTGGGAAATTTTTATCTGACATGCCGGTTACATTAGATTGAAAGTTTTAAATTATGTAATTTGATCTAAGGGCCAATAGGGTTGTCGTACGATGTATGACCTGCTGACGCCAGCCGCAAAGTGGCTGGCGTCAGCTGATGAGAATCAGCGCCGCACGCGTGGCTCAGATTCTCACGAGGGTCTGTCAACGGCCGACAACAATAGGGTATGAAGGTTATCAACTGGAGGATTTGTCATTTAACCACGCCCGGGTAACCACGAGCTGGGTCTGGGTAATCAACTGAATGATTCGTCATGCTAACCACGCCCAGGTAACCATGAGCTGGGTCTGGGTTATCAACTGAAGGAGTCGTCATAACCATGCCCACGTAACCATGCCCAGGTAACGATGCGATGCCCAGGTAACCATGCTCATTAAACCACGCCCAGGTAACCACGAGCTGGGTCTGGGTAATCAACTGAATGATTCGTCATGCTAACCACGCCCAGGTAACCATGAGCTGGGTCTGGGTTATCAACTGAAGGAGTCGTCATGATAACCATGCCCACGTAACCATGCCCAGGTAACCATGCCCAGGTAACGGTGCCCAGGTAACCATGCCCAGGTAACCATGCCCAGGTAACCATGAGCTGGGTCTGGGTTATCAACTGAAGGAGTCGTCATAACCATGCCCACGTAACCATGCCCAGGTAACGATGCGATGCCCAGGTAACCATGCTCATTAAACCACGCCCAGGTAACCACGAGCTGGGTCTGGGTAATCAACTGAATGATTCGTCATGCTAACCACGCCCAGGTAACCATGAGCTGGGTCTGGGTTATCAACTGAAGGAGTCGTCATGATAACCATGCCCACGTAACCATGCCCAGGTAACCATGCCCAGGTAACGGTGCCCAGGTAACCATGCCCAGGTAACCACGCCCGGGTAACCACGAGCTGGGTCTGGGTAATCAACTGAATGATTCGTCATGCTAACCATGCCCAGGTAACCACGAGCTGGGTCTGGACCCGACCGCCGGACGGAGAGCAACCTACGGCATGAAGGAGGACAAGCGACAGGAGTGCCTGGACAACTTCAAGCACTGCATACTACTCGAGGACTCGTGGGTGAAGATCAACGGAATAAAGATATACGGCTCACCTTGGTACGTTCTGTCTTTTATAGGTGTGCAGCTTCAGAATGGAATACTGCAGCTTGCGAGGCTTTGTACTCGGTTTTAGATCCACAAACCCTCCAGTAATTTCCCAGCTGTTGGACTCTTTGTGATTTTGTGTCGCAATTTTCAGCCCATCAATTAGCAAATACTCACTCATTACCTACCAATTACCATCACTCTCCTTGCTCCTGACACAGTCACACAAAGCTACACCTTATCACACCCAACTACTCCTTACCACACCCAACTACTCCTTAATTCAGGCATGGATACAGCATTCCAGCCCAAAAATTGTAAGGGGCGTGCGAATTTATCAAAGCTCACTCGGCAACACTTCGGGGCACATCGTTTGCACGTTTTATGACGTCTTTGAGTATCTAATTAAGGAAGTTTAACTTTCAGCAGAGGTCTGGGGGCTGCAGCCCCCAGAAGCCTGAGGTCTGGAATACAAAGAAATTACAGCTCTATCGTTGCTGTCGTACAACAAACTCTCTTGTTGGAAAATTGAGAACTCGACTTATAAAAAGATAACACCACGTACGTGGGCAAACTTTGAAAGTGAAAAGGCTCAGCTCACCACGGGGAAAATTGAGAGCAGGTGTCTGCCGGGAAAATTGAGAACAGTAAAATCGCTTGTATGCTGAGAGGATAATATTATGCTAAAGTGCGAAACCGACATGGATCCAGCTTATAATTTTTGGGGGCATGCAAATTTATCAAAGCTCACTCTGCGCCACATCGGGGCACCTCGTTTGCACATAATATGACGTTTTTGAGTATTCAATTAAGTATGTTTAAGCAGGGGTCTTGGGGCTGTAGCCCCCAGAAGCCAGAGGTCTGGAGTACAAAGAAATGACAACTCAATAGTGTTCGGGCATCGTTTTCAACTTAGCAGCTGTCGTACAGATTGAAGAATCTCAATAAATATATTGATAATTAAAAATCAAAAGAATAGCAGGGGTCTGGGGGCCCAACCCCCAGAAGCCAGAGGTCTGGAGTATAAGGAAATAAAAACTCAATAGCGATGTGCTTGTAGTTGTTAGTCTTATTTGCTACAAATTCGTTGCAGCGTTGCTGTAATACTGCAAAAGCAATAGCGTTTTTGAATCAATAGGGTCTTAAATCCTGTTTTTGCAGCTTCAAGCCATCAAGGTGGCTGGCATAAAAATTATTTCCGGGATGAATATCAAAATCTGAGGTACTGAATAGACGCTGTTTGAAGTTATGAATGAACAAAAGTTTTAATTAATTATAATTACTAAGTTTATTTTTGGCGTCTTGAATTCACAATAACAAGTATCAAATTTTCCCCTAGATATCTAGCGGGGGCGTGCGTACGCCTTCCGCACGCCCCCGTGGATCCATGCCTGCTCCGTATCAAAACAAACTACTCCTTATCACACCCAACTTTACCTTGTCCTTTGAGCAGACTTGTTTCTAACAATATAATGCATAACAGTGTTGATGAAAGCACCCCATCCTTATCCCTTATGAAATTACCCCCAGGCAGCCCGAGTTCTGCGAATGGGCTTACAACCTGGACAGAGGTTCTCAGTTGCAGGAGGTCTGGGAGAAGATACCAGATGACACCGACATTCTCATGACTCACGGACCTCCTATCGGTAAGACCTCAACTCATCGTGACATGACGCGTCACGTCACACGTCCCCTGTTCTAACTAATCATGACGTGACGCGTAACCATAAGAATTGTGACAAAAACCTCTAATTTTACATTTGAAACAGCTGGACTTTAAAGGACCAATACACTATACTGAAGTTGTCGATTTTATTTTACTACCAGCTTCATTTCATAAAATTATGCAGATTAGTGAAAACCCGAGCTCTCTATCTGCTTTCTACACGGAGTTACAGCGATATTAAGTGTACGTAATTTGATCATGCTGCTACGTCATAAATCACTGATTCGCAGGAAGAGGAATGTATCACGCACTGCGTAATATCATAGTTTACATTAGAACGTAGTCGGAAATCATTGTTTGCTTGTCATGTATTTTTCCACCCTGATAACTAATATTTTTGACGGACAATAATTACATAGTTTGGAATGGATATTAATTACTAGGGATCAACTAAGTAATTAGGTAGTAGTATATTTGCATTACTGATTAATATGGTAGGTATATCAAATCAAGGGTAGTGAGCAACTGAGCACATTAGCTCTATGAATAGCACCGCACAGACAGATAATTAACTCCTACTGCTCTAGTGTTTTACTGGCTCCACTTCTAAAATCAGTTCAGAACTCAGGTTCCTAGAGCTAGAGTATGAACACTGTAGGTACTGGTCATGGAATCCACTTAGATTCATTTTTCAGAGTATTCAATGGACATGTCAAGTTTATCGTCATTGTACTATTGAACTTATGATTTCGAATGTCCCTCATTGGATTTGATCATTCACCGTTATTAGTTTCAATCCTATCAGATGGCTTTATAATTACGTACTTGGGCCCATCAGAAATTTTGAATTATAGGACTTGAATTAGTGTAAGTGACTTATGATGTTCATCGGACCACCATTACCATAATCACATCAATATTAGCTGAATTTTTTTTAGCCCAGTTAGATTTGCCCAGAAGATACATTGCGTTTTTTAAGAAGTTGGAAAAGTTAGAAACATCTTAATATTGCAATGAAGGTTGTCAATAAATCAATTAAGCATTGTCAACCCATTACTATACTTAATTGGACCAATTTTTTGGGAATTTGGGATGTCAGATGGGCTCAATTGGACAATACCATCTATGATCATGGGATATTTCGACCGACGACTCTTGGAAGTGACTAAAAGATCAATATAGTACATTGATACCTACAATCTTACAATATAAAAGACAAGATTTGCTAATTTTTACCGCCTATAATATGTATGATCCAGAAGCATTTGCTTCATTATTTTTCAAAGATGTTACCAAATTAGATAATTAGCACAATACTAGAAACCAGTTGATATCATCCATAATCACTAATTTGAGTAAACTGCACCCCTGAACCAAAACAAAACAAAACAACGCACACATCATCATACAGTGTTTATACAGCGCTCAGAGGCGGAGCAGCACTAATTGTAATCGATAGCAGTGATTTATGACGTATCACAGCGGAATACAGAGTTACACTTTACACGCTTGTATCTCAGAAATTATATCACGTAGAGAGATCGGAATTTCACTGAAGTGTGTGTAATAAATTGCTGCGTAATATTGAATGATTAATCATTTAATTTTTTAAACTCGATTCTATAGTGTATTGGTCCTTTAAGCTCTTCAGCTGATCTCTGCAAACCTTCCCTCAATATTGTATTGTGAAAGCAAAAGACGAGATTGCAAGAACGAACTCCTCGGCATTATGGGATTTAAGACGTTTAGACGTACGAGACTGCTGCGAAAATTATATAGTAGCTCAACCACCTTTACGCTAAGCGTGCTTGATGCAAATCTAGAAAAGCTTTCAATGCATAGTAAGATGTTAATAATATTTTAAGGCTACTTGAAATCAATCCCGACATTATCACTTTATACCCTCCTAACGTTTCTTGGAGCATGTCAAAATAATTTCAATTCCGAATATGCATCAAAAAGACTCAAAATGACTTAAAAGAATGGATATGAAAATACTCTAAAGGGCAGAATATGGCACACCATCATATAATCTCGTAATCTCACAATTCCAATATATCATGCCATGTTATCATGTGCAATGAGCATATTAGTTTCACTACAACCTAGAGCAACAGACAGCCAGATAATTTATTGGGCGATGGTCTTAGTATTAACCAATACTAATAAAGTAATAACTACCTGATCATGCAAGTTTCTACGTGTATTATAGACTCCGATGAAAACGTCGGAGGGTTATGCCTAAAATAATATTTATCAATCAATGACCTTCCTCCCTATCTATAATAATACATCCTTGAGAGGTAATACTTGTTTTAAGAAATTTACTGAATAGAGTGACATAGAGTAATTAGTGGGATGAATTATCGACTTGGCAAGCTCGAGGCTGCTAAACTGAAAGAGCTCATACTAGGAAACGACCGGTTAACCGAACCGAAACCGAAATACCGGTTAACCGGGCGTTTTCAGCCAACCGAAACCGTAACCGTAACCGAATATTTTGATTTCGCAATTAACCGTTTAGGGAAATCGGTCGGTTAACCGAACCGAAACCGAAAGGCCGGTTAACCGGCGTTTTTAGCGAACCGAAACCGAAACCGTAACCGGATTAATTGAGAAATGGTAACCGGTCGTTTGGTAGCTCCTACACTAAACTTGCCAGTATCTCCTCTAACCTTCATCTAATGTTATGACTTGTCTCTCTCATTCGGTTTACAGAATGTTGACATTGCAGGGCACGGTGATCTGGCTAGAAGTGGACTCTACAGCGGATGTGTTGACCTCCTCAGAACCATTCAAACAAGAGTTCATCCTAAGTTCCACGTTTTCGGTCACATTCATGAAGGTTTTTAAATAATATTATTTTTCAACCTGATATAATGAATGCAGAAAATGCTGTGAATAAGTTAATATATTGTTTATATCATTTATATGATCACTGCTATCAACTTTTAGCATGGATCAGTAATGATATAAAATCTGCTTCTTATTCGTCACTGATAATAAAACTGATAATAAAACAATGTACTTGTAGTGGGTCAAGTGTGGAATTTCGAAATTTTGTTAAACTCCACGGATTTAAAGGTGCTGTTGTGTTGGTCGCATATTAACGTGACTTGAAACATGAATGGGCTAAAAAGGGCATTTTTGTTCAGGCATGAGACTTGTTAGACTTGAATGGCAAATTGGCGAATCTTGTTTCAAACTTGGCGATTGACCCCACTGTAGCCATGATATCTGGCGATTTTTGATATTGTCACTTTTTAGTTCTTAGTTGAATTATACCCTTTTTAGCTTTTTGTAAATTCTAACTGCTTCCGTTCCACCCGCAGACCCGGGTGTTACCACTGACGGAGAGACATTTTACATCAACGCCAGTACCTGCAACCGACAATACCGAGCAGTACAGGATTGCATCATCTTCGATCTTCCCAACCAATCACCTGCAGGTCAGTATCTGGGTTGTTTTCCATTTTCCGAAACGCCATCCTGCAAAAAATGTGGGAACTATTCCTTAATTCCTGGCCCGTAGCCAGGGGGAGGGCCCAAAAACAGTCAGAACATCCAATTTTTCAATAATTTTCCGGGGGCTGCGCCACAAACCCCTGCCGTAGCTTGCTTCTGTGCAGTGACCTACCCGGAAGAAAATCTTGGCTAAGAGCCTGCTTTAATATTTCTATTTGAAATTTCCACCGCAACAAAAGAACCTAGTACCTGAGCTGTTGCAAGCATGATAATGTGGTATTGAAAGATTTCCTGGTACTTCGTATCGTATAGTATTAGGTAGGAATTAGCTTCATATTCTTTTCCTTAATTTTCCTTAATTTGACGCAATGATTAATTCAGATACCATTGAACTGGGTCCAAAACCTGAAATTGTGTTCCCTGGTGCTCTTTGATGGAGATAATGGAGCTATCGAGGTACGCTTTATGTTTCCCCGCACCATAAGGTACGATTAGCTAGATGATATTAGTTTCGTGCAACTGCAGTGATCCTAGAGTTATTGTCATCCGATAATATTTTGAACAGACTGTCAGCAAGATCGTATCTGTAGATTTCGTTACCGCATGAGATGAAAACATATCGATAACACTCAAGAAGTTGACAATGTGTGTTTTTCTAAGAAAGGTGGCGGCACCAGCTGTGCCCACACTGTGTGGACTGGTAATTTGTACTGGTTATTGATAATGTGGAGGGTGTGGCTCGGTAAAGTTAGACTATTATTATGTGTTAACCAGATTAAGGGATTTGATTTTTAATGTTTATAGTTAATATTGTTGTTGAATAGTCCTATAGTACGTACTGTCTTGTTGTCAAGATTCCACTATCTGCTATCGCTGGCATTTTCACAATGGTTAAAGGGTTACCAAATACAATTTCATTTGGATTTATTAGTAGGTATCAACTCGGCATTTAATTCGAAATGTTAACAATTAAATGTATATTCTAGAATTCATCATGTATATTTAAAGGTTCTTTGGTTTTGGTAAGATGAAGGAGTTACCAATTGTTGTATATCTCATTCCCAGTTTGTGCGCGCTTTTCTCCGTGGCAGCGTGCTCGTGCGCGCGATATAAAGGCCTGCAGTAACATTTCACTTGTCAGACAACAAATAACAGTATACAACAATTCAGTATACCTGAGTACAGTATACACACCTGTACACAGTATACATACCTGCATACAGTATACACTATACACACCTGTACACAGTATACATACCTCTACAGTATATACAGCTGTATACACAATACAGTGTACACTATACATGATACCTGTTTACCTGTATACAGTAAACACACCTGTATACAGTATACACACCTGTATACAGTATACACACCTGTATACAGTATACATACCTATATACAGTATACACACTTGTATACAGTATACACTATACATACCTGTATACATTATACAGTTTACATTATACTCTCGTGTATAGTGTATAGGTACACACATGTATACACTAAACACTCCTGTTTGTACACTATGCGTTATACACACCGTACACCTAGCACAGATAACACTTATACCATCACCACTGACAGCATTGCACTTTGTGAAATTAACACCTTTGTCTTGTATACCACTGCTTCAGTAGACTCGCTGAGTAGGCATGAAGAACATAGACGTTTACCGTCACCACTTCACCCTTCTTAGTCCTGACGATAGCGTCATTCTTTACTGACTGCTGCTAATCCGCCGTTTCTATGTACTGAGGTAGTTCCTCTAGGTAGTAGATACCTTTGACAGCGCATTTGTACATTTTATGGGTTGGATATCGTTGCTCCTGATCAGTTTGATACCCGCAGGATGGAAATTGTCGGTTTGAAGTCCCCCGCTGTTGCTTTATTTCACTTGGAGCTCTGACAATGACGTCATCACACCTGTCCACGTGATAGCTTCCTCCGCCTAATATCCTAATATTGTATGTGTTGTGTGCTATTGTCTCAAGGTGGGCAGATTGATTGCTTAGTCAATGGTGGTGAGTTCTGCACTGATTCGCATCTGGAACTTTCCTTTTTCGTGTGATATTTTGAGCCGAAACACAAAACTATGTTTCGAACATCAAAACTGTAAGTACCTAGGTTGAATTGTATGCCGAATTCGCTTATAAGGTTCTGTGGTTTCGAATTTCGATGTCTTTTATAGGAAACGACCGGTTAACCGAACCGAAACCGAAATACCGGTTAACCGGGCGTTTTCGGCCAACCGTAACCGAAACCGTAACCGAATATTTTGATTTCGCAATAAACCGTTTGGTGAAATCGGTCGGTTAACCGAACCGAAACCGAAATACCGGTTTACCGGCGTTTTTAGCGAACCGAAACCGTAACCGGATTTATTGAGAAAAGGTAACCGGTCGTTTGGTAGTCTTTTAGGCATATACCATTGAAGATTGCCTATTTTGTCTTTTGAATCAAGCTTTCAGAGTTTTAACGATTTGTTAATGTACAGTGTAAGTGGCAAGTGGCCCTTTGCCTAACTTACAAAGAAACTAGATGCCAGCCCTCTTATTTTGGAATTATCGACCCGACTGGAAATCCATGGCCTAATGTTCGATTGACTTCTATTTCACTTTTCCTTCACCTTAGGTACGTATCCTATACCTACCTGTCATCACTCTTCAGCCTTGAGTTGTTGATCAATTAAGTGATTTAAGAGTAAATAAGTCTCTGTGAAATCGTGGCGATTGAGGCTCTTTTATCAGCTCTGTCTCTACAATCTATAAATAAACCCTGGCATTGAATAGAGTTGATTTATTATTGTGATTGAATTACTACATAATAATTACTTGATGATGTGTGTGAATATTATGTACAACTTGTGAAGCCAAATAGGCGTAGGTACTGGTTGTTGATTTACGCGCAGTGCGCACACTGTACGATTATATAGTTTGTTTATCAGATTATACATTGCTTAACTTTGTGTCGGTACCTCTCCAAGTCATGTACTTTGTAGGTATACATTGAGACATTGTTTATTGCATAACCTTGTAATCTTTTAAATACATTGCCTAACCTTGTACTCTGTAGTACTAGTATATTGTATACACTATACACTATACATTGACCCTTATAATATTGTACATATTACTGATACTCTTCTGTCTCAAATAGACGGGGCTGTAGTAACTGCCCCCTGTGTAGGTTTTTGCAAAAATGTAAAAGGGTGGGTTTTAAATGGGGGGGGGGGCGGGGATTTGAAATTTGAATCAAATAATAAAGCTGTGAGAACTGAGAGCGTCTGTACTCAATGGTTTCAGGTTTGCTGACAAATGTCACCATCAGCACAACTCTGACAAAAAACTGATTTCACGGATCGGGTCATTGAATAAGAGTCGCATGATTACAATTGATGAGTAATTTATTAATTCTCTTTTGACTCAATGGTAAAGATACAAATGCAAACGACGTGGTTCTTTAATGACAATCAATTTCGTATATATTTGATTGTATAAAGTAGTGTTGTAAAGTTTAAACTTTACAACACTACTTTATACAATCAAATTTGAGACCTGAAGATGTCGTAGAACCTCAAAATTGATTGTCATTAAAGAACCACGTCGTTTGCATTTGTATCTGTACCATTGAGTCAAAAGAGAATTAATAAATTACTCATCAATCTGACAAAAAAGATCGTGATTCTGAGAAAACAGTTGGCAATGCTTTCAGATTGCTGTAAAACTCTAATAAAAGATAAGAATTATTATCAATTGTTTTATTTGCAAATTTACAAATGTCGTAACGGGGAGGGTGTAAAGTAACTGTCCCCCACTGTAGTAAAATCCGAAAAACTTCAAGCGTCCCCTCTCCCGTCTATTTGAGAAGTTTAGACTGAAGGGCATTGCATAACCTAACTTTGTGGCTTTGTGGGCGTTTGTTCACCTTCCGACAAATATTTTAAAGGTACGAGATTTGGAGATTTTTCGAAAAAATCCCCATATTTTCGTGTTCCCATGCTATTTTGTTTCGTAAGCTATATTGAAATTTGCTGTATTGGTAGGCATGAAATAGGGAAAAACCTTAGTCTTTTCCTCGTGACTTGCGGTTTATTTTCTTACAATCGCTAGGTCGTATAGTACGTAGGTACACTACAATTCAAATATGATAGGTAGGCTGGTTGGTACTCTCCTGCCGTCATTTCTCGCCTATCGGTTCCAAATGTAAAACATAACAGCTGCGACCCGTCGAAGTACGCCTTGCCGATCACACCTACAATATTATTTGAGTTTTATAAGTCTTTCTTTCGTTTGTTTGTCCGTACACTGATGGCCGCCATCAAATTGTCATGGAGCATTGGTTTCATTTGGTACGTTTATCTCAAATTTGAAGTAAATTTGAATTAATTATTATCATTGAAGTAAGTAATAAACTATGGTTAACAATTTAATTATCACAAAGCATCTTCCACACAATGGAGCATCAAGAATTTCATGTCTGTGGAGGAGGAGGCGACCCCCATTATTAGCAGCGCATTGTCAATGAATGTAAAGTAGGTATAAATTGCTGGTAAATTACCAGAGAAGTTAGTGCGCCCCATTATGGTAGACCACACTTCACTCAATATGCTGGATTGTACAATATTCCGTGTATTTTACTTTTGTGTCACGAACTCTGTATAATAGTCACGCAGGATAAATGGGCGGTTAGGATATAGCGTCCTTATCATTTAAGGGTTTACTACCTACGCCGCCCTCCGTTAATTAACGGCATAATAGGCCGCGAACTTTAGTTCGCCGCGAACTCGGGCGAACCCGCGCGAACTCCGCGCGGGTTCGCAAGCGTTCGCCGAGAGTTCGCCAATTTTTTTCCTTGGCGAACTCCGCTGAAGTTCGCCGAGAGTTCGCCGGACGTTCGCCGAACTCCGGGCGAACTCGAGCGAACTCAGGCGAACCCGCGCGGAGTTCGCCGCAAACTGGCGAACTAGTTCGCCGCGAACTAGTTCGCAGCGAACTAAAAATTTTTGGTTGGCGAACGATTGTTCGCCGGCGAACAATCGTTCGCAGCGAACTAGTTCGTGGCGAACAAGTTCGCGGCGGACTAGTTCGCCGCGAACTAGTTCGCCGCGAACTAGTTTTTTCTAAGTTCGCGGCGAACTAGTTCGCGGCCAACTTCATTATTCATTTTATGCTGGGAACTTGTTTGTCATCAACTATAACAATTCCGCTGCAAACTGCCAAACTAGTTCACCTCGAACGATTGTTCGCCAACCCAAACCCTAACCCGAATCCAAACGCGAACCCAAACCCGAACCCAACCCCTAACCCAAACCCTAACCCAAACCCTAACCCAAACCCTAACCCAAACCCTAACCCAAACCCTAACCCAAACCCTAACCCAAACCCTAACCCAAACCCTAACCCAAACCCAAACCCTAACCCAAACCCTAACCCAAACCCTAACCCAAACCCTAACCCAAACCCTAACCCAAACCCTAACCCAAACCCTAACCCAAACCCTAACCCCAAACCCAAACCCCCAAACCCTAACCCAAACCCTAACCCAAACCCTAACCCAAACCCTAACCCAAACCCTAACCCAAACCCTAACCCAAACCCAAACCCTAACCCAAACCCTAACCCAAACACAACCCTAACCCAAACCCTAACCCAAACCCTAACCCCATCCAACCCAAACCGTCCGCAATGAGGGGGAGGAGGGAGTCTGCCCAATGCGGACGTTTGTGGACATAGGGGGGGAGGGGGTGTTTGGTCAAAGTCCGCAATTTTTGGAAGTTATGGTCGATTTGACCAATGAAAATCGGACGTTTATAAACGGGAGCCTTCATTATATATGACAATGACGTCACTCAGAAAAATATAATTAAGCGCACCTAGCGCTTTAAGGACTTGGGTTAGGTCAGGATTAGGGTCAATTTGTTAGGAGGGTTAGTTATGGTTTTGGTTAGGGGATGGTTATTTAGATACAGAAAAATTGACGTTTAGATCTGTGACGTCACTCAGAGCCGTTTATATGGGAGAGATACCGAAAATCGTGAAATTTCGGGCCCAGAATGATGACTCAAAAGATTTTTAAGAAAAGTGCGGACGTCCTGTGGGGAGGGAGGGGTTTCTGAAATGCGGACGTTTGCGGACAAGGGGGAGGGAGGGGTCTAAAATGCTCGAAATTTTGCGGACGTCCTTTATAGTTCATGGATGGGCCCTAACCCAAACCCAACCCAAACCCTAACCCAAACCCTAACCGAAGGCGAAGGGGTCAGACAACGTCGGACAAGAGTTCGCCGCGAACTAGTTCGCCGCGAACTTAGAAAAAAGTAGTTCGCGGCGAACTAGTCCGCCGCGAACTAGTTCGCTGCGAACTCGTTCGCCGCGAACGAGTCCGCCGCGAACTCCAAAAAATCGTTCGCCAACCAAAAATTTTAAGTTCGCTGCGAACTAGTTCGCGGCGAACTAGTTCGCCAGTTTGCGGCGAACTCCGCGCGGGTTCGCCTGAGTTCGCTCGAGTTCGCCCGGAGTTCGGCGAACGTCTGGCGAACTCTCGGCGAACTTCAGCGGAGTTCGCCAAGGAAAAAAATTGGCGAACTGTCGGCGAACGCTTGCGAACCCGCGCGGAGTTCGCGCGGGTTCGCCTGAGTTCGCCCGGGTTCGCGGCGAACTAAAGTTCGCGGCCTATTATGCCTAATTAACAGTTAATTGTAACGTACTGGATTTGTATAGTTAATTGGTGCCGTATCCGAATGTCAAACCGACTTTATTTGTGTGTGGTTTAGCCGTTTAGAGTTAATGCTGTGTACATAAGGTCAGCAGTTACCTTGTGAACGGTAGTACGATCTGGTCTCAGTGTGAGTGTGACCTTAGTTTCATCAGTTTACATTATCATCATTATTTATAATTATTCATTTATTATCATTATTCACGTATCGAATTTTGAATTTTTATGTACTAACCGCAGTACAGAATTGAAACTGGGGATGCTTTTGATGTTGTTGTGATTCGTGCTTTGGATTGAACATCGGAACGCCCTCGCTTGTATTGATAGTAGTGATGATGGTGCAATGGTCGATATTTACATCCTAAAAATCTAAAAGTTCAAAATGAACATATTTCCAGTTGCAACCGAAAATTACTAAAAAGCATTAGGGTATCATTATAGTCGTTTTCAGTTTTCATTCCCTCATTGGACACAAATTGGCCGGACAATTCATGGGAGGACATAATTATTAAGATGCTTCGTTACAAAAATGATCGAAATTCTTTCATTCTTTCGACTGCGGTCCTTCCAAATCACAAATCACTGCTGAAATTTGGCCTTCTGATACCAAAGTGGCATCATTTTATTATTTAAGTATTTATACTTTATTTGTTATTTCACACGGTATCTTAATCAATCATACCCATTTTAAAATCTTTTCTAATTTCAATTCATCAAAAATACCCAGGCTGTTTGTTTGTGTGTGTTTGTGGGTGTGTCAGTGTGTGTATGTAGTTATCTTTGTTTGTGGGTGTACCGGCAGCGTGTTTGTGTGATGAAATACAAAGCGATACCATTTGTATTCAGGTTTGACTCCCATTGTTACGACTCGGGAATAGTTATTTATAGTTGTGCAGTGTGCTGCATTGTTGGAGTGTGTGTATTTGTGTTTTTGTGTGTTTCGACTGATTTTCATGACCCAGTTGACTCCAAGGGGTCATGGATTATCTCCATCCTGAGAACGCAATTGCAATTTTGTACAATTTCTCCAAAACATATCGATTTTGAAACATTCAAGAAAAGATTGGACCATTTTAACAAATAAAAAATCATTTATTTTCTACAATCATAATGATGTAGGTATGTTTATCATCTTTCGTCAGATACATTCATTCAAGCATTAGCCTGTGTTTATATTCTTAGATCTTTACAAATACAATGAATCTAGGTATTTACTCGAATCAAATTAATGGTAATCGTGACGTGTGACCCGACTTTAATACCAAAATAAAGTTATTTCCACGAGTCTTGTTATAGTTTATCTTAGTGTGTATTCTAATATACAAAACACAGTGCAGGTTGCAGTGATTCGATCAACTCATGTCTCAGTGTTTTTGAGACAGTTTGAGTATATTATTATCTCATCCTGCGAGAAGTAGACTATTGATCGGTCAAATTTGCACTTTACACCAAAATAATTACACCATCTCAACTACCTGCTTGATAACACACGTATGGTAGCCACGGAGAACTCTTTTTGATTAATTTACTTGAAATATAGGTATTGAACTTGGTATTGTCATTTATCAGTACTCAAAATACAGTTCTGCGTGCCTTTTCCTTCGCAATAAAGTTCGCAAATTTTTCCTTGTGTTTGAAAATACCCTCGTGTTACGCGTTATCAGGCGCGTAGCCAGGGGTAAGGGCCTTGGAAGTTGCGGCACCCCTCGGAAAGTGGTAACCTCCAAAGATTTTGTTTTAATTTTGAGGAATATCAGTTTCCAAGCTGGTAACTTTCGTTAAATTTAGATCCAATTTCTGTCAGTTACACTTTTCATTCGACGCGTGATTATCTTATTCTCCCCCTAATATTTCATGACATCTCTTATTCTTCCCTTGTATTTCATGACATCTCTTATTCTCCCCTTGAATTTCATGACATCTCTTATTGTATTTCATGACAGTGCTTATAATGAGAATAACAGCACTTGTACTAATTACTTGAAATACAATGACTGTACAGTGTACTGCAAACATCACGCCTCGGACTGTATTTTATGGCAGTGAATTGATCATGCCTGTGATAGGAAAAGTGATTCGTCTCATATTTTATTATCATTGCATTGTTCCAATTCGTTTGTTACTTATGCCATTACTGTATTTATTGCAAAATTCCGTTCACATCCTCTGCAAACTTTCCTGTACGTCTTCCAGTACACGGAAGAGTTTATTTTCATTAATTTACGCTAATTATGGCATCTCTGCATTTCGCTTGATTATAATTCGATGGGTTATAACATAATTAGATGAGAAACTTTCCTATAGTAGAATCATGGCCTTGCTTTCCATTTGCGTATAGTACTATGCTATGATTCTTGTTTATGATGAAACTGATCACGTCATACCGACGTATTAACCAATAACCATGTATGATTTGAGTATAATATATCTCAAATCATACATATCTCAGGTAAATTATTAACCTATCATATTGAAGAGCCGTTACAGATAATTTGCATTGACGTAATAGTCAATCCGATCACCAGCCTTTACACAGTCTGCAGTTCATGATAAATCTCACTTCTGTGTGGTGTTGGATTACTTATTACTACTTTTTCTTATATTGCTTTTGTCCTTCCTACGTCTATCATCATATAATTTTCGTTTTAACGTATACTGTTTTCGAGTTTTTAGAATTTAATTTGATTATTCATGAAATGTTTTGTTTTTGTTTTATATTTAGCCGGAGTCTTTCGTGATTCTTTAGTGACCGCTTTTGCTGTTGTTCAGAACTTCTGCTGGTTTAGGTTATTTTTCGGTATTCAAATCGATGAAATGACTCTTCAAACAATTACTGTCGAAACTGTCGTTAAATTTCGTGACCATTGTGGTATCTTACTTTATCATAAAAAGGTACAACGACTGTTTTAATCTCTTAATAATTTCATTTTAGAAGAGCGAGAAACATGTAGCAGATCTACATCCACTCTTATCTCCTCCCACATATACCTCATTCTATGAGATTGTCCTTTTCGTCATGGAGGTGAAGAAACTTAAATTCCACATTCTAACGTACAACATCGCCGAGTTGAAGAAGCCAACAGAGGATTTTTCAGTGATCTTGGCACTCAACGAGAAACCAGACCTTGTATCTGTGGGGTAAGTTCAAGGTCTGTATTAGTATCTAGTGATTTCAAAGTGTTGGTGCGTCTGTGTAATTCCTGCTGGAGAATGTGCAAGTAGGACTAAAATTAAACTTTGCCTTAGTTCAAGCATCCGACTAAGGTTCCAGTCGACCACTGCACTATATATGCTGTCTTGATACTGGCACCACTTCAGTTTTTTGACACAACTGCAGTACGGAGACTTGACACCACTGCAATAACTCTACAATCTTGACGCCGTTGCACTTTTTTCATTCTTGACACAACAAGAATAATCCCTTGCTTGACACCAATACACCATCTCAACAATATTTTCATCACTGCACTACTTTCCGTTTAGAACCCCTGCATAATTGTCATCCTTGACACCAATGCGCTTCCTTTGCAGTCTTGACACCACTACAATCTGCAATAGCTTTGCAGTCCTGACAGCACTACTATTTTCATTCTCAGTCTTGACACCACTCCACTTCTTCCAGTCTTTACACCACTCCACTTCTTCTAGTCTTGACACCACTGCACTACTTACAGTCTTGACACCACTGCATTACTTACAGTCTTGACAGCACTGCATTGCTTTCAGTCTTGACACCACTGCACTACTTACAGTCTTGACACCACTGCACTACTTACAGTCTAGACACCACTGCATTACTTACAGTCTTGACACCACTGCATTACTTTCAGTCTTGACACCACTGCGCTTGTTCCAGTCTTGACATCACTGCACTACTTCCAGTCTTGACACCACTGCACTTCTCTCAGTCTTGACACCACGGCATTACTTTCAGTCTTGACACCACTGCACTTCTTTCATTCTTGGCACCACTGCAAGCTTCTCTCAGTCTTGACACCACTGCATTACTTACAGTCTTGAAACCACTGCACTACTTACAGTCTTGACACCACTGCACTACTTACAGTCTTGACACCACTGCACTACTTACAGTCTTGAAACCACTGCACTTCTTACAGTCTTGACACCACTGCACTACTTACAGTCTTGACACCACTGCATTACTTACAGTCTTGACACCACTGCATTACTTTCAGTCTTGACACCACTGCGCTTGTTCCAGTCTTGACACCACTGCACTACTTACAGTCTTGAAACCACTGCACTACTTTCAGTCTTGACACCACTGCACTTCTCTCAGTCTTGACACCACTGCACTACTTACAGTCTTGAAACCACTGCACTACTTACAGTCTTGACACCACTGCACTACTTACAGTCTTGACACCACTGCATTACTTACAGTCTTGACACCGCTGCATTACTTTCAGTCTTGACACCACTGCGCTTGTTCCAGTCTTGACGTCACTGCACTACTTCCAGTCTTGACACCACTGCACTTGATTCAGTCTTGACACCACTGCATTACTTTCAGTCTTGAAGAGTCGGGAGACTTTGATTTGTTACCGGACGAGGAGAAGGAAAGACCGGATCCGTGGTGCAAGGCATTCGATGACATTTTCGGGGAACATGGCTATTACATCGTCGACATCACCTCTGTTTTTCAGGTATCATGTTTTGTCACTGGAGAATGACTGTTGAATATTCGTTTCTAAATTTCATGTCGTTGTGATCCAAAATTTGAACATGCTGTCTAGTGTCTATATTGCTGAATTTTTGATAAACCTCACAGGTGAAATTGAGAGTTTACATCTTGAAGGAGCACATGCACTCAATAACCAACGTTGAGGCGACCACGGCTAAGAGCGGATTCGTTGGTAAGTAACACAGTAATACAATAATGCTCGGCATAATCACACTGTTTATCGTTTAATTCTGTAGTTGCTGGAAGCAGAAGTCATACTCGCATGACAGCATGACCTGGGCAGGTTTCTCAATCGTCGATAATCCGCGGAACGGAATTTTACTAAGGCAGGCAATAAATTTTGTATGATATTAAGATGACAATTTATTAGCTTATATAAATAGTTGCTAATTCAAATTGCTATTTGTGCTAAGCCCAAGAATTACTACCTAGGAGATAAGGATTTGATTAACAAATCATCATCAAAGCTTCAACAATTTCTGACCCTTGAAATATCCCTCAGGTGGAGTGAACAACATTTTCAAAGCCGCGGCTATCGTCAGGTTTCGACTGTACGACCGACATGTCGCTATTATAAACTCCCATCTCACAGCCTTTGATGAGCGGACACTCGATAGGAATACGGAGTATTGGCAGTTCTTTGCTGATCAGGTTTGCAATATTCAAAATAATTTCTAAACATTTGAGTAAATTCAGTCAGACAATCATTGGGTGCTCTTTACTCTTGAGGTCACACAATCATTGTGTGCAGTAATTCGCTCCTATAAACTGCTCTTTCGGCATAGCTGGACAGTGGAAATCCCACAGAAAGAGGCAACAGTGCTGGTTGAAAAAGCAGGCTTTAGCGAATTTTTGAGATTTTTCCTCACCGAGATTTTTGTGGTGAAAAATCCAGCTATTACCTAAAATATTTTTCGCTAGTGCTGTGAATTCATTGGAGCAAGTTGCTCACAACTGTCACATATAAGTCACACTTCTGCCACAGTTTTGCGTATCATAACAGTTTGTCACACAACTCACAGTATTTCACCTGCTATGATGTCCCGATAATGACTTCCCCGACATATTTAAACACCGCTCCATACTTCACACTCAGCTGGCGATGATAATCGCATGATTTCAGAAAGCTTCTGATTACAACTCTCTCGTATCAGTTATATCATTAGAACTTCAATCCCTTGAACCCCGGCAGGAGTTCGAAGATCCGGACTGTGACGAGTTGTACCACCACGACTACATCTTCTGGTCGGGAGACCTCAACTACCGGGTGGAGTTCGACAACACCGAAACCAGGCAGATGGTGGGAAAAACATTCAGTCATTAATTGTAATTTGCTGTGAATTCTAAATCATGCTGTCTGTTAGGCGCAAAAAGAGAAAATAGCTGTTTCAGCTTCATCAGATCGTCATTCTGGATCAAATTATTAGCGACCTGTATTATAGCACAGCTAATGTAGAAACTTTCACTTCATCAGATTGCAAATGGTAGACACGTGGAGTTGTTGCAACACGACCAGCTTACTAAACAGCAACAACTAGGACTCGCCTTCGTTGGCTTCAACGAGGGAGAGATTACCTTTCCTCCTACTTACAAGTTCGATCAAGGTCTGTGCCCCATTTTTTAGAAACAGAGGGGAATCAATACTTTAATAGATCAATTTTTTCTGGTCAGTCAACACAATTTTTTCGCAGTTTGTTAACCGAAAGTGCTTGCCAAAGTTTGCCATGCTTGTCTCTAAGTCCATTCACTATCATGGTTGTCGTGAATCAGGTGAAGAACACTCGTATTGAACACTTTATACTCCATTCGTCTCTGCTAATTCTACTGTATTTAGGTACTGATACGTATGACACCAGTAAGAAACAACGTATCCCATCTTGGTGTGACCGAGTTCTGTACAGAGTTAAAGTGAGTTATGTCGTTATGGATCAAATTCGTTCTTATTTTGGTCCTCCAAGGGGCGGTCAGAAAGTTAGAAAGGTGGTTCAAAAAGGCCAACTAAATGAATGTCCAGAATCTGGATTTGTGTTGAGAAACACACTTTTTGTAAACCAAAATGTGACACAATAGTTACTTGCTTTGGCAGTGTGAGCGGGAACGGATAGGCAGTCTCGTTAACTGGGAGCCAACTCTAGACGAAGATACCAGTGACACAAGCAGTTTATCAGAAGAAATATCAAAGAAATCTGCTGTCAGCCAACCAACCAGCCCTCACTCTAAGTCTAAGAAGGATAGGCTCTTCAAGAAGAAGGTAAAGTTCTATGTCAATTGAATTAAATAATATGTGATGTGAATAAATTAATTTTCCTTATCAACGGTCCATAACTTCAGATTTATTGTTATCTCAATCTGTTCATAATCATCAGGGGGCTGGCAAGCCCCCCGCGGCGGTTTGCGAGCCCGAGGGCCCGAAGGGCCCGAGGGCGAGCTTTGGATGGCGAACCTTACTGGGCGAGGGCCGAAGGCCCGAGCGCGAGCCCGAGGACCCGAAGGGTCCGAGGGTGAGCATTGGACGGCGGATCTAACAGTGCGAGGGCCGAAGGCCCGAGCCGTGAGCCCGAGGGCGAGCATTGAACGGCGAACCTAACAGTGCGAGGGCCGAAGGCCCGAGCGCGAGCCTGAGGACCCAAAGGGACCAAGGGCAAGCATTGAACAGCGATCCTTACAGTAAACGAGCCTCCGAGCATCGGGAGTGAGTTTATGTAACTTTGCTTGCCAGCCCCCAACCATATGTTTTCATGGATTGGCCATATTTCGAGTTAAAATTTGAGTAAGTTCCCGTTGCCGAAATTGCACTATAATTTGAACATCGCATGTTCAGAGGCCAAAGGTGCAACTGTCAAAATTTCAGGTCGATTGGATGAAAAATGGCCGAGTTATTACAACTTGAATTTTGCCAAAATCGAGGGTGTTCTTGTTAAATCGGGTTACGACCATATATATAGATAGGTATATCAGGGGGCTGGCAAGCCCCCCGCGGCGGTTTGCGAGCCCGAGGGCCCGAAGGGCCCGAGGGCGAGCTTTGGATGGCGAACCTTACTGGGCGAGGGCCGAAGGCCCGAGCGCGAGCCCGAGGACCCGAAGGGTCCGAGGGTGAGCATTGGACGGCGGATCTAACAGTGCGAGGGCCGAAGGCCCGAGCCGCGAGCCCGAGGGCCCGAAGGGCCCGAGGGCGAGCATTGAACGGCGAACCTAACAGTGCGAGGGCCGAAGGCCCGAGCGCGAGCCCGAGGACCCAAAGGGTCCGAGGGCAAGCATTGGACGGCTATCCTTACAGTAAACGAGCCTCCGAGCATCGGGAGTGAGTTTATGTAACTTTGCTTGCCAGCCCCCAACCATATGTTTTCATGGATTGGCCATATTTCGAGTTAAAATTTGAGTAAGTTCCCGTTGCCGAAATTGCACTATAATTTGAACATCGCATGTTCAGAGGCCAAAGGTGCAACTGTCAAAATTTCAGGTCGATTGGATGAAAAATGGCCGAGTTATTACAACTTGAATTTTGCCAAAATCGAGGGTGTTCTTGTTAAATCGGGTTACGACCATATATATAGATAGGTATATAGGTATATATATATACATACATATGTATATACATACCAATAGAGAACATTTTTAGGCGAAAAGTATATACCCTCTTTAAAGAGGTATATCTCGAGAACCGTAAAAGATACAGAACTCATCAACCCAGCGTTGGAAAGTAGAAAGATAGAACTTGCTAAAAGTGACCTCGAAAACTATTTTACGTCATGATAATGACGACATAATGACGTCACAAAACCAAGAATTTCAAATTTCGATTACCCAAAAATAGGCGTTTTTCAACGCAATTTTTCGGTATGAAGCTTTCGAGATAGGAAAAAATGCTTCTGCTAGCGCAGAAAGGAAATTCAACGTACTTTCCAAAGAGGTGGTCGAAAAATTCTGGGCTTCTTGGGATCATTGAGATATTTTCACTTGTTTGAAACACTTTGACACGAAAAAGTCGCAAAAAATCGCAAAATCGGTAAGGATGATTTTGAGAGAACGGGACCATCCCAGAACTTCATCTTTGGATATGTTGTTGGTCATAGTCCCAACTGTGCTAATGAATATTTCTCAGATAGTTAATCTAATTTCATGACGTAATTGTGACGTCATCAGTAATGCTAGGTAACGCGAATTTTGACGCGCGATTTGACGTCAAATTTCCATATCTGAGCACAGAAAGTCAGAAAAAGGGTGATATTTTTTCCAAAAACCAAAAAGGATTTGGTTGTGATGGTCCGCGGCGGTGTTTAGGCGTTCTTTACTTCAAAACCCATGATATGGAAAAGAACGCGACGGTTAAAACTGCCGCAACGGCACTTTTTCGAAGCATTACAGTTTCGTGAATGCTGTACACATTTTGAAGTGACGTTGCAGCCGTTTTAACCGTCGCGTTCTTTTCCATATCATGGGTTTTGAAGTAAAGAACGCCTAAACACCGCCGCGGACCATCACAACCAAATCCTTTTTGGTTTTTGGAAAATTTAATTATCCCAATCCCTACAAATTTATTAATTCTCTTTTGACTCAATGGTACAGATACAAATGTAAACGATGTGGTTCTTTAATGACAATCAATTTCGTCGTTCTACGACATCTTCAGGTCTCAGTAAGTTAATTTAATATGTGTTGTGTTGTAAGTTTAAAACAACGACCGATCCGTGAAATCACTACAAATTTACAACTATTGATCTCCATATTTTTCTACAGGTGATGCGGACAAAGGACACCACACTCCGGATTGAGGAGATGAGAAGGAAAACAATGGGTGTCCTCCGCAAGCTTAGCATGCCTGAGGGAAAGAAGTCCTTGTCTCAAACCAACAGTGCTGAGGCTAAGATAGAGCTTCAAGCGGGTGATTTAGTGGATACTGACAGATTCCAGGTTTGAACATCCCACACTATTATACTCCTATTTGATCCCCGTGATACTCCCCCTGTTTCTCATTCCCCTTTCCTAAAATCCTAAATCCCCCCCTGTCCCCTTTCCTCAGTCATCCTCCCTCAGTTCCCTTTCCTCAGTCCTCTCCCAGTTTCACGTCCCTCCTCCCCAGTTTCCTTTTTCTCAGTCCTCCTCCCCAGTTTCCCTTTTCTCCAGTCATCCTCCCTCAGTTTCCTTTCCTCAGTCCTCCTCCCCCAGTTTCCTTTTCTCAGTCTTCCTCCCCAGTTTACTTTTTCTCAGTCCTCCTCCCCAGTTTCCTTTTTCTCAGTCCTCCTCCCCCAGTTTCCTTTTCTCAGTCCTCCTCCCCCAGTTTCCTTTTCTCAGTCCTCCTCCCCCAGTTTCCTTTTCTCAGTCCCCTTTCTCAGTCCTCCTCCCCAGTTTCCTTTCCTCAGTCCTCCTCCCCAGTTTCCTTTTCCTCAGTCCTCCTCCCCCAGTTTCCTTTTTCTCGGTCCTCCTCCCCAGTTTCCTTTTTCTCAGTCCTCCTCCCCCAGTTTCCTTTCCTCAGTCCTCCTCCCCCAGTTTCCTTTTCTCAGTCCTCCTCCCCAGTTTTCCTCAGTCCTCCTCCCCAGTTTCCTTTTCTCAGTCCTCCTCCCCAGTTTCCTTTCCTCAGTCTCCTCCCCCAGTTTTTCCTTTTCCTCTCCCCAGTTTCCTCTCAGTCTTCCTCCCCCAGTTTCCTTTTCTCAGTCCTCTCCCCCAGTTTCCCTTTTCTCAGTCCTCCTCCCCAGTTTCCTTTCCTCAGTCATCCTCCTCAGATTCCTTTTCTCAGTCCTTCTCCCCCAGTTTCCTTTTCTCAGTCCTCCTCCCCCAGTTTCCTTTTCTCAGTCTCCTCCCCAGTTTCCTTTCCTCAGTCCCTCCCCCAGTTTTCCTTTTCTCCAGTCCTCCCCCAGTTTCCCTTTCCTCAGTCATCCTCCTCAGTTCCCCTTTCCTCCCCAAGTTCCTTTTCCTCCTCCCCAGTTTCCTTTTCTCAGTCCTCCTCCCCCAGTTTCCTTTTCTCAGTCCTCCTCCCCCAGTTTCCTTTTCTCAGTCCTCCTCCCCCAGTTTCCTTTCCTCAGTCCTCCTCCCCCAGTTTCCTTTCCTCAGTCCTCCTCCCCCAGTTTCCTTTTCTCAGTCCTCCTCCCCCAGTTTCCTTTCCTCAGTCATCCTCCCTCAGTTCCCTTTCCTCAGTCCTCCTCCCCCAGTTTCCTTTTCTCAGTCTTCCTCCCCCAGTTTCCTTTTCTCAGTCCTCCTCCCCCAGTTTCCTTTTCTCAGTCCTCCTCCCCCAGTTTCCTTTTCTCAGTCCTCCTCCCCCAGTTTCCTTTTCTCAGTCCTCCCCCGGTTTCCTTTTCTCAGTCCTCCTCCCCCAGTTTCCTTTTCCTCAGTCATCCTCCCTCAGTTCCCTTTCTCAGTCCTCCTCCCCAGTTTCCTTTTCTCAGTCCTCCTCCCCCAGTTTCCTTTTCTCAGTCCTCCTCCCCAGTTTCCTTTTTCTCAGTCCTCCTCCCCAGTTTCCTTTTCTCAGTCCTCCTCCCTCAGTTTCCTTTCCTCAGTCCTCCTCCCCCAGTTTCCTTTTCTCAGTCCTCCTCCCCCAGTTTCCTTTCCTCAGTCATCCTCCCTCAGTTCCCTTTCCTCAGTCCTCCTCCCCAGTTTCCTTTTCTCCAGTCCTCCTCCCCCAGTTTCCTTTTCTCAGTCCTCCTCCCCAGTTTCCTTTTCTCAGTCCTCCTCCCCCAGTTTCCTTTTCTCAGTCCTCCTCCCCCAGTTTCCTTTTCTCAGTCCTCCTCCCCCAGTTTCCTTTTCTCAGTCCTCCTCCCCCAGTTTCCTTTTCTCAGTCCTCCTCCCCCAGTTTCCTTTCCTCAGTCATCCTCCCTCAGTTCCCTTTCCTCAGTCATCCTCCCTCAGTTCCCTTTCCTCAGTCCTCCTCCCCCAGTTTCCTTTTCTCAGTCCTCCTCCCCCAGTTTCCTTTTCTCAGTCCTCCTCCCCAGTTTCCTTTTCTCAGTCCTCCTCCCCAGTTTCCTTTCCTCAGTCCTCCTCCCCAGTTTCCTTTCCTCAGTCCTCCTCCCCAGTTTCCTTTTCTCAGTCCTCCTCCCCCAGTTTCCTTTCCTCAGTCATCCTCCCTCAGTTCCCTTTCCTCAGTCCTCCTCCCCCAGTTTCCTTTTCTCAGTCCTCCTCCCCCAGTTTCCTTTTCTCAGTCCTCCTCCCCCAGTTTCCTTTTCTCAGTCCTCCTCCCCCAGTTTCCTTTTCTCAGTCCTCCTCCCCCAGTTTCCCCTTTCTCAGTCCTCCTCCCCAGTTTTCCTTTTCTCAGTCCTCCTCCCCAGTTTCCTTTCCTCAGTCATCCTCCCTCGTTCCTTTCCTCAGTCCTCCTCCCCAGTTTCCTTTTCTCAGTCCTCTCCCCCAGTTTCCTTTTCTCAGTCCTCCTCCCCCAGTTTCCTTTTCTCAGTCCTCCTCCCCCAGTTTCCTTTTCTCAGTCCTCCTCCCTCAGTTTCCTTTCCTCAGTCCTCCTCCCCCAGTTTCCTTTTCTCGGTCACTCCTCCCCAGTTTCCTTTTCCTCAGTCATCCTCCTCAGTTCCCTTTCCTCAGTCCTCCTCCCCCAGTTTCCTTTCTCAGTCCTCCTCCCCAGGTTTCCTTTTCTCAGTCCTCCTCCCCCCAGTTTCCTTTTTCTCAGTCCTCCTCCCCAGTTTCCTTTTCTCCAGTCCTCCTCCCCAGTTTCCTTTTCTCAGTCTCTCCCCCAGTTTCCTTTCTCAGTCCTCTTCCCCCAGTTTCCTTTTCTCAGTCTTCTTCCCCCAGTTTCCTTTTCTCAGTCCTCCTCCCCCAGTTTCCTTTTCTCAGTCCTCCTCCCCCCAGTTTCCTTTTCTCAGTCCTCCTCCCCAGTTTTCCTTCTCAGTCATCCTCCCTCAGTTTCATTTCCTCAGTCCTCCCCCCAGTTTCCTTTTCTCAGTCCTCCTCCCCCAGTTTCCTTTTCTCAGTCCTCCTCCCCCAGTTTCCTTTTCTCAGTCCTCCTCCCCCAGTTTCCTTTTCTCAGTCCTCCTCCCCCAGTTTCCTTTCCTCAGTCATCCTCCCTCAGTTCCCTTTCCTCAGTCCTCCTCCCCCAGTTTCCTTTTCTCAGTCCTCCTCCCCCAGTTCCCTTTCTCAGTCCTCCTCCCCAGTTTCCTTTTCTCAGTCTTCCTCCCCCAGTTTCCTTTTCTCAGTCCTCCTCCCCAGTTTCCCTTTTCTCAGTCCTCCTCCCCAGTTTCCCTTTCCTCAGTCATCTCCCTCAGTTTCCTTTTCTCGGTCCACCTCCCCAGTTTCCCTTTTCTCAGTCCTCCTCCCCCAGTTTCCTTTCCTCAGTCCTCCTCCCCCCAGTTTCATTTTTCTCAGTCCTCCTCCCCCAGTTTTCCTTTTCTCAGTCACTCCTCCCCAGTTCCTTTTCTCAGTCCTCACTAAAAGGTTTCTGATGCGAGATAAAGGCTAAGTGACCTGTGGCCTGGTAGGTGGTTTCCTACAAAAGCTACCCCCAGAAATGAGGATGTCTGACCACAAACCGGTGGCTGCCACCCTCAATGTAGCTTTCCCTAACACCTCCTCGATCTCTCGAAACTCCAGCTGGACAAGGCCAGGAGGTGCAAAGATCCTCATTAGTTTCGAGGGCAAGGTCAATCCCTGCAAACACGGACATTAGGTTGGACTTTATCACAAAAGACTGGGTCAACAAAATGAAATACAAGACTTACGTTTACGTAGAAGAGGAAAGACCCAATGGAAAAACTTGTTGGCATAAAGCCACGTTTGGCTCTGCTCACCAGCCCAAATCGGGAGAAACTGTCCAAACTGTTTACTTTCTGTCTCATGGGTGCCTGGAAACCAGTGCTTTCTTAAAATTTACATGTCCATAGAAACGAAATATTTTATGTTAATGTAGATTTAAACCATTTTCTTTTTTGACTTTTTTAAATTTTAACATTGGTTGATAACAAAAACCAAATCGTTTTGAAGTTTTTAACAGTAATAGATTTCTTTTATTTTTTTCGTTTGACGTTTTTTTTCTCAACAATTTTTTACTTTTGTTTACTGTTTCTTTTTCCCTTTATCATCTTCATGCCGGATTTTTTTGGATAAATTTCTTAACCCTTTTAAGGAAATTTTGTATTTTCCCCCTTTTAAAATTTTAAGGGTTGGATATTAAATTTTGATTTATTTTTACCTTAATGTGGGGTTTCTTTTTTGATCTTTCAATTAAACAGATTAGAACTTTATTTAAATTAGTTTATAAAAAGGGTGGTGAATTTAAAAAATTAATGTTAAAATTTTGTCCAATTTCGGTTAAATAAAAAATCTTTTTTTTCCCTTTTTTTGGATGAAAAACCCCCGGTGATGTTTTCCGTTTTCCCAACTTCTTCCGACTTCCCCAAACTTCATTATAATTTGAAATACCAAAAACAGTTTTTGTAAATCTTTGGGAAACCCGTTGGCGGAAAGCAAGGGAATCGGAACAATCATCCCGCCCTGTGACTTTCCATTGCTCACACTCCTGTTTATGCTCACTATGCGTTATACACACCGTACACCTAGCACAGATAACACTTATACCATCACCACTGACAGCATTGCACTTTGTGAAATTAACACCTTTGTCTTGTATACCACTGCTTCTGTAGACTGGCTGAGTAGGCTTGAAGAATATAGACGTTTACCGTCAACACTTCACCCTTCTTAGCCCTGACGATAGCGTCATTCTTTACTGACTGCTGCTAATCCGCCGTTTCTATGTACTGAGGTAGTTCCTCTAGGTAGTAGATACCTTTGTCAGCGTTTGTACATTTTATGGGTGGATATCGTTGCTCCTGATCAGTTTGATACCCGCAGGATGGAAATTGTCGGTTTGAAGTCCCCCGCTGTTGCTTTATTTCGCTTGGAGCTCTGACAATGACGTCATCACACCTGTCCACGTGATAGCTTCCTCCGCCTAATATCCTAATATTGTATGTGTTGTGTGCTATTGTCTCAAGGTGGGCAGATTGATTGCTTAGTCAATGGTGGTGAGTTCTGCACTGATTCGCATCTGGAACTTTCCTTTTCGTATTTGAGATTTTAGAAACACAAACTATGTTTGGAACATCAACATTGTAAGTAGGTTGAATTGTATGCCGAATTCGCTTATAAGGTTCTGTGGTTTCGAATTTCGATGTCTTTTAGGCATATACCATTGAAGATTGCCTATTTTGTCTTTTGAATTGTGCTTTCAGAGTTTTAACGATTTGTTAATGTGCAGTGTAAGTGGCAAGTGGCCCTTTGCCTTACAAAGAAACTAGATGCCAGCCCTCTTATTTTGGAATTATCGACCTGACTGGAAATCCATGTCCTAATGTTCGATTGACTTCTATTTCACTTTTCCTTCACCTTAGGTGGGTACATATCCTATACCTACCTGTCATCACTCTTCAGCCTTGAGTTGTTAATCAATTAAGTGATTCAAGAGTAAATGAGTCTCTGTGAAATCGTGGCGATTGAGGTTCTTTTATCAGCTCTGTCTCTACAATCTATAAATAAACCCTGGCATTGAATAGAGTTGATTTATTATTGTGATTGAATTACTACATAATAATTACTTGATGATGTGTGTGAATATTATGTACAACTTGTGAAGCCAAATAGGCGTAGGTACTGGTTGTTGATTTACGCGCAGTGCGCACACTGTACGATTATAAAGTTTGTTTATCAGATTATACATTGCTTAACTTTGTGTCGGTACCTCTCCAAGTCATGTACTTTTGTAGGTATACATTGAGACATTGCTTATTGCATAACCTTGTAATCTTTTAAATGCATTGCCTAACCTTGTACTCTGTAGTGTATTGTATACACTATACACTATACATTGACCCTTATAATATTGTACATATTACTCTTCTGTCTCAAATAGACGGGGCTGTAATAACTGCCCCCTCTGTAGATTTTTCAAAAATGTAAAAGGGTGGGTTTTAAATGGGGGGATTTGAAATTTGAATCAAATAATAAAGCTGTGAGAACTGAGAGCGTCTGTACTCAATGGTTTCAGGTCTGCTGACAAATGTAACCATCAACACAACTCTGACAAAAAAGATCGTGATTCTGAGAAAACAGTTGGCAATGCTTTCAGATTGCTGTAAAACTCTAACAAAAGATAAGAATTATTATTAATTGTTTCATTTGCAAATTTACAAATGTCGTAACGGGGAAGGTGTAAAGTAAACTGTCGTAAACGGGGAGGGTTTAAACTTAATCCAATGTCTTATCTATAAAGGTGTATGGGTATACTACAAACATAACAAAATACTGTACATCGATTTTCTAATTCAAGGATTGACATAAGAGGCGGAAGAGACTAAACTGTGAATCATCAGCGGTTACCCTACAGTTGTAAGGTCTCCCTGCCATCTGCGATGTAGGTGTCCCATCAGCAGGTGACAAAGGGAAACGGAGGGGTTTCGGCCCACGTACCCCTCACAGCTTACAACTGCAGGGCTGGGCCACCCAGGACTCCGGATTCCTGAGCAACACAGTTTAGAGGGAAGGGGGAGGAAAAGGAAAGAGTTCAGTAGAGGTAAAAGATCAATGAGTGTTATTAAATTCGGGTGAAACATCTTAATGTTACGCTATTTAAAACCTGAAAGTGGAAGTTAAAATGAATGGGAGGTTACAGGCATCTGCCTGTCCAGCCCCACATTCAGTCCCAGGCTAATCATACAGTAAGTTGCTCAAGGTCAGCAACAAGCTGCACAACTATCCGGTACAGAATGTGAAGAACCTCGCGTGCCAATACCTAAACAAATTGATCTAAAATTGTACTGTTATCTAAAATTGCATATTTCTGAAAGACTAAGCTATTCTTATTAAGGCAACGTTTAATAATGTCTACAAGATTGGAGTTACTATATCCTCTTTCAATCAGTTTTTGGAAAACTTTTTTAAGATTGAAGAGGAAAGTTTCTAATTCAGTACAAATGTTAGCATACCTAAGGATTTGACTATAGAATACATTATGGCCTACTTCTAGAGGGATATTACTCTGTGGAAATGTTAAGGAAACTACAGAGAAATTAAAGTCATCGGTCTTGTTATATACAGACACAATAACCTTGCTTGGTTGGATAGAAATATTGAGGTCCAGGTAGTTCACGTTCTTGTTGTCATTACCTGACCTCTCCATTTCAAGAGAAGGATGATAGATTTGTTTGATTAGAGCTTCAAAGTTGAGATAATTAGTGGTGATAAGATCATCGACGTAGCGTCGTGTTTTAGAAAGAATCTTAGCTAGGGAAAACTTTTTGGACTTTAAAAGATTTAGCATGAAGTTAAACTCTCGTTTAGCGAGAGTGAGATCCGCGATGGGGGAACTGGAATTTCCACCCATGGGGATTCCTAAGACTTGGATAAAAACTTTACCTGCGAAAACTATATAGGTGTGATAGATGATAAAATGAACTGCTTCTTTGAGCTGATCTCTATCAAAACTATGGTAGCCATCATAGACCTTCTTCGCGAAGAAACACTTATTTGTATCATATTTACAAATATTTATGTACTTGTTTCTTTCAGAGAAGATCAGATCTATAACTTCTCCAATCATATCATCAACTTCTTTAAGGTCTAAATTGGTATATAAAGTGGTAAAGTCGTAAATTTGGAGATTAAATGCTTCACTGCTCTGCAGTGACTCAAGAAACTGTGCAGAAGAATCTATGCTCCAGAACACATTGACACCACTGTTATTGTATATTGTCTGACAATACTTCTTGAAGTATTCTCGTAGGAGTTTAAGACTACAATTAACAAGGATGTTCAGCTGTTTAGTATAGCACAGCTTCTCGCCCCAGCTATGAAGCGTGCTTTGTATGGGTTCTTGTGGAGTTTAGGATTCCAGAACAGCCGTGGTAGACACATGTTTTGGTCGTCGATGGTGATGGAGTACTTGTCTCGTAGTGTCGAAGCGATTTGTTCGACGTAGAAGTCAGGGTCGTTTGGGAGAGGAGAGTAGGTTTTGTTACCCGTACATTCTAATGTATCAGTGTCAAAACCAAGTTCTTTGAGAAGAGTTATAACATAGAACTTCTTACAGATAAAAGCGAAGTTGTTAGATGCTTTATCAATAGTACAAATGATATAAAGCTTCTGAAGACGTTTCAGTTCTTCCTTGACACCCTCTCTCTCAAGGACATTGTCTTCAGTTTGTTCAAAGACATGTGGATGGTTGTCTTTATAGAATCCAAGTCTATTATCAACGATATCCGACACTCTGCTATACCAAGAATCAAAAGCAGCGTTCTTCAAGTGGTACTTCTTACTTTTGCTCTTGATAAAGCTTGTCAAATCATCGTCAATACTAGCTTTGATCTCTGACACAGTCTGATGACAAGGAATTCTAAATTTACTACCGAAAGATAAAATATTTCTTAAATCTGGATCATTGGCAATACTCAAGTCACCAGTAATAATATGCCCTAGTGGCTCATAATTATAAGATGATAAATTACAGTTACATTGAGAATTTAGAATTGCTCGAACATCAGGAATGGTAAGATTTTTGAGAAATTTGCTGTAATTACAAACGGATAAACTAAGAGGTTTACTATAACGATAGTAAACGCGTAGAGGAGACTTCTCTTGTAGAGGAGGAGGAAGAAGCTTGACAACAGACTGTCCCCAACAAACTGTCCCCAACTGTAGTAAAATCCGAAAAACTTCAAGCGTCCTCTCTCCCGTCTGTTTGAGAAGTTTAGACTGAAGAGCATTGCATAACCTAACTTTGTGGCTTTGTGGACGTTTGTTCACCTTACGAGAAATATTTGAAAGGTACGAGATTTGGAGATTTTTCGAAAAAATCCCCATATTTTCGTGTCCCCGCGCTATTTTGTTTCGTAAGCTATATTGAAATTTGCTGTATTGGTAGGCATGAAATAGGGAAAAACCTTAGTCTTTTTCTCGTGACTTGCGGTTTATTTTCTTACAATCGCTAGGTCGTATAGTACGTAGGTACTCTACAATTCCAATATGATAGGTAGGCTGGTTGGCACTCTCCTGCCGTCATTTCTTGCCTATCGGTTCCCAATGTAAAACATAACAGCTGCAACCCGTCGAAATACGCCTTGCCGATCACACCTACAATATTATCTTTGTTTTATAAGTCTTTCTTTCGTTTGTTTGTCTGTACACTGATGGCCGCCATCAAATTGTCATGAAGCACTGATTTCATTTGGTGCGTTTATCTCAAATTTAAAGTAAATTTGAATCAAATTTGAATTAATTATTATCATTGAAGTAAGTAATAAACTATGGTTAACAATTTAATTATCACAAAGCATCTTCCACACAATGGAGCATCAAGAATTTCATGTCTGTGGAGGAGGAGGCGCATCCCCCATTATTAGCAGCGCATTGTCAATGAATGTAAAGTAGGTATAAATTGCTGGTAAATTACCAGAGAAGTTAGTGCGCCCCATTATGGTAGACCACACTTCACTCAATATGCTGGATTGTACAATATTCCGTGTATTTTACTTTTGTGTCACGAACTCTGTATAATAGTCACGCAGGATAAATGGGCGGTTAGGATATAGCGTCCTTATCATTTAGCATTTAAATAGCAAGTCGATGGCATAGAACAGCCTATTCACATACAGGGTTTACTACCTACGCCGCCCTCCGTTAATTAACGGTCAATTGTAACGTACTGGATTTGTATAGTTTATGGAAGTTAATTGGTGCCGTATCCGAATGTCAAACCGACTTTATTTGTGTGTGGTTTAGCCGTTTAGAGTTAATGTTGTGTAGCAGTTTCCTTGTGAACGGTAGTACGATCTGGTCTCAGTGTGAGTGTGACCTTAGTTTCATCAGTTTACATTATCATCATTATTTATCATTATTCATTTATTATCATTATTCACGTATCGAATTTTGAATTTTTGATGTACTAACCACAGTACAGAATTGAAACTGGGGATGCTGTTGATGTTGTTGTGATTCGTGCTTTGGATTGAAGATCGGAACGCCCTCGCTAGTATTGATAGTAGTGATGATGGTGCAATGGTCGATATTTACATCCTAAAAATCTAAAAGTTCAAAATGAACATATTTCCAGTTGCAACCGAAAACTACTAAAAAGCATTAGGGTATCATTATAGTCGTTTTCAGTTTTCATTCCCTCATTGGACACAAATTGGCCGGACAATTCATGGGAGGACATAATTATTAAGATGCTTCGTTATAAAAATGATCGAAATTCTTTCATTCTTTCGACTGCGGTCCTTCCAAATCACAAATCACTTTGTAATTTCAATTCATCGAAAAATACCCAGGCTGTTTGTTTGTGTAGGTTTGTGGGTGTGTCAGTGCCAACCTAACCTTGGGTAGTCTACTTTTCCGAGTTTCAAGGCTGCGTATATCTGTCGATAGTGTGTATCTGAGTGCACTGCATGTATTCTACCGTACACCCCCACAGAACCTATGAGTGTGTGTATGTAGTTTATATCTTTGTTTGTGGGTGTACCGGCAGCGTGTTTGTGTGATGAAATACAAAGCGATACCATTTGTATTCAGGTTTGACTCCCATTGTTACGACTCGGGAATAGTTATTTATAGTTGTGCAGTGTGCTGCATTGTTGGAGTGTGTGTATTTGTGTTTTTGTGTGTTTCGACTGATTTTCATGACCCAGTTGACTCCAAGGGGTCATGGATTGTCTCCATCCTGAGAACGCAATAGCAATTTTGTACAATTTCTCAAAAACATATCGATATTGAAATCTTCAAGAAAAGATTGAACCATTTTAACAAATAAAAATCATTTATTTTCTACAATCATAATGAAGTAGTCATGTTTATGATCTTTTGTCAGATACATTCATTCAAGCATTAGCCTGTGTTTATATACTTTTAGATATATACAAATACAATGAATGTAGGTATTTACTCGAATCAAATTAATGGTAATTGTGACGGGTGACCCGACTTTAATACCAAAATGAAGTTATTTCCACGAGTCTTGTCTATGGTCTTTCTTAGCGAGTATATATTCTCTCTGTCCGCGAAGGTAGACTATTGATCGTTGTCAAATTTGCACTTTTTGTACATCATGATAATTGCACCAACTCAACTACCCACTTGATGCGAATGGTAGCCATGAAGCTAACTTTTTTTCATTAATTTACTTATAAAATATAGGTATTGAACTTGGTATTGTCACTTATTATTACTCAACATACAGTTCTGGCTGCCTTGATTTGTTGGCTGTTTATATAATGTGTAATAATTGTTATTATATAACGATCGTTATATAATTCTTGCTCCGATAATTTTTGTTATATAACGGCTTCAAAAATGGAGTTTAGGGGCCAATTAATAATTTTCATAAGATTTTAAAATTTTCGAAATTTTGGGGTGTGATAATTTTTCCAGGTGTGTGATAACTGTACAGTTATCACACCCCTCAAAGAACAGTTATCACACCTTTGAAAAATTATCACACCCCAAAAATCAAAACTTTAGAATTTTGTGATTCGTATTTATTCACTATGTAAAATCATTTCAATCTGACTCTTTAGTCAATTCTCTCACTCCATTACGATACACCAGTGTATACATCTTATGTTATCTTGTTTTGGTTTCATGAGTTCATGCATTCACCGTTCACGTTAGAGCCGCGCACGCACGTGCCAGTAAAGGAGTAAGACCACTTGATCTAAATCAATTCACCAATGTATACGTATTACGTTATCTTGTTTTGGTTTCATGAGTTTATGTATACTTGTTTTGTCATTATATGAGCCGCGCACCCACGTGCCAGTAAGACCACTTGCTCTCACTCCATTGCGATACATCAGTGTATACGTATTACGTTATCTTGTTTTGGTTTCATGAGTTTATGTATACTTGTTGGTCATTATATGAGCCGCGCACCCACGTGCCAGTAAGACCACTTCCTCTCACTCCATTAAGATACATCAGTGTAGCAGTGTATACCTACATTTATTTTGTTATCTTGTTTTGGTTTCATGAGTTTTTGTATACGACCGTGCACCTACTTACCCTTACTACAATTTGCCTATAAATGCGCATCCGTTACGGCATTACACACTTACACAGAAATGATCTTTCAAATTTGTTTTGATGTTGCTACACATTTCAATCGACGATCACTTTATAGTACCTAGTTTTCCCAAAAGATATGAGCAAAGTTGATAAAGATTCCGTACTTACGTTTTATGCATACTTTGAAGGCAAATTTAGATATACATAGCCACTCTTCACCATCTAATCTAAGATTCCTGGCCAATCTTGATATTTTCCTAAGTCAATTTCAGGCCCTCTACTCTTTAGCTCAAAGAGTTTTTATATTTAAAAAGCTTCTAAATTTGCTTTTTTATTGGAAAAACCAGTGTAGATCTCCGCCCGTTTCTCACGTTATATAATAGATTAATCAAACACCCTGAGGATACGTTTATATCAATTATCACACTCGCCTTCGGCTCGAGTGATAATTGGAATTATTGCACTCGCCTTCGGCTCGAGCAATAATTCGAATTATCACACTCGCTTCGCTCGTGTGATAATTCATATAAACGTATCCTAAGGGTGTTTGATTATCCTATATTATATAACGATCGTTATATAATTCTTGCTCCGATAATTTTTGTTATATAACGGCTTCAAAAATGGAGTTTAGGGGCCAATTAATAATTTTCATAAGATTTTAAAATTTTCGAAATTTTGGGGTGTGATAATTTTTCCAGGTGTGTGATAACTGTACAGTTATCACACCTCAAAGAACAGTTATCACACCTTCGAAAATTATCACACCCCAAAATCAAAACTTTAGAATTTTGTGATTCGTATTTATTCACTATGTAAAATCATTTCAATCTGACTCTTTAGTCAATTCTCTCACTCCATTACGATACACCAGTGTATACATCTTATGTTATCTTGTTTTGGTTTCATGAGTTCATGCATTCACCGTTCACGTTAGTCGTTATAAGAGCCGCGCACGCACGCCAGTAAAGGGAGTAAGACCACTTGATCTAAATCAATACACCAGTGTATACGTATTACGTTATCTTGTTTTGGTTTCATGAGTTTTTGTATACCTTTTTTGTCATTATATGAGCCGCGCACCCACGTGCCAGTAAGACCACTTGCTCTCACTCCATTGCGATACATCAGTGTATACGTATTACGTTATCTTGTTTTGGTTTCATGAGTTTATGTATACTTGTTGGTCATTATATGAGCCGCGCACCCACGTGCCAGTAAGACCACTTCCTCTCACTCCATTAAGATACATCAGTGTAGCAGTGTATACCTACATTTATTTTGTTATCTTGTTTTGGTTTCATGAGTTTTTGTATACGACCGTACCTACTTACCCTTACTACAATTTGCCTATAAATGCGCATCCGTTACGGCGTTACACACTTACACAGAAATGATAATTCAAATTTGTTTTGATGTTGCTACACATTCCAATCGACAATCACTTTATAGTACCTAGTTTATCCAAAAGATATGAGCAAAGTTGATAAAGATTCCGTACTTACGTTTTATGCATACTTTGAAGGCAAATTTAGATATACATAGCCACTCTTCACCATCTAATCTAAGATTCCTGGCCAATCTTGATATTTTCCTAAGTCAATTTCAGGCCCTCTACTCTCTAGCTCAAAGAGTTTTTATATTTAAAAGCTTCTAAATTTGCTTTTTATTGGAAAAACCAGTGTAGATCTCCGCCCGTTTCTCACGTTATATAATAGATTAATCAAACACCCTGAGGATACGTTTATATCAATTATCACACTCGCCTTCGGCTCGAGTGATAATTGGAATTATTGCACTCGCCTTCGGCTCGAGCAATAATTCGAATTATCACACTCGCTTCGCTCGTGTGATAATTCATATAAACGTATCCTAAGGGTGTTTGATTATCCTATATTATGCTTATACTCACCAAGTTTAAGCAGTGTATTTTGAAACCCTATTAGTAAAGTTGTAAATACTATTGATCGGTTCATAAATGATAATTCACTATGTAATGAGTCTTTGACCCGACCTTGAGAAGCATAAGATCTTATCATGATGCATGAAACCGCGCGCATTAAATTATTACCCACGGTAGTGCCGTTTGTTCATTCATATCTTAATAATCGGAAATTTTTCCTTGTGTTTGAAAATACCCTCATGTTACGCGTAATCAGGCGCGTAGCCAGGAATATCAGTTTCCAAGCTGGTAACTTTCGTTAAATTTAGATCCAATTTCTGTCAGTTACACTTTTCATTCGACGCGTGATTGTCTTATTCTCCCCCTGTATTTCATGACATCTCTTATTCTCCCCTTGTATTTCATGACAGTACTTCTAATGAGAATAACAGCACTTGTACTAATTACTTGAAATACAATGACTGTACAGTGTACTGCAAACATCACGCCTCGGACTGTATTTTATGGCAGTCAATTGATGCCTGTGATAGGAAAAGTGATTCGTCTCATATTTTATTATCATTGCATTGTTCCAATTCGTTCGTTACTTATGCTGTAATTATCGCAAAATTCCATTCACATCCTCTGCAAACTTTCCTGTACGTCTTCCAGTACACGGAAGAGTTTATTTTCATTAATTTACGCTAATTATGGCATCTCTGCATTTCGCTTGATTATAATTCGATGGGTTATAACATAATTAGATGAGAAACTTTCTTATAGTAGAATCATGGCCATTGCTTTCCATTTGCGTATAGTACTATAATTCTTGTTTATGATGAAACTGATCACGTCATACCGACGTAATAACCAATAACCACGAATGATTTGAGTATAACATATCTCAAATCATACATATCTCAGGTAAATTATTAACGTATTATATTGAAGAGCCGTTACAGATAATTTACATTGACGTAATAGCCAATCCGATCACCAGCCTTTACACAGTCTGCAGTTCATGATAAATCTCACTTCTCTGTGGTGTTGGATTACTTATTACTACTTTTTCTTATATTGCTTTTGTCCTTCCTACGTCTATCATCATATAATTTTCGTATACTGTTTTCGAGTTTTTAGAACTTAATTTGATTATTCATGAAATGTTTTGTTTATGCTTTATATTTAGCCGGAGTCTTTCGTGATTCTTTAGTGACCGCTTTTGCTGTTGTTCAGAACTTCTGCTGGTTTAGGCTTTTTTTTCGGTATTCAAATCGATGGAATGACTCTTCCAACAATAACTGTCGAAACTGTCGTTAAATTTCGTGACCATTGTGGTATCTTATCTTAATCGTAAAAAGGTACGAATCGTAAAAACATTTAATCTCTAAATAATTTCATTTTAGAAGAGCGAGAAACATGTAGCAGATCTACATCCACTTTTATCTCCTCCCACATATACCTCATTCTATCAAATCGTCCTTTCCGTCATGGAGGTGAAGAAACTTAAATTCCATATTCTAACGTACAACATCGCCGAGTTGAAGAAGCCAACAGAGGATTTTTCAGTGATCTTGGCACTCAACGAGAAACCAGACCTTGTATCTGTGGGGTAAGTTTAAGGTCTGTATTTAGTGATTTAGTGATTTCAAAGTGTGTGACTTTTACAGAAAGGGTGTGTAACCTGTTTGAGTAATTCCTGCTGGAGAATGTGCCGCATGATGGACTGGTGGTTTTGCTGCAAGTTGGACTAAAATCAAACTTTGCCTTAGTTCAAGCTTCCGACTAAGTTCCACTAATAGGTTTTGACAAAGTTCCACTTATAAAATCCAGTTGAAATTCGTTGATACTGCCAACCTTTTTTGCCACCACTGCACTATCTTCACAGTGCTGATACCAATACATTATAATGAATAATCTTTGCAGTCTTGACACCACTACATTGTCTTGGCACCACTTCACTTTTCTCATTTTGAGTTTGACACCACTGGAGTGATCCCATTCTTGATGCCACTGCAATATAATCTTAGCAGACATGGTACCACTGCAATAACTCTACAGCTTAGGGAGCAAGTTAAAACGTTCAATGATACAGTACGATAGAGTTTTAAAATCAGGAGCTTTCGAAAATCATGTGATTATCGTCGTCAGACTCTACAGTCTTGACGCCATTGCACTTTTTTCATTCTTGACACCAATACACAATTTTAACAATCTTTTAACCACTGCAATACTTTCCGTCTTGGATCACTACATGACTGTCATCCTTGACACCACTGGGCTACCTTTGCGGTCTTGCCACCACCACAACTTCAAGCCTTGACACCACTGCACTTCTTCCAGTCTTAACACCACTGCATTACTTTCAGCCTTGAAACCACTCTAGTCGATTCAGTCTTGACACCACTGCATTACTTTCAGCCTTGACATCACTGCACTACTTCCAGTCTTGTCGTTGACACCACTGCGATCCTTTCAGCATTGACACCACTGCAAATTACTTTCAGCCTTGACACCACTCAACTTTTTTCAGTCTTGACACCTCACACCACCTTGTTTCTGTGGGGCTTGAAGAGTCGGGAGACTTTGATTTGTTACCAGATGAGGAGAAAGAAAGACCGGATCCGTGGTGCAAGGCATTCGATGACATTTTCGGGGAACATGGCTATTACATTGTCGACATCACTTCTGTTTTTCAGGTATCATGTTTGTTACTGGATTATGGCTGTTGAATATTAGTTTCCAAATTTCATCTGGTTGTGATTCAAAATTTGAACATACTGATATAATACTGATCTTGTGTCTATATTTCTCAATTTTTGAATTAATTGGTAGGTGAAGTTGCGAGTTTATATCCTGAAGGAGCACATGCACTCGATAACCAACGTTGAGGCGACCACGGCTAAGAGTGGATTCGTTGGTTAGTAACACAGTAATACAATGATGCATGGTGTTATGACGTGTTTATCGTTGACTTTTGTAGTTGCTGGAAGCAGAAGTCATACTCGCATGACAGCATGACCTGGGCAGGTTTCCCAGGCGTCGATAATCCGAGGAAGGGAATTTTGCTAAGCCAACCCAGGGTGCACATGCGTTTAACATCTTTAGCCCAACAACAGACATAAATTTCATAATTCATAACTGCAATAAATTTTGTACGATATTAAGATGGCATTTCACTAGCTAAGAGTTGCTAATTCAAATTACTATATTTGATAAGCCCAAGAATTACTTCTTAGGAGATAAGGATTTTAATAACAAATCATCATCAAAGCTCCAACAAGTTCTGACTCCCTCAGGTGGAGTGAACAACATTTTCAAAGCCGCGGCTATCGTCAGGTTTCGACTGTACGACCGACATGTCGCTATCATTAACTCCCATCTCACTGCCTTTGATGAGCGGACACTCGATAGGAATACGGAGTATTGGCAGTTCTTTGCTGATCAGGTTTGCTATGTTTGGAATACTTTCTAAAGCGTTGTCATCAAATTATTGTGTGCTCTTAAATCTTTACGTCACACAAACATTGTGTGTAGTTATTCGCTCGTATGACAGCTCTTTATGTCCTGAAGTCGAGGAAACTTTCAGTAACCATTAACATTTCTACTGGTCAGCATTCAAAATCAGTTGACTTTCGGCATAGCTGGAAAGTGGAAACCCCGCAGCAGATGTTGTTGAAAAAGCAGGCCTTAAGGATTTTTTGAGATTTGCCTGGCAAATTTTCAATATTCGAGGCCAGACTGAGCATGAGATAGTAATTTCTAACCGAGATTTGTGAGGTGGAAAATCCTGCAAAAATTCTTTTCGCAATTGCTGTTAAATGGATTAAAGAGCAACTAGTTCCTCACAATAGACAACTGCCACATTTTAGTCACACTTCTGTCACAGTTTTGCGTGTCATCCCACCTGCATGTGATATCGTTACAGTTTGTCACACAACTCACAGTATTTCATTATTTCACCTATGATGTCCCGATAATGACTTCCCCGACATATTTAAACACCGCTCCATCCTTCACACTCAGCTGAGGACGATAATCAGAAGATTTTCGAAAGCTTCTGATTACCACTCTCTCTCGTATCAGTTATATCGTTTAAACTTCAATCTCTTGGACCCCGTCAGGAGTTCGAAGATCCGGACTGTGACGAGTTGTACCACCACGACTACATCTTCTGGTCGGGAGACCTCAACTACCGGGTGGAGTTCGACAACACCGAAACCAGGCAGATGGTGGGAAAAACATTCAGTCATTGTAATTTGGTGTTTATAATTCTAAATCATGCTGTCTGTTAGGCGCAGAAAGAGAAAATACTAGCTGTTTCAACTTCCTCAGATCGTTATTCTGGGTCATATTAGCGACCTGTATTATAGCACAGCTAATGTAGAAACTTTCACTTCATCAGATTGCAAATGGTAGACACGTGGAGTTGTTGCAACACGACCAGCTCACTAAACAGCAACAACTAGGACTCGCCTTCGTCGGCTTCAACGAGGGAGAGATTACCTTTCCTCCTACTTACAAGTTTGATCAAGGTCTGTGCCCCATTTTTTTGAAACAGAGGGGAATCAATACTTTGATAGATCAATTTTTTCTGGACAGTCAACACAATTTTTTCGCAGTTTGTTAACCGAAAGTGCTTGCCAAAGTTTGCCTTGCTTGTCTCTAAGTCCATTCACTATCTTGGTTGTCGTGAATCAGGTGAAGAACACTCCGATTGAAAACTTTCTACTCCATTCGTCTCTGCTAATTCCTCTGCTTTTAGGTACTGATACGTATGACACCAGTAAGAAACAACGTATCCCATCTTGGTGTGACCGAGTTCTGTACAGAGTTAAAGTGAGTTATGTCATTATGGATCAAATTCGTTCTTATTTTGGTCCTTAAAGGGCCGGTTAGAAAGTTAGAAAGGTGGTTCAAAAAGGCCAGTTAAATAAATGTCCGTAATCTGGATTTGTGTTGAGAAACACACTTTTTGTAAACCAACATTTGACTCAATAGTTTCTCGCTTTGGCAGTGTGAGCGGGAACGGATAGGCAGTCTCGTTAACTGGGAGCCAACTCTTGACGAAGATACCAGTGACACGAGCAGTTTATCAGAAGAAATATCAAAGAAATCTGCTGTCAGCCAACCAACCAGCCCTCACTCTAAGTCTAAGAAAGATAGGCTCTTCAAGAAGAAGGTCAAGTTCTATATCAATTGATGTGTGAATAAATTAATTTCCCTTACTTCCTTATAGTTATCAACGGTCTAGCGTACATAGTCCATAACTTCAGATTCATTTTTATCTCAATCTGTTCATAATCATAATACTATCCCAATCCCTACAAATTTACAAATATTGATCTCCGTATTGTTGTGCAGGTGATGCGGACAAAGGACACCACACTCCGGATTGAGGAGATGAGAAGGAAAACAATGGGTGTCCTCCGCAAACTTAGCATGCCTGAAGGAAAGAAGTCCTTGTCTCAAACCAACAGTGCTGAGGCTAAGATAGAGCTTCAAGCGGGTGATTTGGTGGATACTGACAGATTCCAGGTTTGAACATCACACACTATTTCCTCCTATTTCCCCGTGATATATTCCCCCTATTTCTCATTCCGCTTTCCTAAATCCTCCCCCCAGTTCTCTTTCCTCAGTCCTCCTCCCTCAGTTTCTGATGGAGAAGATAAAGGCAGAGAGTGCGAGTACTTCAAGTGACCTGGTAGAGGTGGTTTCCTACAAAAGCTACCCCGAAATGAGGATGTCTGACCACAAGCCGGTGGCTGCCACCCTCAATGTCACTTTCCCTAACACCTCCCCGATCTCTCCGAAACTCCAGCTGGACAAGGCCAGGAAGTGCAAGATCCTCATTAGTTTCGAGGGCAAGGTCAATCCTACCAAACACGGACATTGGGTTGGACTTTATCACAAAGACTGGGTCAACAAAATGAAATACAAGACTTACGTTTACGTAGAGAAGAGGAAGAGACCCAATGGAAAACTGTTGTACAAAGCCACGTTTGGCTCGGCTCACCGGCCCAAATCGGGAGAAACTGTCCAAGCTGTTTACTTTCTGTCCCATGGATACCTGAAACCGAGTGCTTTCTTAGAATTTACATGTCCATAGAAACGAAATGTTTATGTTAATGTAGATTTAAACAATTTTCTTTTTTTGACTTTTTAAATTTTAACATTGGTTGATGACAAAACCAAATCGTTTTGAAGTTTTAACAGTAATAGATTTCTTTTATTGTTACGTTTGACAGTTTATTTTTCTCTAATAATTTTTTTCTTGTTTACCGTTTCGTTTTTCCTTATCCAGTGCTTCATGTCCAAGGATGCTTTTAGGATGAATCGATTCTTAATCCTTCTAGAGTAATTTGAATATTATTTTCCATTTTAAATTTAATGGATTGGATGAAATTAAATTTTGATTTATATTTTTGCTACCTTAATGTGGGGTTTCTAACGTTTTGATCTTTCAATTAAACGAATGTAGAACTTTATTTTCAATTAGTTTATACTAAGTTTAGTGAATTTCATGAAAATTGATATAGATTAAAAAAATTTGATGCCAATGTTCAGTTCCAAATATGCATAATCTTACTAATTTTCTGTATCACTTGTAAGCAAATGATGAATAACCCCAGTGATGTTTTTCCGTTTTCATTTAAAACGACTTCCCCAGACTTACCAGACTTACATTATCATTTGTAATACATACTGAACACAGTACTTTGTAGAATCGTTGTAATCAGCCAGTTGCAGCGGAAAGCAAAGGGAATCATGGAACAAGTCGTACAGCGCAGCCTGTGAAGTTTCCATTGCTCAGAGCTCTGTTTTCCAGTGACCCAGAATCCTCCTCCAGGGACTCAATTGGGATGAATGCTGCCATCGCTCCGTGATCTGGGATGGTTTGCTGTTATCTGAGAGTTCCATCTTTGTAGGTACAATGTGAAGGTGAGCGGACAAAAGCCCCCCCTGCGCCGGTCAACCCCCCCCCCTAAAAGCATCTACATGTACATGTATGTCATTAGGATTAGGGTCAGCTTTAGGGTTAAGGTTGAGGTTAGGGTTTGGATTTATAATTATAAGGCCATGGTTACTGTTAGGGTTATGGTTGGTATTATGGTTAGGATTAGAGTTTTAACTTTTAGGGGTGGGGTTGTCCGGGGGCTTTTATCCAGGGGGTCCGGGTACGGGGGCTTTTATCCTTGGGGGGGGGGTTTCTGTCAGGGAATCAACGTGAAGTATATGGATTTTGAGACATTGCCACCGAGAGTAATGAGAACTGACAGCTAGTGCTACACACGTCTGGTATCAAGTTTAAATCATTGCGCGTTTTAATTAAACGTTTATGTACCCCATTTCTATGTTGCAGGTTGTTCCTGTGTAGGAGCTGACAGTTGGTGGTGGTGCCTTAATTATCGTGGTTAAAATGATTAACTGATGAGGTCAGAAGCTGCTCCACTCTATACGAACTACCACTCCCAAAAGTGCCACACCTTCAAGAATCTTCCTCCACTCCTCCAGCTTCATGGTTATGGTTTTATGATTCCCTTTCTTAATTATATTCATGATTCCCTTTCTTAATAAGTTAATTATATTAATTCTGTACTGACTTTTATATTACCAAGATCATAATCAGATTAATGGGTTTTAGGCAAGGTTTACCCTGGTCGTACTGCATTTCTGAATTTTTGTACAATATACAATATACAATATACATTGTACAATGTACATTCTAATAGTATAGTGGGTTTTTAAATCTAAGTCGCATGTCCCGTGTACTGTGTAAATCGTCATTTACACTGTACTAGGTATCTACTGCACTGATCGTGGCTGTAATCACGGTAGTATACTAGTATAACGACATATTTTGATCTCATTTCATCTCAGTTTCAGGAAACTTAATCTACTTTTCCGTCACTATAACATTGACCCTAACCGGCTCCTAACATTGCCCCTACGCTGACCCTAACCTTAGCTGCTCGAGTTGAAATATAACGAGATAAAGTGACGTGAGATCAAATTTCCGTATCTGCCGCACTGCTAGGATCTACGAAATACACATACGCCTATCGGGTTCGTTTTGGGATTTTCCCGAGGGCTCAGCCCGAGAGGGTGAGAGATTTAGGAATCTAGATCCGCAGCCCGAGGGGCGATGGTCTAAACCAATATGGACCCGATCACGTCAGTGTCTAGATCTATGTACACCGATGAAAACGTCAGAGGGTTCTACTTCTCTAATTCTGACCCGGGTAAGAGGGTTAGCTACACGCGATGTAACATTGTTCACGGTATGATTTTCTATGCACTGATTGTAATGTATTGTGTGTGTACGGAATGTATATACACGGCATTCTGCTCACGTTTTGCGTTTCTGGAGTTGTTGACGTCTGAACTTGATTTCGGTGGCTACATCAAAACTGTCAGTGATGTTATGAATCTGCGAATGCAAATGCACGGCTCGATCAGCAAAGTGCAGTTCCATACTATCATAGAAACCGGTACTTTACGATTCAAACCATTTAGGTACCACTACCAATCATGGTTTATGTGGCAGTTTTATGCACATATTTATAGTCTGTATTGTAAGTTGTAAGTACCCATACCTTTCTTGTATACATAATAGTGTACAATTATTGTTCTGCCTGTGCACAAGATGAATATTTACTAGTTTATCAAAATACAAATTATGCAGCAGGTACAAATAAACGGTTATGTAACTGTAAGTGTAACCATTCCTCGAAATAGACACCCAATAAATCGTGTGTTTCTGGTCCATCTAAGCCGTTGATTGATGGTTTAATATTCCTAAGCCCGCTTAGGTGTGCGTACGCGCAACGCGAACAGGGCTATGTGTTTAGCGAGTTTAAATAGTTAATGCATTAATCGTATCAATTAACAATTCGACCTTCGGCCTCATTGTTAGTTGTACTGATTAAAACATACATTCCAGACGATAAACCCTGTATTGTTCTTTAGTACTCGATAACCGGAAATCGTCACAATGCATGTATCTTTTTCATAAAGGAGCTCATGCTGAGTAGTATTTTGGTTACGAAAGCAGTTGAGTGATCGTAGCTCGAGCTACTGTAATAATACCAATTGTAGCAAAAGGCATAGGATTCAGAGAATGCACATCAACCTGGTATATATTCTATCACGTGACGACCAAATAAGGAGATTCGTTCAGTATCCCTCTTTAATGATGTGCATAATCTACTGTCAGTAAAATTCGTCCACAACAGAAACCACGTGACCGGTTACGAGCTCTCCTATTGGTTGGGGAGCATCACGTGATAACGCCATCTCAATTTTGCGATATAATGTTTTCCCTATATAACTGGATTGCTAAGTGCAGGGGTTGCTCAGTATTGGCTGTCCTGTAACGCGTGACTGGCACGTGACGAGAAAGGTTATACAGCGAGCATTTCTTACTTTTAATAGACGTAATGAGGCACGGGAGGAGGCACGTGACAACCCTCATGCGCGCACGTGACGCGCGTTTTGCTACCGTAACTAGGCAACACCTGCCTCCCACGTGACGTATTGTAGTATCGATCACATGATGGCAGGGAGCCAATCAGCGCGCAGTCGCTGGTTAAAGGGCTATATATCGCCTACTCGTTCGTGTGCAATATATGTTTGTTTCGCTCTCTCACTGTGTTATGTACTGCCCTCTTGCCCGGCTTTTCATTTTCACTCTCCCATACTTCATTGCATAATGTACACGAGTACATTACACCTAGTGTATACATTGCACTCGGACATAATACATATCCTGGTATTTTTGTTTTCTCTTGCGGGAATGTGATTCAATTACACAACACCACCCGTCATCATGATTTTACATTCCAGTGTGTAGTCGAGTGCAAATGTGTCCTGGTTATAATGTATAGTCTCAATACAATCCAGTGTACATTTAATGGTTATTGTCCATTAAGTATACATTAAACTTTTGCCTGAGCTCAGGGAATTAAGTGCACCAATTATACTCTGCAGCTTAATGTACTTGTATTGCAATTTCATTTGTAACTGTATACATTCGTTGACCGTATACATTATAGAATATGTGTATTAAGTGCAGCAGGCAACTTGGTTGTGCTGTACTCAATTTTATACTTCGTAGTTTGAGTTTATTTTATTTGGATCTTTATCATGATAACTTTATTGGTGCTATGTACAGTAGTCAGTACAATTCTAAGGACTGTACTTTAATTATTGGATTTATTTTCACCGGCAAAAACGGTTATTGATTTCAATTCATATCGATACAGCTGAAGTTCTAATTAATTCCCCATACATCAACATGAACCTTTTTTTGCGTGTTCAATCCGAATAATTTGCTACGGCGACTGCAGTCTGCACCAGAACACCTTCTTTATCTTCAGCATGCTTTACGTTTCACCTTAGATCCAGCTTAATTTGAGCCAACGTAAACAAACTGCCTGCGGATGATTGTAAGTTAGATTAATTATTGAGGATCAGTGCCCAATTACAGTAACTTAAAATAATTACGCTTAATGAATGAGATGATCCCCAACCAACGTCAGATTGATATTAACGTCACCTTGAAGTACCTATGTTAAATTGCCCTAAATTGGTGCTAACGCAGACACAACTAATTACTGCCAACCCGCTATCATGTGTTTTGATCCATGTCAGACCTTTTAAACGCGATTAATATCTGTTTCGTGACGTCGGAAATGCATGTTTAGACTTAATTTACGCTTTCAAAAAACATTGATATCAAAAAGATAGATAGAGTGAGATATTTTTGTTAAAAGCATGGCAATCAATTGAAGACAGAACGGTTCAAGTTCTTAACATGCTGACGAATTTTATTTCAAAATGTTTTTACGATCCAGACTTTTCCTCGGTTATTTGTCTCATGATGATGGATCCTGTCAGTTTAATAGATATTTGGTATTCTTTTGTCATCCACTGCCAGTTAAGCTTTTCTCGATTGAAAATGAAAATTATTAAATTAATTTTCATTATATCAATTTTTACTTTGATCCCTAACTAAAAACCATCTTTATAGTTGGAATAGACTCGATAAAATCCTGCTCGATGCCGGAGTTTAAGAAGATACTGGATTCGCAGCGAGGCGGGAAGATCCTCATCGATCAGGAAGGGTACCTCTACAACTATCTCAGAGAAACATCTCAGTACTCATTGTAGAACCACTTACGCTTTGTCGTTTTCATCGGTGTTTTGATGAATAGACATTTGCCTGACCCGGTCCATACTGGTCCATACATCCCATGGGAAGTGTCACTGTTCCAATATTGGCCCAAAATCTCCCAGAGTTCCCCTTGAAAAACTTAGAATCCTGGAAACAAAACCACGTTCTCACAATCACAGATAAATTTATCGCATGCCTTAATATATCTATTTCTTAGTTAGTTTATTTCTTATTTCAATCGCCCCTTTGTTCGAGCACATTACTGCCTAGTGCCTACTTCTTATCATTAAAAGTCCGCTTTTTCCATGTTTCTTATCCCCTAAATTCTCCCATCTCGAGGCTCCACATGGTCGTGTAGAGCGAAGTACAAGATGAAGTGTCCGACGCGTATCTACTACACGGCAGACAGCCCCAGTACTCACATTGACATCACAGTGCAGCACAACCATCCCCCGCAAGAGGGTGAGAATTCTCTCTATTTTATGTAGACTACGTCAATAAGCGAGGTTATCTTGACTTATTGGTAAATCACCCCAAGTTTATCAGAAGCGTCTGGATGTTTGAAAAAAAAGCAGTGCATAGGATTTGAAAATGATTCGTTGAGTCACTGCGTACTGTGGGTGAAATACAAGCACGATCTTGTCGTCTGTATACAAAGATACAAGTCGCAATCTGTTATCTGGGTTGGGTTGAGAAACATACTTTGTATATACCAACATTTGACACAATAGCTGCTCGGACCCACTTAATGTTGATAAGATGATTTAAATGCTGGTTTGAACTGTAGCTTTATTCTAGGTCAGGCCCGAGCAATAGAAGTAATGAGGAAGTTCAACAAAGGAGACCATCAAAAACTGAGTTACAAGGTTAGTGCTTTAACATGCAACTGAAAAGCAATGTTATTCAAAGTTGTAGGCGTTGCAGTCGTTTCTGAATGTAGCATATTTCAAACAAAATTTATATTAAATTCCGTCTCTATTTGATATTGTTTCTCGCCTGATATAATTGAAATCTGTTGACTGAATTAATTTTCAATTCCAATAGGATATCCCTGATCCCAACTTAAACTTTTTAGATGCGAAAAGAGCTTGCACTCCTGGACTTCAACACGGATCAAATCACATTGGAATGCATCAGTTCGATTCTTGGGCCCAAAAAGCGATCAAGTATGATTTCAAAAATTGATTTTTTGGCACTTGTAATTTTTCATTTGGCCATACCTGTCTTCCAATAAGGTATATTGATTTTATGAATGTGGACATGAGGAGGTTGATCGACAGAGCGCTGTGAGCACAGAGCCTAGTTAACTGCCCATAACCCTCACACATCGATCATCTTAGCTTTACCAACAGCCTGAAGTTGGCGCGAAAAGTAATTGCCGTCTGTCGAGTGAGCTCTCCTAGAGCAGGACAGTAACTGAAGCATAGAGTGTCTCCTTTGCACTGCACGAACGGAGAGTTTAAAGCTAATTATTGTTTCAGTTACTGCTTATGTAAGTTACTGATGACGTATCACAGCCGGCCAATATATCGCCGAGTTTCGGGGTTTAACCCTGGTGAATGGCTCCCTGCAGGAAAGCGACCCCGGCTAGTGATGGGAGAGAGTGTTGAGAACGTTAAGAAGAACTCGAGTGATGTCGCAGAGACAGAGACCATTGTGGACGTGGAGTCCAACGTACCTGACATATCCTCCACCTCAATGGTGGGTATTGGGCTGGTGTGGCATTCGAGATGTTACCAACTCTGTGTTCCTTTTCTTTGTAATTATCGCTAGTTTTTGCTTTGTTTGATATTTGTTCGATATAAGAAATTATTATCAATTTTGCTGGAAACTTTTTAATTGGGTAATTTTCCGCATATTTTCCTTCCATAATTCCTCACGTATTTCTCTTCCAGGATCTCGGTTTAAACGAAGAGCTGAAGGATGCAATAGAGCAACTGTCCAACGAGCCGGAGTTACTGCAACTGCTCATAGACAGCCTAATGGAGAGTCAAGAAGCTCAGGGTACGAGCATGTTACTTCCCTTCACGAGCTGAAATAAAACTTCTCTGTACCATAACGAAGTATTTATCCTGGACAGAAAAGATTTTATTTGCATTATTTCACCACCACCAACCTGCAGGTCAAAGTCAAGATCCTGAGATCATGGAAGCCACCATGATACAACGGGAGAGAGTGAGAAACGCCCTGTCCCCTGAAATACAGATCCTTCCCCTACCCCTGGACTCCAGCAGTGGAGCATCAACCGATGTACCTACTCCAGTTCATCAACCACTCGAAACTAGCACAGTTGTAGACTTAGAGTCCACTTTAGAGACCTCCTCGACCTATTCAGACAATCAGAACAGTAATTGGTCCAACCCATTCGACCAACCACCACCGCCATACAGCCCACCCACCAATCAGAATCCTCCATCAGACTCTTCCAACCAATCACCGACCAATCACATGGCTCCGACGACCACCTTCAACCAATCGTATCCCCCGAACGTGACAGTTCCTACCTCGTGCGGTATCCCCATCATAGCGATAAAAGAGGAGGATTCCGGCGCCCTGCTGTCCCCCAGCACCACCTCCCTAGTGACGCTGCAGGGAAACGTGCAAGTTGTGGAGGGGATACCGCAGCAGCAGAGTGGAGAGAACGGGGCCAGCACTACTCACGCCGTGCTGATGACGTCATCTGACCTCATGGCAGCCAATCAGATCGTGTGTAGTTCAGAGGGAGAAGCTTCCAATGTCAAGCAAGTCGTTAGTAAGTAGACTCTGCCTTCCCCCTTGCCCCCGATTCTGACAAAGAGACTCAGTATATTTATTGTTAGCCCCTAAAAGTTTTCTCTTTAGTAGTCCTTCGATCCACACAGAGATGACTGCCGTCGAGTACGGCAACCCCCCGCCCCCGAACAGCGATCTGTTTCTGCTACAAAATGATAGAATATTTCCTTGCGTTTACACATGGCCCTTTGTCAGGCAAGCTGGTGCCTCTGAGTGCGCTGGTGCTAGCTCCAGCAGGAACCGCCGTCAAGAAAGCCTTCTGTCAGCAGTGCCAGACAGTTTTCACTGACGACCAGCAACTTGAAGTTCATTTCAAGTTAGTTTCATAAGTATGAATCTACTAAACAATCGCTGGTTTTAAGCCCACATGCCAAATGGCTTGCCAATCTGCTGGCCCATTCACCACGTACCATTCAACCCGGGGTTTTGGGTAATTTTCAAGAAGGTGATGCCCTAAATTATTACCTAAAGCATATGAACAATGTTCTCTAAGCTGGCAATCCTGGCTTTCATGGAGTTATTTAAAATTATCCATTTTAACACTATGTTTATAATTGTACATTGTACAAATCTATGCAATGTAGTGTCTTGACGTCTTGTTGGCTTACTGGGCTATCTACCTATTTAGGGTATCATACAAATGTATACGCTCTGTATACAGTACATATGATGTACACGAAGCTTGTCCAATGAATAACCAATAACCATAGTTATACCTTTGAAGATGAAAGTGAGAGACAGGGTTTAAACTCGTGACAATCAGCCTATTATCCCTTTTTCCGAATTCTGAGTTGGCAATAGGGCAGATTTTGATAGAGTGTGTCAGTGTTCGTTCAAAGTCTCTTCATTAGGATTGATGTGGTGTTTCCTAATGTTGATTTCCCTGCAGTACGTTGCAGTGCTGTGACATGTGTAAGATGGCGTTCTGTGTCAAGGAACACTACGAAAAACACATGGAGCTCAACCACCCGGACGGCAAGTCAAGATTTGGAGTGGGCGACATCTCATCTCAGGACATTTCATCTCAGGACACCTCATCTCCCTGTCCTGGCCCAAACGCTAATCCTGACCCTAACCCAAATCCTAACCCTGACCCTAACCCAGACCCTTACATTTGCATAAAGCTGACATATTGCGAGATGAAGTGTCGTGAGATGAAATGTCTGTTCCCCAAGACTTGGAGTATGCCGCCCATGTAATAGGCCCTGAGTGGCGTCACACATCAACACTCCAATCTTTATGTATCTTAAACCTAACCCTAACCTTAATCCTTGTCCTAAACCTAAAAACTCTTGACCCTAACCCTTAAAGCGCTAGAGGCGCTTAAATATATTTTCCGAGTGACGCCATTGCCATAGATAATGAGGGCTCTCGATTTATATAGGAGACTGACCAGATAATTAACTATTTTTGACTTAAATCCATGCAGTTTACAGTGTGAACCGAAGAAAATACATTTTTATTTGTACTGCCCGACTTCATAATGAAATGTGCCCATTCCCACGCAGTATCTCCCACATACTCATATAAGGGATAATGCGATTGCGAACATCGCATAACCCCTGGCACTTGGCATGCTTTGGCACTCTGAGATTATGGAATAATCCTCTGATACCCTGTTGGAAATGGAATTAAACATTGAAGGCATAATGTCGGTGATGTGGTTAATGTACAATCGACAATCGGTGAAATATTTTAAGTGGCCTGAGATGAACTATCCTGAGATGAACCGTCGTGTGATGAAGTGTGCTGAGAGTGAGATAAATTGTCCTGAGATGAAGTTTCGTGAGATAAATTTCCTGAGATGAAGTTTCGTGAGATAAAATGTCTCACGGTATTGGCACACGAGGTTCTTCACATTCTGTACTGGATAGTTGTGCAGCTTGTTGCTGACCTTGAGCAACTTACTGTATGATCAGCCTGGGACTGAATGTGGGGCTGGACAGGCAGATACCTGTAACCTCCCATTCATTTTAACTTCCACTTTCAGGTTTTAAATAGCGTAACATTAAGATGTTTCACCCGAATTTAATAACACTCATTGACCTTTTGCCTCTACTGAACTCTTTCCTTTTCCTCCCCCTTCCCTCTAAACTGTGTTGCTCAGGAATCCGGAGTCCTGGGTGGCCCAGCCCTGCAGTTGTAAGCTGTGAGGGGTACGTGGGCCGAAACCCCTCCGTTTCCCTTTGTCACCTGCTGATGGGACACCTACATCGCAGATGGCAGGGAGACCTTACAACTGTAGGGTAACCGCTGATGATTCACAGTTTAGTCTCTTCCGCCTCTTATGTCAATCCTTGAATTAGAAAATCGATGTACAGTATTTTGTTATGTTTGTAGTATACCCATACACCTTTATAGATAAGACATTGGATTAGATCCATATCATGGTGTTTCTCCTGGTGGCCGGTTCCTCCGCCCCGTTGGGCACAGAATTGATAGCTTGAATATGAATTTATACACTATTATTACTATATCGTGGTCTCTATTCCCTTTGATTTTCTTGTTCATTGATTATTCCAGATGCATTCACTTTATCCGTTTGTCATGTAAATACATTCTCTTGGCGTGAGCTGCCCGCCATGCTCTGGCGCGAGAAGCAGCAGCACTATGTGATCCGGTGATAAGGTGGGCTTATGGCCGTATGGCCCCCCGCCAGGCTGTAGTGTGATGGTGGGAGAATCTGTTTAGATTCATGTCATCTATCGCCCGCCTTAAGTGTGGCAGCCCCACACCAGTAGGGTGATGTCCGGTCCCTCTCCCTTTACATACCTTGAGTCGGTGTGTATAGGAGGGTCACTTCTGACAAAGGGAGTTGTAATAACATGACTTAAACGTAGCAACAAATTTTATCACAAAAATCTTGCAAAGTGGTTAGACATCAATAGCGTAACTTCTTCCCACTTCCTCCTCTGTAATAGTAAGGGATGTCTAACCTGCAAGTCCTTTGTCACTAGTAAAACCTTTTGTAGTAGTACATTTAATAATAAATTCATATTTTGTCATGATAGTCTTAATATCTCCTGTAAGAATGCCAATGTTATATATCTTATCACCTGTTCCTCTTGTCAAAAACAGTACGTTGGTGAAACCAGTCAGCCACTTCACAAGCGTATGAATGGTCATAGATCGGGTGTGAAGAATAATGCCTCCACATTTATCTATGAGCATTTTAACCTTCCTGGTCATTGCTTCTGTGAAGCAACTATCCAGATCATTGATTACGTCGATAAGGACATTTCAACCGACGTGAAGAATGATTTGTGTAGTTTGGAGGACTACTGGATTGACAGGTTGGGTACAGCGTATCCCTTAGGCCTTAATGATAAAAAGAAGGGATTTGGCAGTATATCGCAAGGTATTACTGTCAACTATTTTAATGGTTTCATCAAACGTTATAAACGTGGCAGAGGCAGTAAGAGAGCCTCTTGTAAGAATAGGAGTAAAGAAGAGATTGCAGATAATCTCGTTCTTTTCAAAGACTCTATTACTAATTTTGACCATTCCTTATTTAAAACTCTGAGATCATATTCCTTAACATATTCCTTAACTCCCTATTTAATTTGGCTAGTGTTAATTCTGGAATTTTGTACAATATCTGTAAATCATTTTGTAGGACATTCTCACCTAAATTCAAAGTGAATGAGGCTGAGAAAATCAAGGAACGTGAACATCTAGTTTTATCATTTAATAGTAAATTTATGGATAATTTGAAATTTCAGTCCATTCTCTCAGATAAATCCGTTGTCAAGCTTCTTCCTCCTCCTCTACAAGAGAAGTCTCCTCTACGCGTTTACTATCGTTATAGTAAACCTCTTAGTTTATCCGTTTGTAATTACAGCAAATTCCTTAAAAATCTTACCATTACTGATGTTCGAGCAATTCTAAATTCTCAATGTAACTGTAGTTTATCATCTTATAATTATGAGCCACTAGGGCATATTATTACTGGTGACTTGAGTATTGCCAATGATCCAGATTTAAGAAATATTTTATCTTTCGGTAGTAAATTTAGAATTCCTTGTCATCAGACTGTGTCAGAGATCAAAGCTAGTATTGACGATGATTTGACAAGCTTTATCAAGAGCAAAAGTAAGAAGTATCACTTGAAGAATGCTGCTTTTGATTTTTGGTATAGCAGAGTGTCGGATATCGTTAATAATAGACTTAGATTTTATAAAGACAACCATCCACATGTCTTTGAACAAACTGAAGACAATGTCCTTGAGAGAGAGGGTGTCAAGGAAGAACTGAAACGTCTTCAGAAGCTTTATATCATTTGTACTATCGATAAAGCATCTAACAACTTCGCTTTTATCTGTAAGAAGTTCTATGTTATAACTCTTCTCAAAGAACTTGGTTTTGACACTGATACATTAGAATGTACGGGTAACAAAACCTACTCTCCTCTCCCAAACGACCCTGACTTCTACGTCGAACAAATCGCTTCGACACTACGAGACAAGTACTCCATCACCATCGACGACCAAAACATGTGTCTACCACGGCTGTTCTGGAATCCTAAACTCCACAAGAACCCATACAAAGCACGCATCATAGCTGGGGCGAGAAGCTGTGCTACTAAACAGCTGAACATCCTTGTTAATTGTAGTCTTAAACTCCTACGAGAATACTTCAAGAAGTATTGTCAGACAATATACAATAACAGTGGTGTCAATGTGTTCTGGAGCATAGATTCTTCTGCACAGTTTCTTGAGTCACTGCAGAGCAGTGAAGCATTTAATCTCCAAATTTACGACTTTACCACTTTATATACCAATTTAGACCTTAAAGAAGTTGATGATATGATTGGAGAAGTTATAGATCTGATCTTCTCTGAAAGAAACAAGTACATAAATATTTGTAAATATGATACAAATAAGTGTTTCTTCATGAAGAAGGTCTATGATGGCTACCATAGTTTTGATAGAGATCAGCTCAAAGAAGCAGTTCATTTTATCATCTATCACACCTATATAGTTTCGCAGGTAAAGTTTTTATCCAAGTCTTAGGAATCCCCATGGGTGGAAATTCCAGTTCCCCCATCGCGGATCTCACTCTCGCTAAACGAGAGTTTAACTTCATGCTAAATCTTTTAAAGTCCAAAAAGTTTTCCCTAGCTAAGATTCTTTCTAAAACACGACGCTACGTCGATGATCTTATCACCACTAATTATCTCAATTTTGAAGCTCTAATCAAACAAATCTACCATCCTTCTCTTGAAATGGAGAGGTCAGGTAATGACAATAAGAACGTGAACTACCTGGACCTCAATATTTCTATCCAACCAAGCAAGGTTATTGTGTCTGTATATAACAAGACCGATGACTTTAATTTCTCTGTAGTTTCCTTAACATTTCCACAGAGTAATATCCCTCTAGAAGTAGGCCATAATGTATTCTATAGTCAAATCCTTAGGTATGCTAACATTTGTACTGAATTAGAAACTTTCCTCTTCAATCTTAAAAAGTTTTCCAAAACTGATTGAAAGAGGATATAGTAACTCAATCTTGTAGACATTATTAAACGTTGCCTTAATAAGAATAGCTTAGTCTTTCAGAAATATGCAATTTTAGATAACAGTACAATTTTAGATCAATTTGTTTAGGTATTGGCACACGAGGTTCTTCACATTCTGTACTGGATAGTTGTGCAGCTTGTTGCTGACCTTGAGCAACTTACTGTATGATCAGCTTGGGACTGAATGTGGGGCTGGACAGGCAGATACCTGTAACCTCCCATTCATTTTAACTTCCACTTTCAGGTTTTAAATAGCGTAACATTAAGATGTTTCACCCGAATTTAATAACACTCATTGACCTTTTGCCTCTACTGAACTCTTTCCTTTTCCTCCCCTTCCCTCTAAACTGTGTTGCTCAGGAATCCGGAGTCCTGGGTGGCCCAGCCCTGCAGTTAGCAAGCTGTGAGGGGGTACGTGGGCCGAAACCCCTCCGTTTCCCTTGTCACCTGCTGATGGGACACCTACATCGCAGATGGCAGGGAGACCTTACAACTGTAGGGTAACCGCTGATGATTCACAGTTTAGTCTCTTCCGCCTCTTATGTCAATCCTTGAATTAGAAAATCGATGTACAGTATTTTGTTATGTTTGTAGTATACCCATACACCTTTATAGATAAGACATTGGATTAGATGAAGTGTCGTGAGATAAATTGTCCTGAGATGAAGTTTCGTGAGATGAAGTCAGAAGTGTCGTGAGATGGTGTGTTGTGAGATGAAGTGTCGTGTGATAAATTGATGTGAGTTGAAGTGTCCTGAGATAAAGTGTCCTGCGATAAATTGTCCTGAGATGAAGTTTCCTGAGATCAAGTGTCCTCAGATAAAGTGTTGTGAGATAATTTGTCCTGAGATGAAGATTCCTGAGATAAAGTATCGTTAGATGAAGTGTCGTGAGATATAGTGTCCTCAGATAAAGTGTCCTCAGATAAAGTGTCCTCATATAAAGTGTCCTCAGATAAAGTGTCCTCAGATAAAGTATCGTGAGATAAAGTGTCGTACTAGCGTGCTTTCTCCGCAGGCAAGAAGAGCGCGTGGGGAGTGCTGTGTGAGGCGTGTGGGAGGGTGTTCGGCGTCATGTTCCAGCTGGATGCTCACCGGATAAAGTGTGCCAACAGACGCTCTCTTCGCTGCTCCAGGTACTTCTTATTTGGAAATTATTATTTGGTGTTTTTTATCGGCACATTGCCAGCCCCACCGTTGGTTTCCAAACAAGCAATTTTCTTGAGATTGTTCGTAGAGCCTCTACAGCTACTGGTTTATCGTAGTTCCAGACCGCCCTCTTTACCCAGATTGCTGATGAGGGTTGTAATGCAAACGTCTTGATTGCAGATTATAACTTATGGAATTTTTGATGAATCAATTACATGGTAGGTTACATAAGTCACCCCCTCCTATTTCTATGCTATGTTATCATAATATTGGCTGGAGAATGACCCTTAGAGTTGTGAAATCTGTCTTAGTAATGTAGGTGAAGGCTTCATGCCCATGAAAGTTCATTATTATCGTTTCAGATGTTTCTATTCGTACGGGTTTGAAGAAGACCTTAATCGACACAAACTGACGCATGAGAATCTCTTCCCGTTCGAGTGCATAGATTGTAAGAAAACATGGCCGACTCTGACAGGACTTCAGAAGCACCAAAACATGAAAGTGGGGAATGATAAGAGCTGGCGGTGGATAAGTCAATCCACGACTCAGCTTGGGTAATTTTGAAGCCCTCGGCTTTTGCTCTTCTGCTTCGGCCCAAATTTGCTGATAATTGTCAGAAGGTTAGAACAAATTATGACTAAAATCATCATTTTTGGCAAAATTTTGACCGCAACCCCCAAGCTGCACCCAAAAATTCAAACTGCATAAGTGATTTCATAATGATAACTTTGCGCATGCCTCTCATAATCTTGAAATTGACGAATTCGCAGGAAAAGAGCGGAAGGGAAAGCAAGTCCATACAACTGCCACTTGTGTACGAAGCGGGTGTGCACCAAGGGCGATTACGACAAACACCTCTGGCAGAACCACAAGGGGCAGGGAAAAAAGTCCGCCCCTCGCTCAGAAAAGGTTATTAAGGATCCTAGCTCAGAGAAGGACGCGAAGAGGACTCAGAAAACAGGGCCCGCCGGGAGACTCCGGGATCACAGCATCAAGAGGACGGCTCCTGAGATTATCGTGCAAATGCCAGACTTGCTCATGGCAAGTCAAAGTGGTGAGCATTCTCAAAAGTTCATATCACAAAATTTTAGATAATATAGGTGCCGTTGCGGTTGTATGCACGTTCTACTGTGTAATCAGTGATGGTTCAAGGAAAATCGTAGGAAATTTCTTCTTTATTCATTCTTTTTCTTCTTAATTCATTCGATTATGACAGTTGCATAAATCTTTGATCATATTACGAGCATGATTTGGGCATGATATTTGATTATATTTATTCCTTTCTTTACAAACTATCGAAAAGTAAAGGAGGACAAGACTTTTGAATCACCATTAATTAGCTTCCCTTCAGATATGTGCTGTACGTTTTGCAAGGAGACGTTCTCTGGCCACCAGGCACTACTGGCGCACGAAGCTACCCACCTGAGCAAGTGCAGTTCTTGTGGGGTGTCTGGTTGTGAGGGCGCCTGCAAGGAAAAGACACTGGTAAGTTGAGGGGGATCATTGAGTATGCTGGTGATTGATGATCTGCTAGTATTCTTTTTTGGTTTTATCGCATGAATTCTTGTGGAATGTTTATGTGCCTCGTTTTTTTTGAGAACCCAACATTTCAGCCTTCGTCCAGTTCCAAGTCGAAGCCTTCCAAGGATAGTCGGAAGAAGAAGGTAGATGGTAGGAGAAGCACGGCAGTAAGATGCAGCTCTCCGGTTACCATTGAGTTACCCCTCAGACCGGTCGTACCTCAAGATGAAATTATCATTGATAAATGATAACACCCGCTTGTCACAATCCGGACGTTTAATAATCCGGACGTTTAATAATATAGGACGTTCTAATTTTTAAATCTGTTTTTGGTATATGATTCAATTTGAATTTTAATGGCAAATTTAATCGCAATTTTAGAAATAGAAACTAGTCCAATTCGACAGTAAATTCTTACCTATCGACTAACAATCTTCGATCTGACACCGAATAAGTGTACGCGTTTGAAGAATCGAAATACGCGGTGTTTTTCGATTTGGTTGAAATTGAATACTTCATGTTTCAAATTTGAATCTTAATATTTCCTCATTTTACTAATCAAAAAACAAATGTTTATATTGTTTAAATGGTCTTATTTAAAGTTAAACCGGATCTAATGAGACTGCTGCGCACTTCTCATTCATGAGACAGTGCGGCGCACTTCTCATTCATGAGACAGTGCGGCGCACTTCTCATTCATGAGACAGTTCGGCGCACTTCTCATTCATCATCATGAGACTGTGCGGCGCACTTCTCTTTCATGAGACAGTGCGGCGCACTTCTCATTCATGAGACAGTGCGGCGCACTTCTCATTCATGAGACAGTGTGGCGCACTTCTCATTCATGAGACAGTGCGGCGCACTTCTCATTCATGAGACAGTGCGGCGCACTTCTCATTCATGAGACAGTGCGGCGCACTTCTCATTCATGAGACAGTGCGGCGCGCTTCTCATTCATGAGATAATCTCGGAAATTTCAAATTCGGTTTTTGGCTAATATTTTCCACCGTGGTCGATCTTACTCCATGTTGCAGAGCCTTGTTTTGCGAGCACGAACAAACAGGGACACGTAACATGTGGTGTGGTCGGTCACCGCTTCGATCGCGTGGCGAGCGGCGCACCGCGCGCGCGCGAACTGGCTCGCTCATTTAAAAACTACAAATGCGCGTTTCGTACGTTTGTGGTATGATAAAAGGTATCCGCGCCGTACATTCACGACTAATTTGCAGTTGTGGCCAGTAGATGTTCGAGCTCAAAATTGTCACAAAAATTACAGGTCAGTGCGTACGTAGCTCGACACAAGCAAGCCGATACCTAATGCTGTTTCCGAGAAAATACAGAACTGAGATATTAAGTTTCACTTGCATTTTACTAACCATGTAGCATGTATTTATGTTACGGAGAGGTGCAGTGATATGACGTCATATCTTAGTGCCATTGCTTGACATAGTAACTTAGTAAAGCCACAGAGTGGGAGGGGACAGAGAGAGCCCTCCAGGCTCCAGCGGTACAGACATGATGATACTTTAATTAACGGAATCAGACGGAATTCATATAAAGTTAATGTAAAATTGTGACATAAATCTAAATAAACCTCAAGCCGGATCATGTAAAAATTGTGACAATTTTGTGACAATAATGCCCGAACACCTTCTCGTTGTGGCACAGTAGGACATAAATCGAAAGTGTACCAAGAATACTGCCGGAAGTAAGGTGTTTTGGTACAACAATTTTGCGAAATCTACTAGTCAGATTTTAAAGAAACTTTTCAGTTAAGTCAAGCTTGACCCAAAGAATATAGAAACGTCAAAAAATTGGTAGGTCTATGTGCTAACTTTCGAGATAAAATCCAACACATGGAAATGTTATTTTAGCGATTTTTACGGTATTTTGGTACATCGATTACTCGAAAACTGGTCGTCACATTTTTATGAGAAATTCCAATTAGGTCGACTATGGCCCAACTAACATAAAAACGTCAAAAAATTGGGTGGTTTATGAGCTAACTTCCGAGCTATAACAAAACAAAAGAAAATGGTATTTCCTTGTGTTCGGGGATATCTCGAAATTTAGCATATAGACCCTCTATTTTTTTGACATTTTATGTTCTTCTAGTCATGCTCGACCTAACTGGAAAGTTTTATTAAAATGTGACGACCAGTTTTCAAGCAATCGTTGTACCAAAATACTGATAAAATCGCTAAAATTATATTTTCTTGTGTTTGAATATAGCTCGTAAGCTAGCATATAGACCCCCTAATTTTTTGACGGTTATATGTTCTTTGGGTCATGCTTGAGCTAACTGGAAAGTTTCATCAAAATGTGACGACTAATTTTCGGGTTACATACACTTGTACCAAATCCCATAATTTGGTACACTTGGTACACTTAGGTCCCTCTCTCGTGGAAAATTTTGACGCAACCGATTTTCTTCCAAGGCAGACTTCTGTCTTTCAACTTTATTAGTGCGCACAAAGGGCGGTGTATTTCCAAGAGAGTATTAGACGGTGCAGTGAATTTCAATGAGACATTGCGGCGCAATTCCGTGAGACAGTTTGGCGCACTTTCATCAAAAATGTGCGGCGCACCCTACTAAAGATTATACCTCATTACCAGCTGATGCCAAGGCCCAGAAAAATTAAAACAACCCCTTCATCGAGAATTTAAAACTATATAATCGATTGATTGTTTCTATATACATGAGTATTGAATACACTATATGAGAAGATGTTAAAATAATCTGTATTTGCTGAAATTAATAAATACACTTGAAACTCACTATAAACTTAACAACAGTAACATAACTCAAGCTACATAGTACGATAATTTTATAATACATAGTAAGATACGTAGGATATTGGTATATACAATTAAAATTACGTGAAGAAACGTCGTTAACTGATTTGAAAACTATTGTCTGAAGTTACATATCACCCGTCCTGATTCTCCACGATCAGATTACGGTCATACAAGCGAATTACTGCGGGAGACTCCCGGGAGTCCTCCGAGAGTCCTCCGGGAGTACTCCAGGGGACTCCCGGAGTACTCCCGCAGTACTTCCGGGAGTCTCCCGCATTAATTCGCTCAAATGACCCAGATCACGCCTGCAAAAAGGGGGCACAGACTGAAAACATCTGGTAGAAGTAGAAACCAAGCGTCATCCCAATTCCCAGTTTCCTAGTTACAGGATATTCTAAATAAATCATCACTATTTTCGGCTCCGAAAATATCAAATATTGTATTCATTTTGCATTCACTTTTATATTCATTCCTCTAACACGAAAGGTCTGGAAAATCTTTGCAAGTAAGAGACAATATAATTAAGTGGTAATATAAAAAACACATAACTAGAATCTAAAACTTTTGAGCTTTTGTTAAGAACTTCAACTAAGCAGTGAGCAGCCTATTTACTTATTTAATCTAATTCTGAATCAGGGATGAAAGATTCAGATATTGATTGATCAGCTCATTGCTGGACAGTTATCACGGACTTAATAACGAACCTTCACGCTTGATCGTGCAACTACAAATTTTCAACAAAAATTCGGAATTTTTTGTCTCGATTTGTCACATTTTCTTCCGCGATTGAATTTAACATTATTCAATATTTTTCGTTAATTTATGGTTAATTTCCATATCGCAGTTAATAAGCATGAAAAAGAAGTATAATTTCCTGAAGCATGAAAAAGACGTAGGTATAAGAACTTTTATTATTAATGTGTTCAAAGAGATGAAGTCTTTACCCTAGAAAATCATGGACACTAATTTCACTTTTCACGCTGTAGATAAGGTAGATAATATCATATATACTTTTCTCTCAAAATCGAAATATATGATTGTGCTCAAAATTTTTTAGTCATGATTGCGCTCAAAATTGTATCACTGTATTGATGCATGTCGATAGTTTGTTAGATCATAATGTCTCTTCTGCACGGATTGTGCTCCCCAGCTCCTTCACGCGTTCTGCTCTTTCACTTCGGAGGTTTCCGGCTCCTCTGCAGAGTTCTCGGGAGAGACACGCGAGGAAGCAGCAGGGTTAGATACAACCATCATCGGCATGGTCCTTTCTCGTTGTGCTGTACTCAGCTGGACTCGGTCCTGAGGTATGGGGAGGTGAAGAAACCATATTTGATAAGGATATACAGGGTGTTTCATAAATAGTGTGACTATTTTGAAACTGTACTGGAAATTCGATGAAAGATTTAGCACTGATTTATAATCTTTTTGTTATGCCAATATGTTTGGAATTTATGCCCAAAAAGTTTCCAGATGATTGCAATTGTATATTTTTCATAAATTAACCCTCTTGCTAGGGCACGGTTTCAGAAACTGGAAATTTCCAAATTTGATGCATGGTAGGAGATTCGCGGTTTTGCATACCTTTTAAACACTGTAAGAAGTTTTGTTAGTCCAACTGAGGCTGTGTGGTGTCTAAACTATCAAAAATACACATCTAAAGGTTTAAGGACATACTGTGTCCAACTTCACGATGAAAAATATTGATCTGCCTAGTTAGTTGCAAAGTGTCGTAACCAATAAAGTCTGTTAACAGAATAGGCTGGACCTGAGTCCCGACCCACAAAGGTTTTTATAGTTACTGATTCACCTATACAAAACTGATACTTCATGGTATGGACAATTCTACACTTCGAACTCGCAAACTGTCCTTTAGCATCCTCAATTTTAGTAGAACATGCCTTTAGAAACGTATGAAGTGTGATTTTGTTTGTGGCTAGTCAGTGCGGCACTTCGATACTGCAGCAGCGGATCAAAATTTTTAATCATGAAGTTGGTCACAGTATGACCTTAAACCTTTAGATGTGTATTTTTGATAGTTTAGACACCATACAGCCTCAGTTAGACCAACAAGATTAAGTAGAGTGTTTAAAAGATATGAAAAATAGCGAATCTCTTAGCATGCATCAAATTTGGAAATTTTCAGTTTCTGAAACCATGCCCTAGCAAGAAGGTCAATTTGTGAAAAATATACAATTGCAATCATCTGGAAACTTTTTGGGCATAAATTCCAAACATATTGGCATAACAAAAAGATTATAAATCAATGCTAAATCTTTCATCGAATTTCCAGTACAGTTTCAAAATAGTCACACTATTTATTAAACACCCTGTATAGGAGGAGAGATAAAGGGTATCTAAGTTCCGTGCATAGATATACAAGAACAGTCAGTATTACCACGTGAACTACTTCTAATTCTCAGAACTGTAAGGCTTACCTTCATCCCAGAGCGACCAACGCGAATAAGGACAGTGATGAACATGATAAGCCACATGATAACAAGAATAGCATTGAGAACCAGCATCGTGTAAGTGAGTCCATCAGTGTCCTGAAGATAATCAATACATTAGCATAACCAAATATGATAATGAAACTATAAGTTTTTGGTTCTCACGGAATAATTGACAACAAAATGCTAATCGGAAAGTTGGGAACTGAACACTAGGTTGAATGACACCTTGTCGATTCCTGTCATTGGCTGTTATAGCTGTTGGAATACTAGAAGTAAAACCTTCAAAATAAAAGACGGGAGGTCGTCACATCCCCGAGCAAGATCGATGGTAAGTCTAATATTACATCGAAAAAAAAAACAATCCGAAATTCCATTCATTCCTATGGCTTCTGATCCCAAGTTGTCAATAACTGGAAGGTAAAGCGATACTCACTGTCAGAAGATCCGGGCTGACACCGTCGATGAGTCCGTATATCTGGATGATAGCAACGAGGACTGTGGCCGTGATCTCGAACAAGTTGCACCAATTGTTGAGGAACGAGACCAGTCTCCCTCGGTCAGATGAGGAGCTGAGGATGTGGAAACTGTTAGTGATGTTTAGGAGACCAGTCTCCCTCATTCAGATGAGGAACTGAGGATGTGGAAACTGTTAGTGATTCAGTTAAACGGCGAAAATGTAATCAGAGGGGTTGACGATTGTAATTCAGAAACGTTAATTTTCAAGCAAAAAAGCAAGAGCCCAGTCCACTTATTATTAGGCACCCTATTATAGACCCCTTACTCCCTTATTGATTTTCGGTCGTTTTCACGTTCTTTAGATCATTAATTTCGGCATAACTGGAAAGTTTAATTAAAATGTAATAAGTAGTTTTCCAGCAATATGGACTTGTACCAAACCCCATGATTTGGTACACTTAGGTCCATATTCTCGTAGCGTTTTGCCACTCTATTTTTACTATTCTTGCCACATTGCCCATCACACCAATCAATGGACCGGCGGTGAAAGGAAGACATGGTCTTGTACGTACGACCTGGTGATACATTCTTATCATGCCCCTTTAAATAAATTAGTAATTTATGAAGCGGTGGGGCTAGATCCACATTGCCCTGTTCCAGGGTAGCTGCTCAATGACCAGATGGTCTATGTTTAATCATCACAATATAAGAATATATATATAAGAATAGAGCAAATTCTAATTCTTTGCCCCGCTGAATTCAAAGACACAGCATCGCATCCACAGATTTGAATTAATATTAGGGTACGAGGTTCTTTAATACCCAATCATTAGCTCGCTAACGGTTCATTGAAGCTGCGTTAGGGTGCACCGATTTGAGGTTATATCTACTCATTATCATAATATATTCAAATAAGGGCGTTAAAGGAATTTAAAACGTCATAAATCAATAACTATTCATCCCCAGCTCTTTGAGTCCTTGACAAATGCAATGGCATGGATTAAACCATTTCAGTATTGTCTGATAGAGAATAAAAATGAGAAAAGAAAGGAATCATTTGCCTCAGCTTACACTCAGAATCGTCCGGTAGACATAGAGGGTTTCATGCAAATGAACCACGAATCTTTATCGTATTCTAATCAGTAGGCTATAAGTGAGAATAAAATTTGCATAAACTCAATATCTTTGCTTCTTCGTTGCTTTTCCTCCTTAAAATAGTCGGATTTGTCGGATAAATGTAGTTCTGTCCCAGTCTCATTCACAACCTCGTCTTGATTATAAGTTCTTATAATTTTTCCTCCCCAATCGCTTTTTTATTTAAAAAGGGTTGAGAAAGGGGTTTGAATACACACTCAGTGTTCTTCAAAAAAAACTCATTGAAATTGAGAGCTGGTCTAGTTGTCAGCAGTTGGAACTCTGCGCTTTTCTTCCTTTAGACTTTTAGAGTAGCAGATTTTCTTTTCTTTAAGAGCTGATACTTCTTCAAGAGCTGACATTTTCGGCTCTTCTTAAATAGACTAGGTACTCATAGACTAGGTTTCGTGCGATAAGAACCGGTAATGCACTGTTCCTCGACCGATAAACTCTTCTAGTAATTCACAGCATAACTGAGACCACATTCAGGTTCCTCGATTAACATGGTATCTGAAGGTATTGTACATAGATCTGATAATTTGGGGTTCGTTGAGATATGTGAGTGGTCATTGGCCCACTGCCACCTGGGTACTTGGAGTACGGTTGCCACTGCTCTCAAAATGTAGAGTGTGTGTTTACTGCGCAGTGTATGATATATCCCTATCTGAATTGTGTGAAGGGATCCACCAGGGGGTCCACCACATTCCGCAACTTAATACTCATACGTTATAACAGCATATGAATGAGTTTACTCGCATCAATAACTCAATAATGTATGTTGAGAGCTTTCTTACAACATAAGATAGTTATCGTAACAATACATAAATGCATTTCTCACTGAGAATGCGTGAAGATTGAAATAAGCCTTTCACAAATACTCATATCAGTGAGCGAGCATTATATTCCCCGAGTAATGTACATAATTTACAATATTAGTGTGTAATATCAAAACAGGCATTTATGTCAACACAGGGATGTATAAATTGTATAAGAAGGTGCATAGTCAGATGTGAAGTGCATAAAAAGGTGCATAGCCACAATCCACATGTAAAATGTATAAGGTGACAAAGTGTATACTCACATGTATGGCTGTCGGATTAGGATGAAGAGTAGCCATGCCAGACTCAATGCACAGTTTCCTCCGGCACTGTAGGCAGGAGACAGGTAGGTCACCTGGGTCGTCATGATCAGGATAAACTTGCGTAGGAGGAGCAGTGGCTCGCAGAACAAACCCTTGTCGTTGTAAGATTCATAGAGCGCACCGAAATGTAAGTGTGTGAGACTTGAAAACATGTTAAAATTGATACAATACTATGACGTATTGTCGTGAATACTGAGCATGTGCCTTCGGGTTGCGCCCACGGGAGGTATCCCCAAATAGAACCGGTAGGCGCGTGTCTATCATGTATTTACAATACTTTTGTTATCAGCAGTACCATGTGAATGCAACATAGCTGAAGATTGTGTTTTGTGTTTATGGAGATGGATAAGATAACGCTTATCCTCATCCTCGCTATTTCAACGCTTCCTGGGGCATCAACTTTAGGTAGGGTTTTAGTTAGCCTGATGGAATGTTTCATGCCCTATTGATTGAAGTGGCAAACATGAAGTTGCCTGTAGTAGTAGCTTATCATAGAAAGCATGCTGAAAAGGAAGACATGACTCCATGAAGCTATCAGGAGGCTCGTGACTCCCCTTATTGACTTAAATATTGACTTAAATATCTAGAAAGTAGAAGCACGTTATATACAAACCATGCTCGAAGTTCCCTGCCCACTTAGCACAGTATAAATGGCAAACTTGCTTTTCAGTTGAATTGCTATTTTGTATAGGAACATTCTTGATAAGTCTTCCAGAATCGAAATCCCATACTTGAAGACTATCATCTCGTCGCCAGCTTCCAGTTAACACATGGTAATAAATTGGATCCATATCAAGAGCATCTCCACACACATGAGCTCCAAAGATTCTTCGAACAGCATGTCCCTCACGATCATCCCAAATTTGGATGGTATTATCCCAACCAGCAGATAGAAGGATATTCTCATTATTTGGGTGGTATTTCACAGCAAACACTTTACTAGCATGGCCATCCATTTTCTCAAAACTTTCACCTCTACTCAAGAGACCTCTGCAATTCATAGTTTCAACATCAAAAACTCGGATTTTATAGTCATCACCTCCAATAGCAAGTTTTGAATAATCACAATTGAAATCACAGCAAAACATCTCAACATCTTCTTTAACTTCTCGACCAAGCTGTTTAGAGGTTATGAACCAGAACCTTACATATCCTGATGAATATGTTGCAGCAAGAGAGTACAAATCCTGATTTTCACTAGGTATGAATCTGATACATGTGACAGGCAGTTTCTTATTATCATCTGGTGTAAGTGTATACACATGATTATAAGACTGTGTATAAAAAATCTTTATATCACCATTAGAGCAACCAAAGGCTATATACTTCCCATCAAAGCTATATTTAGTACATAGGATTGGTGAGTTGGCCTCTGCACTGCTCATAACCTTCAATTTGCCATCAATTTTGTAGCTTGGAACATTCAGATTATTTGTACCTGAATTTTTCCTCCGCCGGATAGAGTCATGAGTTGCTGATGACATTCTGAAAAAAAACTGATAATATAATTAAATTCAGTAAAATATAGGGAAGTTGTTATTAATATGAGTTGATTCTCTGGTGATTTTCTGTTATGGCAATGAAATGGGCATAACAGCACACAACAAATAAAGTCTACTAAGATCTTACTGAACTTTGTCAGCAAATTTTCCCTGTGGATTTCAAAAATCCATGGCAGAGTTCCAAGCAAATCTGAACTCTGCTTGGATCCATCAAAGATTGGCATATCATCCATCATGGTCTGCCAGTTATAGAGGATTATACTGTCAACTCTTCATAGTGAAATCAAGCAGACTCTGATACAATTTTTGGGAGTGCAAATCAGATGAGGGGAGGGTTTGAATTTTGTATGGCAATTGGGTTAGCATTTGGGCTAAGGTTGAGACTGGGCTTGGTCCTTGGGTTAGGATTTTAATAATTATTTCAATCTGGAACTTCGAATCATAGAATCATCTTCTCTACAATAGAAAGTTACCATCAAACTTTTATTGGTAACATATATCTGCAGTACAATCTGAGAATTAGTGCTTTTTATCTTCACTGAGCAGAGCTGACTCCTCACAAGTGAAGTTTTTTAGTCTTTAGTCATTTTGACATTGATATTATAGAATTCACATTCAACTTGTGAAATGTTGAGACTGTAGGCAGTGGCCCAAACTCCTGCATTATGAACCAAGATCAAGGAGTGTGCTCCTGGAATAAGGAATGTTTCCCAGGATCAAGGAGTGTGTATCAGGATCCAGAAATCTGCCCCAGGATCAAGGAGTGTTTACCTGGATCAAAGAATGTTCCAATGATCAAGGAGTAGGTCCCCTAATCATGGAAGATCAAACAATGTGTGTCAGGCTCAAGGGATATGCCTCAAGATCACACATATGTATCACAGGATCAAGGACTCTCTCTCTCTCTGGCAATCAAGGGGTGTACCCAAGGATCAAAGAATTTATTCAGGATCAAGGAGCCCACCAAAGGAAAGAGGAGCTCATCCCAGGTTCAACCATCAATGAGTCTGTCTCAGGAACAAAAATAAAGGAATGCATCCCAGGATCAAAAAGTCTATCCCTGACACGTTGGTCTAGTGTGGTTCCACACTAGGGAAGCGGTTGCCAAACAGTTGCGAAACAGTAGAACAGTCCACAACCACTTCGATAGCATGGTTCCAATGTGGGTTGGTAGGTTTAGGTAGAAGACACAGGTGCAACAAACAGAGCAAGTGACAAATTTGGTAAAAATTTTAAAGTTTTATGCATGGTAAGACTACAAAGATGACTGTATTTGTTCTACAAAGAAGATATGCATATTCAATAAGACTGCTCATTTTGCAAAAGTCAAAATAACCAACATTGATTCAAGCCTATGACAACAACACCACACTATCTACTAATAGTTTCGAAAATGACTAAAGATAGATAAAGATAAAGATAAACCTTTTTGCTTTACAGCAACACGGTTCCACAACAAACTCTTCACAAAACTACATCGCTCATGACTTAAAGAAAACATAAGTCAAAATTCGTCTTCAGGATCTCCGTGCTGTAATCATAAGCTTAGAGAGTTAAAACGTTTAAATGATACGATAAACTTTAAATCAGGAGCTTTCGAAAATCATGTGATTATCGTCGTCAGCTGAAGATGGAAGGTGAGAGGATGCTTATAAATGAAATGAGTGGTGTCAGGGAGTGGGGGATGGGTGGTGGGTGTGAGTGATCAGGTGACGGGATAATCAAATACAATATCACTAAAAACATAAACAAGAAAAGTGGTATCAGTAGTTAGGGAAGAGGATTCCTGAGTCAGTAGGTCTGAAGGTTGAGGAGATTTTGGGGAGGATGGGGTTCCACAGGGTGCTGCACTTTGGAGCGCTGTCTGTTCTGTTCATAGATGGTTTCCTAGTGGCTATGGCAGCCTGTTCTGTCAGGTCTAGGTGTGAGCGGGAGGGGAGGGACTTGAGGATGTGAATGTCGTTCCAGGCAATGTTGTGTCCGGTGGTGAGGGAGTGATGAGCTGGAGCAGATTTCACTCTGTCTGTAGTGTCGTCAACTGCGTTATTCAGTCTGTAGCATCTCTCGTGTTCTTTCATTCTGTCGAGGAGGGGGCGGTAGGTCTGTCCGTTGTACTTGGTGGGGCAGTCGAGGCAGCTGATCTCGTAGATGGTGTTGGGGGTCTGGGAGGAGGGAGGAGTAGTCTTTGTCTTGGTGAGGAGGTTCCGGAGGGAGGTGTTGGAGGAGAAGGTGACGTCGATGTCGTGGTCGTTGAGGATCTTCTTGATGGGTTTGGAGAGGGAGGGATGGAAGGGGAGGAAGGTCTTCAAGGAGGGTCGTGGTTTGATGTCTCTGTTGAAGGCAGCAAGAGATTGGTGGGTGGAGGGATTGTTGAACTTCTGGGAGACCTCTGTCATGATGGAGGAGATGCGGAGGGAGGAATCCGTTCTGTAGGAGGGTGTGTCGCACTGTCTGAAGTTCCGCGTCGAGGTGTTGAGGGGAACAGAGGTTGTGGGCCCGTCTGGTGAGGGATCTGATGACACTGTCCTTGGAGGAAGTCGTTGTGCAGGAGTCGTAGCGGGTGTAGAGGTTGGTGTGGGTGGGTTTCCTGTAGACCGATGTGGACTTGTCGGGATGGATGAGGACGTCAAGGAAGGGATGGTTCCGTCGGGAGAGGGGTGTTCCAGGGTGAAGGTGAGGTCGTCCGTCAGGGAGTTGATGAAGTTGAGGAAGGAGTCTGCGTGTTGTCTGTCCCTGAAGGAGCCAAGGCCGTCGTCAACAAAGTGGCAGTAGGAGTTGGGAGGTCAGGAGAGGTGGAGAGGGCGAGGTCTTCGACTTCTGCTACCCGGATCTCTGCTAGCTGCACCGTGAGGGGGAGCCCATGGGTCCACCAACATCCTATGAGTAGAAGGAGCCGTCGAACTCGAGGTAGGAGTTGTCAAGGCAGAAGGAGATGAGAGTCCTGATGGTAGAGGAGGAGAGGTTGGAAGGTAGGAGGGAGGGGTTCTGCTCGAAGGAGGAGATGGCTGACTTCATTGCTAGGCGCATGTCACAGGAGGTGTAGAGGGACTGGACGTCGAGGGAGGAGTGGTAGGGGTAGGAAGGGTTGAGGGATGCGAGGAATCTGGATCGGAAGTCGAGGGAGTCCTTGAGGCGGAGGTGGTTCTGTGTCAGGGGCTTCAGGATATGGGACAGGGTTTTGTAATCATAAGCATCCTCAGTTAGTTAATTTAATAATTGTTGTGTTGTAAGTTTATGCATAATATTTAAAACTGTCCAATGTAGTATCATGTTCTCAGTATATACATTAGATAATTAGATTGCAAATTCAAAGAATGCTTAGCTGATTCTAACGGCGCGGAGCTGATTCGAGCGGCGCTGATTCTAGCTGACGGTAGGTAGGTAGGTAGGTAAAATGCGCTTCCGCGGAGGCGCTGTGCCATACGACATGGCCCCTCATAGTCTGAGAGGCAACGGTCGCGGTTTGGCTGATATGTATTCAAGTATCATAGTCTATATAGTAGAGGACAGATATCTATACAGAAAATTGTTCGCTTAACTATATTCTCCAATTGGGTAATAGACCCCAATGGCCCCAACTCAAGCAGTCATCTGTCTGTTCAACTTGAGCGAAAAATACGGTTTGCTTCTTTTTAAGGCGATGAAGCAACCAAATCTTCTCCTCCCATTCTTCTTTATTTCTTGGACAAGTAATGGGAAAGAATGTCCTGAGTCATGTTTCTCATTATTGGGCAAACAGAGTGAATCCCCCTTTTTTAGTTTGTTTATATTTCTTGTTTTTTGTGTATTCCTGCAAGTGAAGCTCCTGTCCTGAGGCTCTTTTGAAGTCGAAAAAAGTGTGTTTTGTCTAGGCTCAAGAATGAGGAAGTTTACTATGTTATTACTAAAGCGTCTCCGAGCAGTGTTCTCTGGTCGACTATCATTGGCATCAATGTACTTAGATTTCTTTTGCTTACTTTTCACATAATTTTGGTGATTATATAATTTAGTTCTTTTTTGTTTCATTTTCGATGATCCATTGTTTACCTAATGAAGGAGGCATTTTCCATGATCAGTACTTCCATATTTTTAAGCTGATGTTTTAGTGCATACTGTAACTCATAATTATGAGTTTCCTTGCTTTTTGTCAGTTAATTTATGATTTGTGCAGTTCGCCGATTACATTGACGGTAGGGTGTGCTTAATTGCATTTGATGTTATCCATGTTGTTATTACTTCATGTGATGAGGTATCCACTATCAAATTCCTTTTCCATATCTTTTTTGGTGTGTATGCCGTATGGCAGGCTTTTTGTGTTTTATTGATGAACTCTCAAGTAATCGCAATATTTATGTCTACTATCTATAAGAATGGTTTTTTGGTTGACTCAAATGCTGGGACAGCTTAATATTTTGTGTTTCTTCTATGAGTGATGGTGTGTTGTACGTTTCTACTAACTGAATTCTTATCATCCACTGGTTTCAGGGGAATGATTAGTTTAAAACGTCCCAGTTTAAAGAAATTGGTGTGCAATGATTTATCTAGCTGACGCTATAGCCTATAGCTAGTTGCCCTAACCAGCGCCCTGGTTTCGCGCACGGAGTGCGCGGCGCGGCAAGCCGCCGTCTCGCGACACCCCTGGTTAGGGGAATATAGCTAGCCGCGTCGCGGCTGGTTGCCCTAACGACTAACTTTCCTAAGGCCCTAAGCCCGCATAGGTGTGTGTACGCCGCGCAACGCAGACAGAGGTATACGTGTTTAGCAAGGCTAACTGTTTCTATGTTTCGCGCGCGCGGTGCGCCCCGTCGTTCCTCTCAGAACAGGCTTATTTGCCGCGCGCGCGTAAGCATCTGGTTAAATGAAGTAGGGAAGCGTGCGTGCGCGGCGCGTACACACACCTATGCGGGCTCAAGAATGCTAAACAGTAAAGCGTATATCGGTATATCCTTGTGTGGCCGCGCTGAGTTATTTATTCCCAGCTGTGAAACTACTGCTTGGGTAACCAACTGGGCGCGGGCTATGGGCTATGGACAGTTTTTCAATTTTTATCTGAATTATAAAATTATATAGTTATTGGGCGCCCGTCAAATGCATTCAACCCCACAACACGGTCGCAAGTCCGTGTGCCACAGTGTTAGCTTTCATTACACCATATCATTTTTGGTGTCTCATTATCATTTGTTTGGATCTGCCTAGATCTCTGATAAAGGTATCTCACACTTGGATCCTGTCAAAGACTAAGGAAAGAGCTGTTGGAAAGTTTTGTGGCTTGACTGTACAAAGATGACTGTATTTGTATCCCAAAGATAATTGTTTATACCTTGCTTGCAAGGAAACAGTCGCCCAGAATGGAGACATTGTTTCACTGGTTGTTTTGTCTCTATGGAGTCGCCTTCAAATGTGCTCATAACACTTTATGTGACAGTTGACTTGATCTTTGATCTAGTTTGACCAGATGGAGCTTTGAATTCCCTTCACTGGACAAAGACTAATGATGAACTTAAATTCCTGAATGAACTTGAAGCTTATGAGACTAACACACCATCTAGTGGTTGGGGGAGCGTTGGGCGCCCGCCAAATGCATTCAACCCCACAACACGGTCGCAAGTCCGTGTGCCACAGTGTTAGCTTTCATTACACCATATCATTTTTGGTGTCTCATTATCATTTGTTTGGATCTGCCTAGATCTCTGATAAAGGTATCTCACTTGGATCCTGTCAAAGACTAAGGAAAGAGCTGTTGGAAAGTTTTGTGGCTTGACTGTACAAAGATGACTGTATTTGTATCCCAAAGATAATTGTTTATACCTTGCTTGCAAGGAAACAGTCGCCCAGAATGGAGACATTGTTTCACTGGTTGTTTCGTCTCTATGGAGTCGCCTTCAAATGTGCTCATAACACTTTATGTGACAGTTGACTTGATCTTTTGATCTAGTTTGACCAGATGGAGCTTTGAATTCCCTTCACTGGACAAAGACTAATGATGAACTTAAATTCCTGAATGAACTTGAAGCTTATGAGACTAACACACCATCTAGTGGTTGGGGGAGCGTTGGGCGCCCGTCAAATGCATTCAACCCCACAACACGGTCGTAAAGTCCGTGTGCCACAGTGTTAGCTTTCATTACACCATATCATTTTGGTGTCTCATTATCATTTGTTTGGATCTGCCTAGATCTCTGATGGAGGTATCTTACTTGGATCCTGTCAAAGACTAAGGAAAGAATTCTTGGAAAGTTTTGTGGCTTGAATGAAGAAAGATGGCTGTATTTGTATCCCAAAGATAATTGTTTATACCTTGCTTGCAAGGGAAACAGTCGCCCAGAATGGAGACATTGTTTCACTGGTTGTTTCGTCTCTATGGAGTCGCCTTCAAATGTGCTCATAACACTTTATGTGACAGTTGACTTGATCTTTTGATCTAGTTTGACCAGATGGAGCTTTGAATTCCCTTCACTGGACAAAGACTAATGATGAACTTAAATTCCTGAATGAACTTGAAGCTTATGAGACTAACACACCATCTAGTGGTTGGGGGAGCGTTGAGCCCGTCAAATGCATTCAACCCCACAACACGGTCGCAAGTCCGTGTGCCACAGTGTTAGCTTTCATTACACCATATCATTTTGGTGTCTCATTATCATTTGTTTGGATCTGCCTAGATCTCTGATAAAGGTATCTCACTTGGATCCTGTCAAAGACTAAGGAAAGAGCTGTTGGAAAGTTTTGTGGCTTGACTGTACAAAGATGACTGTATTTGTATCCCAAAGATAATTGTTTATACCTTGCTTGCAAGGAAACAGTCGCCCAGAATGGAGACATTGTTTCACTGGTTGTTTCGTCTCTATGGAGTCGCCTTCAAATGTGCTCATAACACTTTATGTGACAGTTGGACTTGATCTTTGATCTAGTTGACCAGATGGAGCTTTGAATTCCCTACACTGGACAAAGACTAATGATGAACTTAAATTCTGAATGAACTTGAAGCTTATGAGACTAACACACCATCTAGTGGTTGGGGGAGCGTTAAGCCCGTCAAATTCATTCAACCCCACAACTTGGTTGCAAGTTCTTTGCCACAGTGTTAGCTTTCATTACAGCATATCATTTTTGGTGTCTCATTATGATTTGTTTGGATCTGTCTAGATCTCTGATAAAGGTATCTCATTTGAATCCCATCAAAGACTAAGGAAAGAGCTGTTGGAAAGTTTTGTGGCTTGGCTGTACAGAGATGGCTGTATTTGTATCCCAAAGATAATTGTTTATACCCTGCTTGCAAGGAAACAGTCGCCCAGAATGAAGACATTGTTTCACTGGTTGTTTTGTCTCTATGGAGTCGCCTTCAAATGTGCTCATAACACTTTATGTGACAGTTGACTTGATCTTTTGATCTAGTTTGACCAGATGGAGCTTTGAATTCCCTACACTGGACAAAGACTAATGATGAACTTAAATTCCTGAATGAACTTGAAGCTTATGAGATTAACACACCATCTAGTGGTTGGGGGAGTGTTGGGCACCCGTCAAATGCATTCAACCCCACAACACGGTCGCAAGTCCGTGTGCCACAGTGTTAGCTTTCATTACACCATATCATTTTGGTGTCTCATTATCATTTGTTTGATCTGCCTAGATCTCTGATAAAGGTATCTCACTTGGATCCTGTCAAAGACTAAGGAAAGAGCTGTTGGAAAGTTTTGTGGCTTGACTGTACAAAGATGACTGTATTTGTATCCCAAAGATAATAGTTATTTTATAATTAGTTATTACTTTAGTTGATGCACCAAGAAGGTGTTCTAGCATTTTTGTCATAAAAGTGTCATGACTTTACAGGATTTTACAAACGGTTCCTCTCCATTCTTGTCATGGATTTTACGAAATTCCGCCAATTTAAGACATCAAAGAGCTCTCTGTGGCTTTATGGGCCAGCATTATGTCTGCCTGATATCAATGTTCTATGTTTTGATCGAATTTCAGTAATGATGAGAGGATGCTTGATTACTTAATAATCGCCTTCACGGCGCCTTTGTTTGAATGAAACCTTATCTGTATCATGATATGGATTACAGATATTCTTAGAAATTCGTAGAAGCTCGTTCATGTCCAGCTACGGAACGTGCTGCATGCTTTGTCGAGGATCAATAGGTACAACTCCTGTAAAATCATGACAATTTTGGGCTAGAACATCTACTGGATGCACCTCATATCTCATCATTAATTGTAATGGGTGACGGTAAAAGTGTCACAAGAGTTGTGATTTTTGTCCAATGGATCCATTGGATCCATCATGTCCAATGGACATGTCCAATGGACGTCCATTGGACATCCATTGAACATGATATCCATCGGTAAAAACGTCCAATGGTGTTCAATGGATCCAATGGACCATTGGATCCATTTTTGATGTTCAATGGACATGTTCACGATCCAATGGATGTCAATGGATCCATCTGAGGATCCAATGGACAATCACCACAAGCATTGTTTGGTAGATGGACATCAGACTGGTATTTTCATTATCCATTGGTCCATTGGATCCAATGGATCCATTGTGTCCATTGAACACCATTGACATGTCCATTGGATCCATGGATCCATTGAACATTGTGTCCATTGGATCCAATGGATCCATTTTGTCCATTGGACACAATGTACAATGGATCCAATGGATCCAATGGACATGTTCAATGGTGTTCAATGGACACAATGGATCCATTGGATCCAATGGACACAATGGATCCATTGAACAAAAATACCAGACTGATGTCCATCTACCAAACCATGTTGGTGATTGTGTCCATTGGATTCACTCAGATGGATCCATTGAACATCCATTGATCCATTGAACATGTCCATTGAACATCAAAATGATCCAATGGATCCATTGATCCATTGAAACACCATTGACTTTTTACCAATGGACATCACTCAATGGATACTCCAATGGATGTCCAATGACGTCCATTGGACATGTCTATTGATTACGATGGATCCAATGGATCCATTGGACAAAAATCACAACTCTTGTGACACTTACCATTTTTAATCATCAATTTGGAATACAATAAAAATTGAGCATTAAATTATTTTTCATCTGCTGATGATTCACAATTTAGTCTCTTCCCACTTCACTCCGATCTTTGGATTAGAAAATTGTGTGACACTCAAATGTCTAACTTATACCTCAATAGTTTTTTTTATTCCGCGGGGGGTTACCTCCCTGGCCAGGGAGGGAATCCGGCCACGCGGTAAATAATATGATGTTACTACACACTTTTGAGGTGTGGATTGGTGAATATTCCACCGAGGCGAAGCCGAGTGGAATATGGGAAATCCACACCGATATCCGTGTGTAGTAACATTATTATTTAACGATCCGAAAAAAGTACGCGGTTGCTCCGTAAACTGGATTTCAAACTCGGCGAACGGGCTGTGAGTTAAATAATATTTGATACATAACTGTTGCATGAGTTATTAACAACGAAATCATAAACGAAATGAAATAGGCACCTGCATCGTTCCATGTCGATCGAATGAACTGATCAAATGAAAAACGCACACAATCGCTTGAGGGGTCAGACGTTGTCTGACCCCTTCCCCTTCGGCGGGCGTGTTCGCATCTGACAATACTTTTTTGTGTGAATGTCTTGGTAAAAGTGTGTTGTGCGCGTTTTTAATTTGATCAGTCCATTCGATCGATGCAGAACGATGAAACCACCATATATTGATTACCTATACAATCAACCTGTTTGCAGCCCATTCAATGAGCCAAAGAGATTTGTACACAAGATTCTTGTATGAATCAGAAAAATCACCAATAAGAACATCACCACATTCCTTCGACTCCTCTAATACAGCAGCATTAACTTCAGGGCTTTCTGTTTGACCTGAAGTTATTCTTCAAGTTGAATCTTATGAATGACCATCTGAATAAGAAGATGTGCAATTGAGTATTCATTATATTATATCTATTCTTATTTGCATACTACAGTACAGGGGTCAGGGTTGCTGTAATAGTATCAACCATGTATCCATAGTTAGTATAAAGGTACACCATATTACAGGAAATTAAGCTTTCACATAATTAATGGGGATGGAGGTTTAACAATGAATCACTTGAGCTCATAAAACATGTTTAAGTCGCCAATGCACAATCTAAAGTTTGTGAACCTCAATCAATAGCCTTTTACTTGTTATATTAGAAAAAGTCTTAAAACTTTAAAGTTTTAAACTTTACAACACTACTTTATACAATCAAATGACGGAGTAGAATTCCGAAAATATTCCCGATGTCAGTTTATTACAATCAGATTTATTTATTAAAAATCAGCTTCTTTCATTTTGTCGCAGAGACTATATTCATCATCTCTAATATAATTTGCCATTCTCTGTTTTTTTGTTTGTCGTAACGGCGGAAACATCTTCGGAACGCGCGCGCATTACGATTTGTGCGGGTAACCATGGTGACACGTGCACGGAGAATTGCGCGCGCACTCATTTCTATTAATGGTGTTTTGATTACGTTGCGATGTTTAACTTTTGAACGGATCGGAGTTTTTTGATGCGGTAAAAAGTATTCAGCTGATCTGAAATTTGCGAACGAGGTGCTGCGTAGCAGCGCCGAGTGAGCTGTGTATTAGCAGGCCCAACGGGCATTCTAGTCTTATATATAATTTGGAGATGGCACGTGAATTATGTCTGTCTGTGCGGGCGCACAGTTTAAATTTGAGCTTGCCAAGAAAATACCAAGAGAAACGAAGGCTAAGATGCGCATAATGGTACCGTTGCTATGGATACAGGTATTCTGCACGTGCAGATTATAATCAGTTCTATGCGGGTGCTTTCTGATACGTTGTTGATTGCTGCGGTTAAGCGTTTGAAAGAACGACGTGTTTACTGTTTTTCATTTGAAATTCAAGATCTGAAGGTAGAAGACGGGTATGGCTGACATCACGGAGGCTATATCCGATAGCATCTCTTCATACATCTGTGGCAGACGTCGGTCGATTTAAATCAATGATCCTGAGATGATGGTAACGGAAAATCTGAATTTAGAGCAATTTAAGATAGAAAAAAATCAAAATCAAATTGAATCGAATTTGGAATAGCACATTGCGATTTTGGAATACTGCTCTCGGCGTGAATCAATGCTTTGATTCAACGTTCAGTATGAGTACGATAGGTTTTAATTTTCAGATTTAACAATCATACAAGAGCAAATTATAATAATCAAAACTTGCACGGTCCAGCATTACTAAAAGTAACCAACAATAATGGTAAATTTTGCTCCTTCATAAACTTTTTGAGAGCTTTTTATTTGGTCCTGCGCGCATTCATTTCTGTTTAATGCTGTTTCAATTTCGTTGCTCCGTCACTTTTGACTTGATTGGAGTTTTTTGATGCGGTAAAAAGTATTCAATAAATTTGAGTTGCAGTGTTTCAAATTTGCGAGGTGCTGCGAAGCAGCGCTGAGTGAGCTGTGTATTAGCAGGCCCAACGGGCCTGCTAGTTAATCAGTAAAAAAGTCTTTTGGGATAGGAGTTGGTCAGAATAACTAGGCCATGAACCAACATTTTGAAGGTGGTTAAATTTGACTCTGTACTGTAGGTCCAATATTGACCATGTGGGGGCTTGGAGCAGTAATGGGGTCTAAAAATAGAAAATTCAAAGTAAATATAGCTAAGGTTTTGATTGCATTCGATTCGTCTCGACAGGATGATCAAACTTTGGAAAATTGCGCTTTGAGATAAGCCCATTTTTATGACTTTTTGGTGAGGTTTTTATGAGCTGAAATGGCCAAATTACACCCGATTCGCTTAAAAATTGGCTGGCCCATCAATATTGACCTATATGGTGGGCAAAACAAGTTTGAAGCTAATATCTCGAAAAAGTTTACCAATCTGACCAATCCCAAATAGGTCAACTGTCACTTTTGCATGCGCTTTGCAAGGCCATAACTTGGCCATTTTTCATTAGATTTTCACTAACAAATATACACTTATTATTGATCATCCCTTCTAAAACAATTGTTTTAGCAGGGGTCAGAGGAGTAAATTACACAGATACTATTGGACTCGGGTATTTGATTCAGGCTAGTTTTATACTTTTACATACGTTGCATTTCTCACCTCTCTTATCAGCTCGTTATCGCTGCTTGTTAATCGCAACGTGCTGTGCTGTGGTATACTCACTGTGTATCATGGCAGGATATACCGATAGATTCAAGAAAGTGAAATTCGACTGTAGAGAATGGCTAAGGGGCATGAGGTATCTTCTTCCGCACGAAAACCACCCTAATGGAATGGACGCTGAATCTTATTCCAGACGAAGAGAGATCAGCCGGGAGCATATGTCTTCAAAGCTGGTAGCTGCCTTGAGAATAGTCACTGCACAAACTGATCTAGTTGAGCATCTGGAGAGCGAGTTACAGCATCAGAAATCTGAAGTGATCAAGAAACAAGAGCAGGTTATCAAGCTACAAGAGGAGTTGATCACTGCTAAGGACTCTCAGTTGCAGGAGCTGAAGGACTCGGTGGTAATCTCAGTTGGAGACAGGGTTGAGACACAGTTGAAGTCTTACAGTGAGGAGCAGGTTATTAAGCTACAAGCGGAGCTGATTACTTCTAAGGACTCTCAGCTGCAGGAGTTCAAGGAATCGGTGGTGACGTCTGTTGGAAACACCGTTGAGACACAGCTGAAGTCATACAGTGAGGCAGTGCAGGACTCAAGGAATAATGGAGGTGTTTTGGATCAGAAAGTACTGAAATCAGTCGTGAAGAACGTGGTTGCAGAAGAAGACAGGAGCCGTAACCTGGTAATATTTGGACTGGCAGAGGAACCAGAAGAGAAAGTCGATCAGAGAGTTAGCGAAGTTCTAGAGGCAGTCGGAGAGAAGCCGAAGTTTGAAGCATGCAGGATCGGAGTGAAGGGTAAACAAAAAAAAACTCCGCGGCCAGTCAAAGTAGCAGTCTCTTGTTCAGACATTGTTACTCAGATCTTCAGGAAAGCAAAGCTGTTAAGAGATTCGGAGGAGTACAAGCGAGTCTTCATCTGCCCGGATAGGACACTGGAGGAACGTGAGGTGCATCGCGATTTAGTCACACAACTCAAAGCGAAAAGAACTGCTGAACCCAACAAACTTCATTTCATAAAAGGTGGTCACATATTGAGTACTGATAAGAAGTAGATCATTATATCAATTTTACCATTACTATGATCTTATCATTCTATTTTGAATATTCATTACACAATTATGTATCCATTAAATGCAATTTTGTAAAGGATTTGATAAGCCCAAGTTTGATAATTTCATGTTATTCAGATGCGTGTAATCTACAGTTAATAGAACAGTTCTTATGATTGTCATTGCCCACACAAAACTGAACAGTTTTCGCGGTATTGATTTCATTTAGTTAATTTTGTTTAAGTTTCATAGACGTTTTGACTGCATGAATGATACTAGAAGTTGACAAGCTGAAGATATTAAATTGATGTGTTCAATGTCAAGATTGAAGTTAATCATATTTCAAATATATTTAGAAGCCCATTGCGGTGCCCTTCGGGGTTTTCAATCAATCAAAAATTTCTTTAGCCCATTTGCCTATTAGATGTTGAGTTGAGGACACTTTGAAAAAATTGATTCAATAGTTTGAGACTTTACCTACAACAAAGAAGTGTTTCCAGTCAATAAGCTTGCCATCAGAATCTGTCCAATTATAAGCCCAATACCCATCTTTTCTTAATAAATCCCTAATTTCCCTCTTATGTGGTGTTGATATTACAAACACCATGTATTGTACATAGTCTGTTCTGAGGAAGATGTCATTATTGTTTTGAATGAATAAAAATTTCAGAGTCAGTACTTTGCAGAAAAGCAAAGTGAGAGAGGATTATTATACTTAATTTAAGGTACATAATGGTACATGCTTGTATACCTAATAAAATACCTCAATCTCAATTCATACAATACTTACTTTTTTAATGCATCAGCAAATAACTGACTTATTTCATTAGATCTCTGATTTATAGAGCTTTCTAAATTTCTATTTTGACTCCCCTTTAATCTGTTTCGTAAGCTCCTGTAAAAGAGATAGGTTAATAGGATGAATGGTTGCTTCTCCTCACGATCAAACCATATTATTGAATACTTGTAGCCCAAAAAAGCATTCATTATAATGTCATTTATTGAATAGAAAAAATACTTCTAGCTTTTATATAACATCATTATAATTAATGAAAAAATTCACCTGATAAAAAGTTGGAGTTTCATTCTGGGAAGGAATAAATAATATCTGAATGTTTTATGAATATGTGAGAAGGTTGATCCACTATTTTCAGCTGTACTCACTTCTGCTTGCATATACAAGGTCTGCCAAAGGTGCTAGAATTACACAGATCAATAAGAATAGGACTGTAACATAGTGTCAAGTAACTAGTAAACTAGGTCTGACAACGTTTTTCGGTAGCTCATAGAGTCATAGGTCCTAGATCCACAAAACACTTAATAAGGAAGTGTAATCCATTCTTTATTCACCCGAGACTTTGCTGGATCTAGGACCTATGAGCTGGGGGGAGCAACCCCCATAAACCCCCAAAAATTGAACCCCCATTTGCCTTTTTAGATATCCAGTATCCACTTGGGGGTTCAATTTTCCAGGTACCATTTCCAAAAGGATCAAAATTTCAAACAAAAATGGCTCAATTGTGGTAGAAATGTGTAATTCTTGAGATCCTTGCTCAATTTCAAAGGCAGTTTTAAACTAAGAAGCGAAGAAAGGATAAAAAGATAAAACAAAAATCTCTAAAAAATGGTACCAATGTTCTAGAGGAGGGTCGAAAATCATCAACAAAAAATGATACCATTTGAAAAAAGGGCCAAAAATCTTCAAAAAATGGTAATAACACTTCAGAAAAGGGTTAAAAATCGTCAACAAAAATTGTACCATTTCAGAAAAGGGTCGAAAATCATCATTTCATAGATGGGCCAAAATCGTCAACAAAAAATTTTGGTACCAATTCAGAAAAGGGTGAAAAATCTTAAACAAAAATTAATTAAACAAAAATTTGGTACCATTTCAGAAAATGACCAAAAATCCTCAACAAAAAAGGTACCATTCTGTAAAAAAACCAAAATTCGGGAAAAAATCAATCATTAAACAGCAAAGTTTAACTAATTTAAACCCCCAAAAATGAAACCCCCATTTGCCATTTTTCGATATCCACTGGGGGTTTTATGGGGGTTGCCCCCCCCCAGCTACCAAAAAACGTTCTCAAACCTAGTGACAAAACTAGTGTGCACACTATGTTACAGTTCAGGGCATTATATACGACCCTAACAGCAAATTTACATATTGAAATATGGAAATTAACTCATAAGTAAACAATCACACACAACTTTACTAGAATAACCAATTAACAGGAATTGAACAATACATGCAGCATCTGGTAAATTTAACTGTACATACCATAAACTTGAATTTGACGTTCAGGTTGATATTCAATAATACAATATTACATATTTAAGTGCTAAACATCTTACCTGAATAATCATAACTGATACCAAGCCACACAATATAAGAAATGATAGGAAAATAAGTTTTGTCAGTTTCATGATTCATGGACTCTGCTACCCTGATAAAGAATATTAGTTCAATGTTTAGGTGGTTTCATCGTTCTTCATCAATCAAATGAACTGATCAAATGAAAACCGTGCACAATCTTATATATAAAGTAAAGTCACACGTGAATAATGTTTGTATGTGCCGCCGTACACAATAAAAAATTGAGCTTGCCAAGAAAACATCAAGAGAAACGAATGCAAAAGGGAGAAATGAGGCACCGTTGCTATGGAAACCAATTTTTGCGCACGTGCAGATTATAATCAGTGCTATGCGAGAGCTTTCTATTACGCTACTACTGTTAAATGCTGTGCTGACATAGTTTTTGAAAATTTGACGTTTTCTTTATACTTCGAAATCAAGATCTCAAGATGGAGGATAGACATAATTTGTTTTAACGATGTCTAAGCGTGTAATAAATGTTTTAATTTATTTATTTATTTAATGTAACGGAGGATATTTCAGATAGATTGTTTTCTTAAGACTGTGGCAGAGGTCGGTCAATGCTGATAACAGTAGTAACTGTAGTTTTGCATTTGACTGTTTAGGTGTAGCAGATACGAGGACAGTTCCTGTTCTGGATCAATATTGTGAACGAAACAAAATTGCCCAATGTAAGTATGAGAATCAGTTGTCAGAATTGAAATCATCTTGCAATCAAAACGGATCAAAATTCACATGTTTAGCACGACTCAAAGTAACCAAAGAAGTTCTATTTTCCAATCTGCTCCTTCATAAAATTTGATATTTGATTTATTTGATTTGATAGGGATATTTTGATGCGTTAAAATTAAAAACTATCCAACCAATTTGACAATTTGAATGGAAATTTGCGAAAGAGGTGCTGCATAGCAGCGGCAAATGAGCTGTGTGTTAGCAGGTCCAACGGGCCTGCTAGTAGTTAAATAGATTATTAGTAAAGTAGTAAAACTATGATTTGTATTTATAGCTCAGAGCAATTTTCTTTATTAAAACAACAGTGAATAAATTAGGTAAAATAATATCATTATAAATTCTCAATTAAATTCTTTTAAATGGTGCCCTACTATTGTATTAATGGAAAATGAGTACAAATAGAGCTTCATAGGTTCTGAGGGGGTGCACAGTAGAATTCATGCAGTATACTAAGATACACGCCTACGGATATAAAACAACAGTGAATAAATTAGGTAAAATAATATCAATATAAATTCTCAATTAAATTCTTTTAAATGGTACCCTTTTGAATTAATGGAAAATGAGTACAAATAGAGCTTCATAGGTTCTGGGGGGTGTACAGTAGAATTCATGCAGTATACTTAGATACACACCTACAGATATACGCAGCCTTGTAACTTGGAAAAGTAAGGTTGGCATGTTTACCCCTATCACAAGAATTTACAAGAATTTTAAAATATAATTTGTGACAAAAGCAATGTCATTCAAATCACACACAAGACAGTAGCTCATGTTAAACGGGGATTATATATTGTGATTTGGTGATGTGTAATGGTGATTGGAATTGATTTGATGCAAAGTCATCAAAGTACTGATTTGAGGAAGAAGAAGAAATGATACAAAAAAGGCGCTCACAATTTGAAATACTTGAAGGAACTAGGTGAGATAGGGGATCATAATGGGGGCACGTACAGAGTGTATGGACCAAAGAGCAAACAGAGAGATGCTGAAGAGAAATAAGAACTGATCAGAGATGAAGTAACAGGAGTGATACTGCAGGAGGAGCAAAGCAACAAGAACTCAGGAAGACCTAGAGGAGGAGAATGAAAAAAAGAAGAAATGGATAGGGTTGATGTTGTCCCCTGGTCTATGCATGCCCCACGCATGGGACACAGTTAAGCCCAAATTGGTATGCAGCCAGGTGAGCATCGGAGGGGCACCTGCTTCCCACACATACGTAGCAGGTGACTGGATCACTACCAGCGCAAGTCGGAAACACCCCCTCTTTTCCACTCAGCCATCTGGGATCCAAACTGAGAGGGACACTTAGACAACACCCAGGCCCTAAGAGATGAGGACTCGGAAGATGAAAAGAGCAGACAAGGCTGGAAAAACAAAGAGCAGGAAGCAGAAGGAGGGAAAGACTGAGGAGAGAGAGATTGAAGGTGGAATCATAGGATATCTAAGATGAGCTTTCACCTTGCTGAAACAGTTCCTTTTTGTACTTTAGAATGCACTCGTACATAATTTTGATTGCCCTGGTCGTGATTTGAATGTGTCTCACAAGTGCATCATTGCTTGATTCAGCAGGACCTGGTGGAAATGTCCTGGCTATCTGAATGCCATTGAGAGGAGTATCACCAAGACTGTTGATCAATGAAGCCATCTTTTTATGAGTGAGGATTTCCCCAAGCATCAAAAACAAGTACCTTACAAGATAAAATGACATGGGACAATAATTCCGGGGATCGAAATTTTGGGGGTTCGAAAATATGGGGATTTTTTCCAAAAATCCCCAAATTTCGTTCCCCAAATTAAATAAGGGGATTTTCGCCGTTTTTCAAATTAAAAAAGATAAGGTAACTTTTGGGAATAAATCCGAACTTCAGAAAGGTCAATATCACTGAGGTGATCGATGTAGTAGAATTTCCAGTACAAGATACCTTTTATCTAGTCGAGTGTAGTCGAGTGTAAGAAGGTTTTATTTGGAATAACTGCTTTTTAGATACTTTGAACTCTTCTGTACTGATATAGTTATTGAAATTTGTCTGGGAATTCCATATTTTATGCAACGTTAGTCAAATTACAAACCCGCAATTAACTAATTTGGGGGAAATAATTTTGGGGATCGAAATTTTGGGGGAACGAAAATATGGGGATTTTTTCGAAAAATCCCCAAATTTCGTACCTTTTAAATATGTCTCGTAAGGTAATTACTATTTTGTAGCCATTACACCAAAGTCTTAACATATCAATTCTTTTCAATGCTATAGCAATTATGATTCAGATTTCATTGTCAATAGGCATAGAACATATTCAATAATTTAAACTAAAACATATAAAATCAATTGAGAATTACAGCAGCCCAATTCTCTGAATTTACAAGGCTATATCTGTCACTGATAACTGGTACAGTACACTGTATACACACATAATGCTTATTAAACATGTGGATGAGATCCTATAGAGGATGATGCTTCAGAGGGAACCTGATTTTGGAGCACTGTCTGTTCTGTTTCTGGAGGGATTGATTATATGATGAATATGATGTCCATGCAAAACAGCAAGTGCAAGCTATTTTGTGTTTTTCATTTGATCAGTTCATTCAATTGATGCTGAATGAAAAATTTTTATGCCCATGAGAGCAAAAATCCCTGGGGATTTTGCCTCTCATGGGCATAAAAATTTTTTGGGAGACCTAACTCAAAATTTTGGTCCATAACATAAGTGCGAAATTAAGTTTCAAAGCGATTCTGAAAATTTCATGCAGAAACATTGAAAAATGGCGGAGGAGTAGCAAAAAGAGTAAAGTCCATTTGGGCAAAAGCGCTAACTGAGATATAAGCAATTAAGTGGATTTTTGAAGGTTTTTATTGGCTAAAATGGCCAAATAAGGTCCAATTCACTTAAAAAATGGTTTGCCCATCAATTTTGACCTAAATGATGGGCAAAACAAGTTTGAAGCTCATATCTCCAAAAATGTGGCCAGAATGGCCATCTTAAGGCCCAAAATAGGCCAACTGCCACTTTGGCGCGTGCGCTTCGCATGGGCATAACTTGGCCATTTTTCATCCGATTTTGACAAACAAATACATTAAAATGATCAGCTCGTCGAAACGAATCGAATGCAACCAAAAGCTAAGCTCTATCTCCATCAGGAAAAATTTCGATTTTTGGATGCCATTTTGCTCCGAGGCCTCACATGGGCAATGTTGGACCTATGGACTCAAGACCACCGTCAAAATGTTGGTACACGCCCTGGCCATCCTGGCCAACTCATATCTCAAATAATAATATAATATAATATAACAATTTTACTATAAAGTAACACAATTCATTCTATAAAACTAGCTAAAAACTTCATCCTTCGTTTCCACATCTTATATCCAAAGTGTCCAAAAATAGAATAATGTACAGTCAAGCCACAAAACTTTCCAACAGCTCTTTCCTTAGTCTTTGACAGGATCCAAGTGAGATACCTTTATCAGAGATCTAGGCAGATCCAAACAAATGATAATGAGACACCAAAAATGATATGGTGTAATGAAAGCTAACACTGTGGCACACGGACTTGCGACCGTGTTGTGGGGTTGAATGCATTTGACGGGCGCCCAACGCTCCCCCAACCACTAGATGGTGTGTTAGTCTCATAAGCTTCAAGTTCATTCAGGAATTTAAGTTCATCATTAGTCTTTGTCCAGTGTAGGGAATTCAAAGCTCCATCTGGTCAAACTAGATCAAAAGATCAAGTCAACTGTCACATAAAGTGTTATGAGCACATTTGAAGGCGACTCCGTAGAGACGAAACAACCAGTGAAACAATGTCTCCATTCTGGGCGACTGTTTCCTTGCAAGCAAGGTATAAACAATTATCTTTGGGATACAAATACAGTCATCTTTGTACAGTCAAGCCACAAAACTTTCCAACAGCTCTTTCCTTAGTCTTTGACAGGATCCAAGTGAGATACCTTTATCAGAGATCTAGGCAGATCCAAACAAATGATAATGAGACACCAAAAATGATATGGTGTAATGAAAGCTAACACTGTGGCACACGGACTTGCGACCGTGTTGTGGGGTTGAATGCATTTGACGGGCGCCCAACGCTCCCCAACCACTAGATGGTGTGTTAGTCTCATAAGCTTCAAGTTCATTCAGGAATTTAAGTTCATCATTAGTCTTTGTCCAGTGTAGGGAATTCAAAGCTCCATCTGGTCAAACTAGATCAAAAGATCAAGTCAACTGTCACATAAAGTGTTATGAGCACATTTGAAGGCGACTCCGTAGAGACGAAACAACCAGTGAAACAATGTCTCCATTCTGGGCGACTGTTTCCTTGCAAGCAAGGTATAAACAATTATCTTTGGGATACAAATACAGTCATCTTTGTACAGTCAAGCCACAAAACTTTCCAACAGCTCTTTCCTTAGTCTTTGACAGGATCCAAGTGAGATACCTTTATCAGAGATCTAGGCAGATCCAAACAAATGATAATGAGACACCAAAAATGATATGGTGTAATGAAAGCTAACACTGTGGCACACGGACTTGCGACCGTGTTGTGGGGTTGAATGCATTTGACGGGCGCCCAACGCTCCCCCAACCACTAGATGGTGTGTTAGTCTCATAAGCTTCAAGTTCATTCAGGAATTTAAGTTCATCATTAGTCTTTGTCCAGTGTAGGGAATTCAAAGCTCCATCTGGTCAAACTAGATCAAAAGATCAAGTCAACTGTCACCTGTAGTGTTATGAGCACATTTGAAGGCGACTCCGTAGAGACGAAACAACCAGTGAAACAATGTCTCCATTCTGGGCGACTGTTTCCTTGCAAGCAAGGTATAAACAATTATCTTTGGGATACAAATACAGTCATCTTTGTACAGTCAAGCCACAAAACTTTCCAACAGCTCTTTCCTTAGTCTTTGACTTATCTAATATAAGTTTTGAGACATGCCAATAATTATTATCATTCTCATGCAAACATTCATTCTTAAAACCTTCCAAATTACTCTTAAATGAATTCACATCATTAGAAGACTTAACGTAGTTAGGTAATTTATTCCAGTAATTACGCACTCTTTCAGGTAGAAAATGTGCCCTCAAATTTTTTTTTAAAATAAATTTTAATAAATTCATGCCAACGCATGGTCAAGTCTGCTGTAAAATATAAATAACATTGTTTCATTAATTTACAAATATCAGAATCATTAGATTTAATTCTTCTATGCAAAATGTTCTTTCCTGACCTACCAAGTCTAAAATTCGTGTTTTCCAAAATGTGAGGGGTGAACCCCCCCCCACAGAACTTAGGTATGCCTTGAATGATCCACTTTTCTCCAACTCCATACTTGAACACCAACATGATCCCTTTAGGTAATGCAATGTGGAGAGCAATAGGATCTAAATAAAATAAATAAAATAAACTATTTTGATAAATACATCAACACTTTTCTCAGAACTCAAATATCTTCAACTTTCCACCTCTTACTGGATCTTCCAGCCTCTTATAACATATTGAAATTTAAAATAGAGAAGTAAATAATTAAATAAAACTTATGATTAACTTGGCAGCTTATAATGCTTCAAATAAGTGAAATACCTCACTCAAGTATGAATTCCTACCCAACAAAAATAAGTTACTGCAACAGAATATAATAATTTAAACTGAACAATATGCTAATATGATAAAAACTGAATATAATAATTAAAAAACCGAAGTATACTGATACTCAGTATGAAAAATAAATTCATTTGAAGTTATAGAATAAAAACAATAAATTAATACCTTAAATTAAAAAACTGTTTCTTAGCCAAGAATGGTCTTGTCTTAAGGTAATCCACTTGTGCTTGTCTATTTTCTAAATAACTACTGGTTTCTATTTTTGAGAGTATAACATCTGAAATATTCCAGTGGTAAGAGATACTTTTTCGACCACCTTCAATACAATCTCTCTTAAAAGACTCCAATTTGCATTTGAATTCATCTACTGTACTACATCAATTGGCAGTTTATTCCATATTTCTCTAACACGTTCGGTTATAAATCCTTCTGAAGTTTCTGAATACTTTTAGGTATGTTGCCCTTTAATCTTAAGATTTGAAATTAAGTTGTGCCTATTTTTACTAAAATTAAAGATATGTTTTAACCCATTAATACCTCTTAAAGCCTTAAATGTTTCGATAAGATCACCACGTAACGTCTTTCAGCTAAAGTGGTAAGCTGCAGGTACCCCAATCTCTCAGAGTAGGGAAGGTGGCCCATCCCCAATCAAACGAGTAAAGCGCCTCTGGACACTCTCTAAACTAAGAATTAGAGCACCAATGCATTTCTAATAATGAGTATACATCAGCCACAGACTTCTTTTGTCATTTATTTCTGAACTTAAATGTAATATGCTTTCATTAGATGCACTATCACCTTTGAAGCCAATGAAAGGCATACAAGTGGGACAAATCAGTTGAACATAACTAGGGGAACATGTGAGAATGTTATAAGTTTTCTTGTCTAAGGAGAAGGAGTACGCATTGTGAAAGTATTTTGAACAATGGGAACAAACAATACCATCACCCAGTGGACCACTCCCACGTGAGCACAGCTTTTTTTACAGACAGAACATGGGGCATCACATTCAGGGGCTTTGACACATACCTTTCCATCTGTGGTTTTTGAGACTCACAAACTTCAGCTCTGCTTTACTGTCATTAGCAAACGTAGCAAGGACTTGATCAAAAGCTGTACTTTCCAAATGGACCAGTGTACCCTGAATGGTATTTCAGGATAGTGAGCTTTCTTGTGTGTTCAATCTTCCTGGAACATCAAGATGAAAGACTTTAAGAATAATATTTAATTCAGGGGCTGATAAACTTGCAAGAGATTTCTTGATCATCCTCAAGATTGGGTTCCAGCAAGGGATCACCAACAAAACCGAAAAGTCCTACTTACCAGAGTTGTTCCCACTTGTGGGTGGGATACCCTTCTGAGTGTGATGTGCACAAGTTGCACTGGCACAGGAAGGATAGCAGGAATCAGTTGTCCTCAGCTGTTGTCAGACTACAATTGTTACCACTGTTTGTATCACGTTTTTCTGTCCTCGTTACTCTGCGTTTTTCATTTCACATACCTCAAATTTGATTGTATAAAGTAGTGTTGTAAAGGTAATGCAATGTGCATGTGGAGAGTAGTAGGATCTTAATTCTAATGTCCGTATTACCCAACATTCAAGGTCGTCTTTAAACAAAATTTAAAGCCGAGGTGGGCTTTAAATGAATTTAAAGACGAGTTCGTATTCCCCAACAACAACATAAAGGTGACCTTTAAATTTAAAGGTGACCTTTAAAGGTGACCTTTAAACGGTATTAGCCAACAAATTTAAAGACGAGGTCAGCTTTAAATTCGGTAAAGGTCACCTTTAAATCGTAAAAATTTAAAGCTGACCTCGGAGCTACTTTAAATTTAAAGGTCACCTTTAAATCCTCTTTTTACGTTGTAATCTGCCTTATGTTTGCAGAATACCTATTGAATATTGATAGATCCCTGCAGTTTCTGGTGCTTACCAATTGAAGAACAATGCACATGAATTAGGGGAAATTATTTTGAATTCTCGAATGAAATTTAAATTTTAACAATTATTAAAGAATTGGCGGCTGCTGGTGTGCCGACTTCCCTCAGCATAAAACCTCCAGTATTCCGAGAGTCCGAGTAATTTGGCTTGACTGTAGACATATCGGCATAAACTATGTCTTGTAACACCAACAAATGAAATGGTATATCGGAATTCTGGTATCAACTAAAATTCGATAGTTAGATTTTACAGCTTCGCCAAGAGCTTGATTCGTTTGATGCTTTCAGACTTGCCTCGTATCGTATTTACAATACTGTGGCATGCGAAGCTGAAGTCTGTATGATTTCATTATTTATCACCATGATTTCAGTCGCCTATCCGATAATCCGTAAACTGATACTCATGCATAGGAAGTAAATTTCCCATGAACTCAGAAGTGTGGGTGAAGAGGTCATAAAACCGGTCAAACCGGTTTTTTGATCATTTAAAGACGACCTTCGTTGGGGAATACCAAATAAGAGTCGATTTAAAGGTGACCTTTACGTAAAATTTTGGTGGACTTTAAATTTAAAGTCGACCTTAAATTTGTTGGGTAATACCTCAAATTTTTAAATTCCCAATTTTTTAAAGGTCGTCTTTAAATTTAAAGACGAGCTCGTCTTTAAAGGTCATGTTGGGTAATACGGACATAAGTGAGTCAAACCAAGGTGAGTGGTGTGCAGGCAGCTTCAGTTCAATACCTACCTCAGTGTTCGGTGTGTTTAAATTGCAAGAGCTTTTTATGAGGGAGGCCCCCCAGCAGTAACCCCAGCAGTCACCCCCTTGTACCAGGGTATAGCACTGTCAAGTGCAGTGACCACCTGCCTGAATGAAACTGAAAAGTGCTCTTTGGTCTTTCTCATTTCGCCAAGCATCAAGAAATTAAGCAACACGCATAGGGAAGAGAATTAGAGGACTGGTGGATGGATCCAGGTATAATTGTGACCTTTCACGTTGCACATAGATAAAATTAATGAGAGTGACATGCATCTTGATCCAATACTCCATCAGAGAAAACCAAGAAGTTGCTATGCAGGCCATTATTGAAAGACCATAAATTTTGATTGCCAAGTGACACTCATGAATAGTAAAAAAGGAGTAGGAAAGTTTTGTGCCTCCAGATGCTCCTGTTGTCTAAAGTATGCACATAATCTTTCCTGCAGATTTAAAGTGATGTTCATACCAACTAACGTGGAAATTAGTACAGTTTGATGTGTCAAATGGCCAGCATAATTTGTACATTGTAAAATTCTTGAAACTTTGATATTCCAGATAACTAGTGGATTTGACCCCATTCCCAAATGCCTTACACCCTATTAAAGGACAACCTGTCAGTGCATGACATTACATGCTTTTTCAAGCTAGTGGGGGCCAAGTCCCCCTCAATTCTTCTAGGGGGGGGGGGCTTTCGAAAACTAATGGGGGATCTACATAAGCAAATTTTCTTTGCCCTAATTTTCAATATTTTGTATAAAGATACAACTGAAATCAGGTTTCATTGATTGATTTAATTATAAGAGCTGAATTTCAAGACAATTTCTGACTAATTGAACTTATAACTTCTATTTGATGTTCAAATTTTTGAGAAAAAAAATTTTGAAAAATTTTTCAGTAGGGCCAAGGCTCCCCTCAATATTTTTCTAGAGGGGGCCTTACAAAAACTAGGAGGCCTGGTCCCCCCCTAAGGGCCATGTAGTCACACGTGTCAGTGTAAACTTCATTTAAATTGATTTTATAATTTTGTCTCTCAAATATTATCTTTGGGATACAAATACAGTCATCTTTGTACAGTCAAGCCACAAAACTTTCCAACAGCTCTTTCCTTAGTCTTTGACAGGATCCAAGTGAGATACCTTTATCAGAGATCTAGGCAGATCCAAACAAATGATAATGAGACACCAAAAATGATATGGTGTAATGAAAGCTAACACTGCGGCACACGGACTTGCGACCGTGTTGTGGGGTTGAATGCATTTGACGGGCGCCCAACGCTCCCCCAACCACTAGATGGTGTGTTAGTCTCATAAGCTTCAAGTTCATTCAGGAATTTAAGTTCATCATTAGTCTTTGTCCAGTGTAGGGAATTCAAAGCTCCATCTGGTCAAACTAGATCAAAAGATCAAGTCAACTGTCACATAAAGTGTTATGAGCACATTTGAAGGCGACTCCGTAGAGACGAAAATTGTTGAAAATGGTGTACCTATGATAATAGTGAGTTTATTTATCAGATATTGTGCAAACTAACTGACATTTTAGTCTAGAATGGAATAATTCAAATTGTGCTTGAAGATTAATGGACCAGTGGATTGAGGGTGTTGGAAATGAAGTAACAGCATGCTTCATACTTTTTTCTGGCTTGCTTGCGTTTACTGTTTACAAATTCATCAACTCTCGAAGCCCTGTTTCCACAATTCAAAACGTTGCTCAACAGCAGAGTGTCCAGGAGTCTAATGCTGAGGTGAAAACTTTAATAAAACTATCATTTATTTGAGTATCTGAAAATAGAAAACACTGAATACAGAATACAAACAAAAAACAAATTCAGTATATAATAGACTACACTACTATAGAGTGTGTTTTATAGACTTGAATCTGCCTGAATGTCGCATTTCTTCTGTCATTTTCCTCATGAGAATGAATACAATATTTTTTTCTATTCCAAAACTAACCCATAACTTTTTTTCACTTTCAGGTTAACAACAACAGAAATGATGTTAATATTCTATATGAACTTGGAAGAAGGGGGAGTTATGATGAGCCACAGGAAAATGCTCTTGAAATAACTGTGAGATATAGGAGAATTCTCGAACTGTATTCATTCCTGAAAACAAGACTCTGCTTGATCTAAAAAAGTTAGTACATCCATAATCCATATTTCAAGCTGAACCCCAAGAAAATTCTCTTATTTTATTATGATAAGTACATGAGGGCAAATCCCTAACTTTTTATCTATTGCACAATTTTTCCCATCATTTTCAAATGCACCTATTTTGTTCCTGATTTTTCACAGACCTTTTCAAAATAGTACCATTTTTGTTTCCAGTTTTTGTACCTTTTGGTAATGGTGCCATTTTTAATTTAACCCCAAAGTGGATATGAAATGCCTATGGAGGGTTTAATCTTGGGGGAATGACGGGGTTTGTCCCTACATAGTTTAATGTAACGACCGGCTGTATATAACAAGTGGGGCACTGGGATTCGGGTATCAGAGACATTGAATACTTATCTTTATTCAAGTTTTGCAATCGAACCCATGACTTAAACCAATTGCTCCGATAACAGATAAAGTTGCAGCCCAACCTCAACACTTTTTTGCAGGTATTGTTTCCAAAAGGTTCTGGACGAGGGGCAGCGAGTTCACATGGTTTACCAGGGCCACCTCCTCCGACCAGATACATCGCCCCTTTCAGAGTTCACCCTGGATGTGCCATCCACCCTCATTTGTCAGATATCTCAACCTACTCACCAATCAACTACCAGAATGGACAACCCCAGTGTTCATTCTCAGGATGAATTCATTCTTTCCCGTATGTTTCGTAGTTAACTTACTCAAACTAGTCTCTTTCTAGGTGAAGTGTCTTCTTTCCTTCAATCATCCCGACGACAAAAAAGTTCTGTCATAAATTGTGGTTGATATACTCTATAATACTCATTTATTTTAATGTTTAATTCGTCATATACACGCCGAAAATTAAAAATGTGAAAAATTTCACGCGAATTTCAAACGCAAGGAAATATCTCTGAGCCTTCATCCATATAAATTCAACTTTTGCTCCGTATTCAGTGTGTAGTATGAAAGGAGAGCAGTTTAGCAGCTCCCTCGACAAGGACGAGATTTAGTCTCACGACTACACACATGGTTAAGGCACTGTCACTCCCCGGAGTGACATCTAACCCAATTTTTTGAGTGATTTGCCAACAAACCCGCACAAACATAGATGTTTGTCACTTCAATAGAAATTTAAGTATTTTAACTTATGTCGCAGTACTTTGTTATGTGATCAGCCCGGTGAAATCAACTCAGTGGATATTTTTGCTGTACCGCATGTTAAATAAAGAATTGAAACTGAGGGTTTCCGTACAGACCGAACTATTGTGACGTAGGTGAAAATGGACAATATTATAAACGGGTGTTATTAATTCTTTCAACCCGAAGTTTCGTGAGGATTATAACGTTTTTCCGCGAGACCCTCTCACTGTATCCTCTTCTTCCCAGGCTTGCTCCTGCCCCTACTGGGACTCATGCTGTTCTGTTGCTGGGCGTTCCTCCTCTCCCCCACTGCCACTCCCTCTGCCAGCGTCTACTTGGGCCTGCTCTTCCTCACTGTCCTCTGGATATTGTCCCTTGTCAACGCCTTCCTGACATGAGACCCTCATCGACGTGTCTCTGTTACGAGTTTCATCCGCTGCTTTGGATTTGTTCAAACAATCAGAGGGATTTCTTATTCTGGGATGTATTCCTCAGGCAGGGTGTCATGTTTTGTTATTTCTATCACTGATTCATATCACAAATCACATTGGAGATTGAAAACACCATCTACTGCTAGACCTGAAAATTCCTATAATGTTCATTGGTTCCTTTGTCAATAAAATTGTTAATTTACAAGCGCTGTATTACGGTTATGATAATTTTATGTTTAATTCTGGTATATCGAAAGATTAATTCACTGTATCACAGTTTCGTTCGAGATTAGGGTTTCCATTATCTACTTGAAATCTTTTATCTAGATAAATAGATAATTTTTTCGCAATTATCTAGATTATCTAGATAATCTAGATAATTTTTGAATCCGAAATTTATACATATTTGACACAATTTATAATGTAAGAAATGCTCAACTGTTACAGTGGAGTATGATCCCATAACCAGCTGTCGGTTATTCATAATGTTACAATGTTAGTTATTGAAATTTATGATATTAATGACCACCAAAAGATCATTTGATATCGAATGACGTTCAGGACATTCATTGTACTTTATTTGCTTGAGTTGAAATCATTAATCACCCATTATAATAAAAAGTAGGTAACAACCTGATCTACGAATCAGTTGCTATAAACACTTGCATTAGCCATTATCCGTCGGAAAGGAGTCAATTAATGACAACTAAGGTTGATTTTATGATGATGCCCTCAGAGAGTGGGAGTTACTGGAATGAGAATTAGAGAATAAGAAAAAAGGAATGAAATTCCCTTATTTTTTTAAACCAACATACCAAAGTTAATGGTTGCTGGAGCTGGATGCTTTAATAGTTTAATGTTGGTTATCTTGGGGGTTAGTTTTAAACAAGCAATGACTTTGCCATAGCTGGACGCTAATTTGGTACATATTTTCATCTCATTTTTCGAAAACGGCGCCAATGTTTTGAGACATTATACCTATAGTATAGTGAAGCAGAATATCGAGAGTTATTAAGAGTAGGTATTGAACTTTCGTTAGAGTGGCAAATGACGATTTGTTTGATGTGATAAGATCCTTGGAACATTGCCTTCTACTTATAGTTCTGTCGTTATTAATTTCAGTTTACAATGGTCAATTGTCAAATTATTCGTTAAACAGATTGTACTTGATGCCGGACAGTCTTGCCATTAACCTGGGGGCCCTGAACATTGAGCAATGTTCATAGAAGTCTGAAATAAGTAGCCCAAGTCCATCTATGCATATTGCATAACCATAAGGTGTCTTGATACTTTAGATCTCCAAAACGGATATGAAAATGAACAGAACAGAAATTTGAATATTCAATGTCCAATAATTATTTGTAGAAAATTGGCAAATTTAACTGAAATTTCTCGGCAAAAAGGGATGTGAAATTTATCTAGATATCTAGTAGAAATTATCTAGATAAATAGACAAAGATAAATTGCAAATTATCTAGATAATCTTATCTAGATAATATCTAGATGGAAACCCTATTCGAGATATAATTACTTGAGATAATACCATGGGATGGAAATTTTTAAACAAAATTTATCGATATTCAATAGTTAAATGGCGTTTTTTACTAATTAAGTAATTATATAATAACATATTATTTATAAAGTACTGTATGGAATTTTATGATTTTATTTAATCAACTATCTAGCTTTTAATATCTAGCTTTTAATATCAATGGCTTTCAATCATTTGAAATTTATTTTTTACGAGTTAATCGTTCTTTGAAAAGAGCAATAAGATATAAAAATAAAGCTTGGGGTAATTTTGATTTGAATCCAACTGTAAGTAATTGGAACATAGCTCTTGAAAACAGCAAAAATTTGAAAAGTTAGAATGTGATGCTAGGGTGAAGTATGAGAAAAGGTAACTACAAATCTTAAGTATAACTCTCGAGCATTTTTTCATATTTAAGGTCACGAAATAAAGTAAAAGATATTATAACAAGCTTGGTGAAACCTGATGGCTGTCGGACATCTAGTGATAAGGAAACAGCTGACTGTTTAGCTGATGCATTTAGTTCAGTTTTTGTGAAAGAGCCTTATGGTCCCTTACCTGAAGCTTGCTATAATAATGAGAATGTAAGCAAATGTGAAGACATAGTTATAAATTTTACTGATGTATAATGAATTAAGAAATTTGAATGTTTATAAAAGTTTTGGTCCTGATGGTTTGCACCCAAAACTATTGAAAGCACTATCAGAGAATGATCAATTTGTACAGGTAGTAACTGCTTTGTTTAATAAATGTGCCAAGGAAGCCAATATACTGACATCTGGAAGGAAGCACATTGTATCACTCCATAAGAAGGATTCAAGGAATGATCCATATAACTACAGACCAGTATCACTGACATGTATTTATGCAAGGTATATGAAAAGTTAGTGAGAGATCATATTTTGAACTTTGTTGAAAAGGAAAATATCAGATGATCAACATGGTTTTGTCCCTAAGAAGTCTTGTTTGTCCAATCTTTGGAATCTGTGGATACTATTATAACTTAACTTGAAGAAGGGGTGCCTGTTGATGTTTTTATTCTTCGATTTTATGAAGGCGTTTGATTCTGGGCCTCACTACAGGCTTCTCATAAAGTTGGAGAAATATGGCATTAGGTGGGAACACCTTGGCAATAATTCAGAACTTTCTGTCAAATAGAACTATGAAAACTGTTGTAAGAGGGCAGTATTCTGATCCTAAAAGTGTTGAATCAGGTGTTCCACAAGGTTCCGTTTTAGGGCCCTTATTATTTATTCTCTTTATCAACGATTTGCCAGATGGCATTAAGAATGTTTCCAAAATTTTCGCAGATGATTTTAAACTAATTGTTAATGCTAATGATGTTAATGTCACTAGTGCTGACTTGAAAGCTTTAGAAGGTTGGGAGGAAACCTGGCTATTGAAGTTTAATGTTGATAAATGCAAAGTGATACACATAAATGTGAACAATAACCCTGGTAATGAGTATGTATTAGATGGTAAGATCTTAGAAGAAACCCATACTGAAAAGGATTTAGGTGTTTTGATGAATAGTAACTTGCAGTGGGATTGCAACATAGATAAATGTATTAAAAGATGCTAATAGAACCATTGCTTGGATTGGCAGGAATATTATTGTTAAAGAACTTGACATTATGTTGAGGATATACAAAGCACTAATAAGGCCAAAGCTTGAGTACTGTGTCCAACTCTGGTGCCCAACTGCTCGCTATGGGAACTGGGCTACCATCTTGGAGCTGGAAGGTGTCCAGCGTCGTTTCACAAGGCTTATAAATGGCATTGGTACTCTTCCATATAGTGAGCGGTTGGGCAAACTTAATTTGACAACTCTAGCTGAAAGAAGATAAGAGGTGATCTCATTGAGACTTTTTAAAATTGTTACCAATCACGTTGAATATGGTCAACAGTTGTTCAAACTAGGTAGAAGTAGAAGGAATTTGTTGTCGTACAGGAAGTCTAGTATTAGTTTGTCGAGAGATATTAGCAAATTTTCTGAGAACTTTATATCAGAGAGAGTCAGACCTTATTGGAATGATCTACCTAAATCAGTAAGAGATGCTGCCACTGTTGATAGCTTTAAAGATAGTCTGGAGTGCTATAAAATGGTACTGATAGTTTTAAGTCCAAACAATTTTGGTATATTTCTACACAAGTTCTGGAAAGAATAGAAGGGAACAATTATCTGTCTAATAAGCTGAAGTTTAATAATTATTTAAGAAATAACCCATTTGTAGGCTAAGAAAAAGGGCATTAATATCAACCATTGACTTTGTTTTTAACTAGTTTCTAAATTATTTTCTACCTATTATTTTTCAGGCTTGATTTTGACAGTTTTCTTGATATTTTACACCTTTGTTGAAGGTGTGTTTTTAGAAGAAGTTAATTTTGTGTTTACTAATGAACTGAATTGTGATGGTCCCATACCATTATTTCTATACTATACTATACTATACTAATGATGATTAAAACTCACTTAATTATAGCACCCCACATTGACTTAATTAATTGCACAGCTGTGCCATGAAAAATAGTAACAAAAACTTCTTTTAACTTAAGATTTAGATTATCTATATTTTAGATTATCTTACTATTAAAATTTAGATGACTAATCAATAAAACAATTGGTGCTCCACTGAGATACTATGACACCTGGCACGGGGATTAACATGACACTGAGCGCAGTGAATCAGTTATTCAGTTGTTTCAAGACCAAAGACATCAGAATGGTTTGGAGAGCAAAGAGGATTCACCCTCACAAAGATTTATTGAGAAGATGTATTATTTGTATATAGCAACAGGATCCTGAGATGCATGCGGCTGTAACACTGTTCCCTCAACTTGTGCGCACAAGTGAAGCAGTGTGGGTCAGGGACGTTGTGGGCTCCGAGCACCCCGACCCTGTGGCTGCCTTGGTTTATTGTTTTGGAGATTAAGCGAAGTGGTGGAAAGGCAACAGAGCTGATAACAGACTGAAGTGGCTTTTTTTTTGTTTTTTTGTTGTTGCAATGTTCACTGTCCACCTCCCCCGCCACGCATGGAGAGGTGGCAGCTCTCCATAGCAGAGAGCTCTGCTGGAACCCACCTGGCATGCACTACTAGTTTGACTAGTACCCCTTACCTGGGATGCCAGATGATAGCATCTTTACAGATGCTAATTGAGTCGGGGGCGCCCCTCCGAAGATAGGGCTGGTGGCATCACAGGCTTTCACACGGTGGGTGACAATTCTTGCAGTGCCCTGACTCCTAACCATTGATGGTTCTAAATATGCGCCGCCAGAAATGGCGAGGAAGTATTGGGAGTAGGGTGCGGTGTGTAGGTCATGACAACACTTAACACACTTTTGATATTTATTTAAGAAACACAGCAATGATATTAATTTGTCTACATGTTTTGGTCCATCTCTGTCTTCAGGACAATTAACATCTCATATATCATTAATAAGCCTCCTGGCTTCCTACCTCAAATTTGATTGTAATTAGTAGTGTTGTTAAGTTTAAAACTTAGATTATCTAATTTGATAGAATGCGATATTTGAAAAAAAAAGAAATAAAACATCAATCTGCAAGACTTTTCTCCTACTCCATATTTGAGCACCAACATGATGTCATGTTCTAGGCACCTTCCTTGACATCAAAGGGGCCTTTGACAATGTGTCCTTCAAAGCTATCTCGGAAGCCATCGACAAGTCCCCCCTAGACCCAAGCACAGCCGGCTGGATCAAGGGAATGGTCACTAACAGAAATGTTACAATTTCACTCAAAAACTCCTCAAGAAGGATCAGAATTAAAAGAGGCTGCCCCAAGGAGGCATTCTCTCACCCTTCCTCTGGAATCTTGTACTGGATGACCTCCTTCAGTACACAGCAAAGCACATTCAGGATATCTGCAGGCTTTTGCTGATGACTTAATGTCACTAGCAGAAGGGGATGACCTCGATGTCATCTGGCAGAGAACACAGACCACCATCAAGACTATTGAGACATGGTGTGAGTCGAAGGGACTCAACATCAGCGCTCTCAAAACCAAACTAGTCATGTTCACATGAAACAGAAAGTGGACCTCACGCCCAATCAAAGTAATGGGCTCAACTATTGAGCTCAGTAAAGAAGCAAAGCTTCTTGGAGTAACACTGGACAACAAACTCAACTTTAACTCACACATCGACAACATTACCAAAAAATGCATAGGGACTATCTTCCAATGCAAGCGAGCCATAGGCCCCACATGGGGACTTACTCCTAAAGTATGCAAGTGGATTTACACCTCCATTGTTAAACCGGCGCTGGCATACAGCCCCAGTGGTATAAAGTAGGGAATGAGGGAATGGCAAGCCTAGCCAAATTTTGGGAAAGAATCTGTGAAATAAGACTCAAAAAGCCAAATTCACGGAAAATCAGATAAAATATTTTTTGTGACTGTTCGATTGTACGCCGCGCACTGCCTCACTGTGACTCATCGACTTCGAAAAAAAAGATTTTATAAAGGAGCAGCCTTTGCGCCAATTTCCAATTAGCGGAACGCTTCGCTTCCCCGAACCAGCCATTAAATTCCCAGCCCAGCCGGCTGGTTGGGGAATGAAGTGGCTGGTTTGGGAATCTACAGATTCCTATAAAATCTGACATATGATAAACTTCCCGGCTGTGTTAACGATTTGGAAGGTGTAGGCAGACTATTTTTGCGAGTTTTTTGTGACTTTTTATATGCCAGTCTGAACTTTGGGCAGTTCAAGGAAATGGAAAGGTTTTTTGCCATGGATCGAAGCCCCTGCTTATTAAGAACTTTAAATAAACGCTTTCATGAATTTATCAAATCTTTAGCATGGTTTAAAGTTTAAACTACGGAAGACAGATATTGTGCAATACATTGTGTAATATGATTCTTCATACTAGATAGATATTAAGATATTAAACACCCTGTACATGTCATGATTCACGACTTTTGCTTCCAGGCTGCTTAAAACACACTCTCACACACACTCAATACACAATATTCTGCTAGAAAGTGTCTGAAATGGTTTCTTGAGTCACTTTAAGCAAACCACTAATAACGTGCCGTGTTATAAATATATCACGTAAAATTGTTCATTACACCATGAGAATTTAGCCGAGTGGTATAACGTTGCGATATGCGTGCAGAGTATAGGAGTTCAAATCCAGGATAACGCACTTTTTGAAGAATGTCGATAAATCATATTTTATGCTTTTATGGCGTGTTTCGCACTAAATGAAGCACATTCGAGGTAATTTTAGTTGATATCTTTCGAACAATGTGACTCCAATGTTCCATAGCAAAAAATCTGCTTCTGGTATCGCAGTGAAACTAGTAAGTCAAAAAAGCCAATTTTTGATCAATTTCCCATTCCCAGCCACTTTAGAAAATTATTCCACTGGGCATACAGCGCTGTTGTCTGGATCAAGGCAACTGACAACAAATCCAATACCAAGAAACTCGAAAGAGTTCAAGGACTCTCACTCAGGTATATGACTGGAGCCCTACCTTCCACACCTTACAACACTCTTAACTATCTCACTAGTATACCTCACATTACCGACTACCTCAAAGGTGAAGCTGCCAAGGGAGCAGTCAGGCTCATGGGGTACGGAGATTGGACCCTAGAAACAGCCCCCACCGGCAAAGGAATCATCAAAGCTCATAGCACCATATCAAACAACCTAATTTCTGAGCTCAAAGTCCCAGGGCACAACCAATGGGACATTATTAAACCCCATCTTATTCTTGACCGCAACTATAACATCACATACCCTCAAGACGCTCACTCTGACAACTACACCAACAACCTGGACAAAGACATCAAGCTTATCAGCGTCAACAACATTTGCTGCTACACAGATGGCTCTAAAACAGACCACGGGGTGGGCGGCGGCTACGTCATCAAGGACCCCCACAACGAGAACACAACCGAGTACCACTTCAAGATGAAAGATCACTGCACGGTTTTTCAGGCCGAAATAGCAGCACTTATGCATGCTGCTGACAGACTTAAACACTACAACAACAAGCTTATCACCTTCTGGAGCGACAGCCTATCGGCACTCCAAGCTCTTTCAAACAGAATCCACAGGAACAAATCAGTTGCAGACTGTCACAAGTCTCTCACCTCCCTAGCTCATGACAACACAGTCCAAGTCAGATGGATAAAAGCCCACATCGGACACTGGGGAAACGAGAAAGCAGACCAGCTTGCCAAGGCTGGCACCAAAGATGGTAACCCCGTCACCAGCCTTGTCCCCATTTCATTCATCAAACACTTAATCAATACCAAGGTAACCAACCTCAGCCACGACAGGTGGATCACCAACAAACATGCTCACACTGACATGATCATAGGTAACCATCAGAAGAAGGTTTTTCACACACTTAACAACAACACTGGCAACCGTATCTGGTACCGAACTGCTATCTCCATTATCACCGGACACATAGGACTGAACAAACACTTGCACAGAATAACATGCGCTGACACACCAAACTGCCCTTACTGCACTGACACAGAGGAGACAGTTGCACACTTCATTGGACAATGCCCTGCATTTATGAGAATCAGAGGCAACACACTCGGGACATACTATGACTCCATTAACGACATCATGGACAACAACAGTATGGACGCACTGATCAGTTACACACCCAAACCAAAAGACTACAACGAACAGAGGAGGAGGCGGACAATACAGGGGTGACATAGCATCTACTCATCTCTCCGATAGCTCTGAAGTATCTGGTATTGTATTGGTAAAGGTATTCTCCCCTTGCTAGCCACACCCTCATTTTACCCTCCACCACCACCATCACCTTTCACCCTCACCCCCCGTCGCCTCGGCGACTAGAGGCAGGCACAGTCCCACTCCGGGACGATCCTCTTGCAGACCCTCGGGTCCGGCCTCTCTTTTGATGATGATGATGTCATGATCCCTCAAGGTAATGCAATGTGCATGTGGAGAGTAGTAGGATCTTAATTCTAAGTGAGTCAAACCAAGGTGAGTGGTGTGCAGGCATCTTCACTCTTCAGTTCAATACCTACCTCAGTGTTCGGTGTGTTTAAATTGCAAGTGCTTTTTATGAGGGAGGCCCCCCAGCAGTCGGCAGATGTTGACTTTGCAATCGGCGCCGATCAGCGCTGATCAGCGCCGATCCACCGCCGATCGGCGCTGATCAGCGCTGATCGGCGCTGATCAGGGATGATCAGCGCTGATCGGGCCTGATCAGCGCTGATCAGCGACACCGCCGATCAGTGCTGATCAGCGCCGATCAGAAATTTCAAAATTCTCATCGGCGGTCGTCGGCGCTGATCGGCGCTGATCAGCGCCGATCAGCGCCGATCAGCGCCGATCAGCGCTGATCAGCGCCGATCGGCAGTGGATCGGCGCTGATCAGCGCTGATCGGCGCCGATTGCAAAGTCAACATCTGCCCAGCAGTCACCCCCTTGTACCAGGGTATAACACTGTCAAGTGCAGTGACCACCTGCCTGAATGAAACTGAAAAGTGCGAGGTTGCAAAGTGACGTCCAAATGTGGAACGTTGCGCCGCGCGCGAGGGTAGGGTAACATCCTACGATCTTTGGTCTTTCTCATTTCGCCAAGCATCAAGAAATTAAGCAACAGGCATAGGGAAGAGAATTAGAGGACTGGTGGATGGATCCAGTATAATTGTGACCTTTCACGTTGCACATAGATAAAATTAATGAGAGTGACATGCATCTTGATCCAATACTCCATCAGAGAAAACCAAGAAGTTGCTATGCAGGCCATTATTGAAAGACCATAAATTTTGATTGCCAAGTGACACTCATGAATAGTAAAAAAGGAGTAGGAAAGTTTTGTGCCTCCAGATGCTCCTGTTGTCTCAAGTATGCACATAACCTTTCCTACAGATTTAAAGTGATGTCCATACCAACTAACATGGAAATTAGTACAGTTTGATGTGTCAATTGGCCAGCATAATTTATACGTTGTAAAATTTGAGACATTTTTGAAACTTTGATATTCCAGATAACTAGTGGATTTGACCCCATTCCCAAATGCCTTACACCCTATTAAAGGACAATCTGTCAGTGCATGACATTACATGCTTTTTCAAGCTAGTGTAGCCAAGTCCCCTCAATTCTTTTTAGGGGGGGGGGGGCTTTCGAAAACTAAATCTACATAAGCAAATTTTCTTGGCCCTAATTTTCAATATTTTGCATAAAGATACAACTGAAATCAGGTTTTATTGATTGATTTAATTATAAGAGCTGAATTTCGAGACAATTTCTGACTAATTGAACTTATAACTTCCATTTGATGTTCAAATTTTTGAGAAAAAAATTTTGAAAGATTTTTCAGTAGGGCCAAGGCTCCCCTCAAGATTTTTCAAGAGGGGGCCTTACAAAAACTAGGAGCCCTGGTCCCCCTCCCCCTCCCCCCCCCCCTAAGGGCCATGTAGTCCCATGTGTCAGTGTAAACCTCATTTAAATTGATTTTAGAATTTTGTCTCTCAAATATTGTTGAAAATGGTGTACCTATGATAATAGTGAGTTTATTTATCAGATATTGTGCAAACTAACTGACATATTAGTCTAGAATGGAATAATTTAAATTGTGCTTTAAGATTAATGGACCAGTGGATTGAGGGTGTTGGAAATGAAGTAACAGCATGCTTCATACTTTTTTCTGGCTTGCTTGCGTTTACTGTTTACAAATTCATCAACTCTCGAAGCCCTGTTTCCACAATTCAAAACGTTGCTCAACAGCAGAGTGTCCAGGAGTCTAATGCTGAGGTGAAAACTTTAATAAAACTATCATTTATTTGAGTATCTGAAAATAGAAAACACTGCATACAGAATACAAACAAAAAACAAATTCAGTATATTATAGACTACAGTACTATAGAGTGTGTTTTATAGATTTGAATCTGCCTGAATGTCGCATTTCTTCTGTCATTTTCCTCATGAGAATGAATACAATATTTTTTCCCTCCCCATTGGCCTTTTTGTGAATACAAAAAGGCAAATGAGTGGGTTGGCAGAGATCGTGGTTTGGGAAGGTGAGAAATGGAATATGTGCATAGCAGGTCCAGATTTGCAATACAACTACTGTAATTTCTGGAAAGTGCCCGGATTACTCCTTTATAATATCAGTCGCTAAAATGTCCGTCCGTCCGTCCGTCCGTCCGTCTGTCCGTCCGTCCTCTTATCACAAATCTTCAAAATCACGAATTTTATAATCATTGGCTGTCGGTTGTCAAAACTAAAGTCTGACTTGGTCCATCCGTGGAAAATGCTCAAATTCTCTAAAATTATGATGAATTTTTAATTCAAGGGCTGTTGAAGAAACGGTGGGTCGGTGTGATTTGTGAAAGACAATGATTCTTTTCGGAACGAGTGAGAGCATTGAAACAGAAAGCATGAAATTTGAAATTTTGAAGATCAGATGAAAAGTGACATCAACAGTCAAGTGATATCAACAGTCAGGAAAATAAAGCACGTGAATAAACGGTTACATAATCTGATGGGAAACGCAAACCAATTCAATGAAATGGCGTGAAATCTACAACGACAAACGTACTGATTACAAAAACTTGGTACGTAAGAACGCGCGCGCAATAATTTTAGAAGAAATGGCACCTGCCAATGCATGTTCTCGGTGGTCGCGGGCAGCATTGGCGCAATATTTAGACTCCTACTAGGAGTGCCTGTTGTAGAATGATGCTAAGGTTACAGCAAGCACCCCCGGGGAGGGAAATTAAGCGCCTGCATGCGGGAACATCTCACAAACAAGAATTGAAGAATTAAGCCTGCAGGCGCAATTCTTGTTTCTATTCCAAAACTAACCCATAATTCTTTTTCACTTTCAGGTTAACAACAACAGAAATGATGTTAATATTCTATATGAACTTGGGAGAAGGGGGAGTTATGATGAGCCACAGGAAAATGCTCTTGAAATAACTGTGAGATATAGGGAGAATTCTCGAACTGTATTCATTCCTGAAAACAAGACTCTGCTTGATCTAAAAAAGTTAGTACATCCATAATCCATATTTCAAGCTGAACCCCAAGAAAATTCTCTTATTTTATTATGATAAGTACATGAGGGCAAATCCCTAACTTTTTATCTATTGCACAATTTTACCATCATTTTCAAATGCACCTATTTTGTTCCTGATTTTTTACAGACCTTTTCAAAATAGTATCATTTTTGTTTCCAGTTTTTGTACCTTTTTGTAATGGTGCCATTTTTTAATTTAAACCCAAAGTGGATATGAAATGCCAATGGAGGGTTTAATCTTGGGGGAATGACGGGGTTTGCCCATACATAGTTTAATGTATCGACCGGCTGTATATAACAAGTGGGGCACTGGGATTCGGGTATCAGAGACATTGAATGATCATCTTTATTCAAGTTTTGGAATCGAACCCGTGACTTAAACCAATTGCTCCAATAACAGTTAAAGTTGCAGCCCAACCTCAACACTTTTTTGCAGGTATTGTTTCCAAAAGGTTCTGGACGAGGGGCAGCGAGTCCACATGGTTTACCAGGGCCACCTCCTCCGACCAGATACATCGCCCCTTTCAGAGTTCACCCTGGATGTGCCATCCACCCTCATTTGTCAGATATCTCAACCTACTCACCAATCAACTACCAGAATGGACAACCCCAGTGTTCATTCTCAGGATGAATTCATTCTTTCCCGTATGTTTCGTAGTTAACTTACTCAAACTAGTCTCTTTCTAGGTGAATTGTTTTCTTTCCTTCAATCATCCCGACGACAAAAAAGTTCTGTCATAAATTGTGGTTGATATACTCTATAATACTCATTTATTTTAATGTTTAATTCGTCGTATACACGCTGAAAATTAAAAATGTGAAAAATTTCACGTGAATTTCAAACGCAAGGAAATATCTCTGAGCCTCCAGCCATATAAATACAACTTTTGCACCATGACTAGTGTGTAGTATGAAAGGAGAGCAGTTTAGCAGCTCCCTCGACAAGGACGAGACTTAGTCTCACGACTACACACATGGTTAAGGCACTGTCACTCCCCGGAGTGACATCTAACCCAATTTTTTGAGTGATTTGTCAACAAACACGCACAAACATAGATGTTTGTCACTTCAATAGAAATTTAAGTATTTTAACTTATGTCGCAGTACTTTGTTATGTGATTAGCCCGGTGAAATCAACTCACTAACTCAGTGGATATTCCTTCTGTACCGCATGTTAATAAACTGAGGGTTTCTGTACAGACCGAACTATTGTGACGTAGGTGAAAATGGACAATATGATAAACGGGTGTTATTAATTCTTTCAACCCGAAGTTTCGTGAGGATTTTAACGTTTTTCTGCAAGACCCTCTCACTGTATCTCCCTCCTCCCAGGCTTGCTCCTGCCCCTACTGGGACTCATGCTGTTCTGTTGCTGGGCGTTCCTCCTCTCCCCCACTGCCACTCCCTCTGCCAGCGTCTACTTGGGCCTGCTCTTCCTCACTGTCCTCTGGATATTGTCCCTTGTCAACGCCTTCCTGACATGAGACCCTCAGGAACATCATCAACGTGTCTCTGTTACGAGTCTCATCCGCGTTCGCTGCTTTGGATTTGTTCAAACAATCAGAGGGATTTCTTATTCTGGGATGTATTCCTCAGGCAGGGTGTCATGTTTTGTTATTTTGCTATTTCAATCACTGATCCATATCACAACTCACATTGTAGATTGAAAAATGAAAACCCATCTAGTAATATAATATTCATTGTTCCTTTGTCAATAAAATTGTTAATTTACAAGCGCTGTATTACGGTTATGATAATGATATTATGTTTAATTCGGGTACTTCGACCTACGAGACTTATTTACGTGAGACTATAATTCGAAATTTTGGAGGTTCAAAAAAATCATGATTTTTCATGAAATTTAAAATTTCGTTCCACATAAATTAAATGTTTGTAGGCAAGGTAAATAAATTACGTGATACTTTATTTCATGATTTAATGTCAATAAATTTTAAAATTATTATTTAAGATTAATATAATATCATGATCTCATTCCAATTTTTAGAATTTACTTGTGGTATATAATTCATTTTGCTATTTTGCATGTGTGATTTCAGTTTGGCAGGGGATCATATTTCCCCGGTTTTAAACAGAATATTGAATATAATGAAATTCTTATCGATACCGTGTTAAAATGGCGTTTATTTTACTAATTAAGTAATTATATAATAACATATTATTTATAAAGTACTGTATGGAATTTTATGATTTTATTTAATTTACTATCTAGCTTTACATCAATATCAATGGCTTTCAATCATTTGAAATTTGATAATTTACAGAAAGTTAATCATATAGCACAAATTTAATATGCATACATGCAGTGTGACTTGGCATTTTCCCTCATTGAATCTGAATAAATGTAAGATTATTGATTGCAAGCGTTAATGAAGACTTAGCTATTTCTACTCTAGAGTAAATTATGAAGTGAATTGACATTAGAATTTTTAGTAAGCATGTATCTTGATTTTTGACTTATGTCTGAAGTAAATTGACATCAGACCATTTAGAAAGCAAGTATCTGTAGCTATGTCGGAAGTGAAGGACGATGGACCCCCTAAGAAGAGCCGGGAGGACTACAGGAAACAGAAGGAGTTGGATGAAGCCAGGAAGTCCGGATTAGAGCCCGCTGAACAGGACGAATTCGGAGTGTGAGTCAAATATTTAGGAATTTAGTTTGGTGATGAACTCAAATAAAGTGGTAGAATGTGCTAATAATTCAAATAAGTTAAATATTCAGAAATTAAGTGTGGTGGTAGAGTGTAAATAGTAGAGTGGATATGACATCTGACAAACTGAGAACGTTGCACCACAACAGATCGTCAGATGACATTTGAAATGATCAAATACTGGGATCCCTCACTGGAAATCTCGAACCTGTACTCATCACTGAAAACAGTCCGCTGTATTACTGACACCAGTCTGACGTTCCGCTGACACTGTTTATGACACAAACCTGACATCCGTTCATGACATATAAGTAGCTGACATCAGTTCGTGACACCTCACTGACACCAGTGTGACGTATCGTTGACTTCAGCCTGACATGCGGCAAACACAAGTGTGTCCTATCGCTGACTCCACTTTCGATTTCTAGTATCAAAGTAAAGTTCTAACACGTTTCTATCTCAGGGACATCAACCCCCACATACCGCAGTACATCAAAGACTCGCCATGGTATCTCCAGATGGAAGGGTACGTAGATCTTATGAAGTTATGACAGCCATAGATTTGATGCATAAAACTAAATTTTGGTGATTTAAAATCAGTTTAAATCTTTTATTTGTGCGCTTGATTGGAGTTTTGATGTGTAATCTGTAAGTGTAAGAACAATTCTTCAGGCCGACGCTCACCCATCAGAGGATACAACCGGAAACAGTCAAAACGTTTGATGACGTTGATAAGATATACAAGAAAGGGGTCACTAACGTAAGAATCACGTTTTACACAAATTCATTTCATTCTCAAATTCAAGATTTTTTATTCCGGTCCAACTAATGTAACTCACGCCTTTTCAACTTTTCAGGTACCCGTAATCTTTGTCTGAAACACCTCTAAGTAATCTCTCGAATCAGTCGAACGTTTTCAACTTCTTATCTTGAGTTTGTCTCATATAAATTGCGCCCGTATTTCAGAAAACTGCCACAAAGTTCCGTAAAGGTGCCTGTACGAACTGTGGTGCTATCACCCATAAGAAGATAGACTGCTTGGAGAAACCTCGGAAGATTGGAGCTCGATGGTCGGGCAAAGACTTCGCTCCTGACGAGTTCATACCCGTAAGATGACTGATTAATAATTATTGAATGTTTTGTCTCAAGTTAGGAAAGGACTAGCCCTAGCTATTTTTCATACATTGCCATGTATTGTCGCCCTATTTCACATTAATCCTAATAACAGTTCAAACTCCATTCTAAAATGTGAATTTCAACAGGAAAACCCGAACATAGATTTCGAAGGTAAGAGAGACCGTTGGATTGGCTACGACACCACAGCACACGATGAGATACTGGAGGAATTCGCTAAAGTTGAGAAGGTGAAACAGCAACTCAAAGCTGAGTCACTCAACAACAACGAGCGAATCAGACAGGAGACGCAGTCCAAGAGCGACAGGTTTACTTAACATTATTTCAGAAGTGTTGTTGATTTATAAACCCTTCCTTAGAAGGATGAATCCTTCATCAGAAGGATAGATACAATGGAAAAGATTTCATTAATTTTTATTTAACGGGGCGTGCATTTTTCCTGCATAAGATTATTTTGTTCTGATCAGAGTAGGAAATCACATTTTCTTTGTCACCAGTGAAGGAGATGAAGAGGATGAGTACAAGTACACTGAAGGAGCTAACATGCCCGGCACTAAGTTCGACAACAAGAAGAGACAAACTGTCAGAAACCTCAGGATACGGGAAGACACGGCAAAGGTACGCACTATAACGTGAAGCGTGAAAGTTGTGTCATTGTGGCAATTTATCAGTTTAAACACGCATTTTGGGAACACGCGCAACTATTTATGTGATCAATTCTGCGCGTTGAATACAATTAACGCGCGCGCGCGGCCTGGGTTCGGCGCGCTTTGTTCGATATTTCATTGACCGTGGGAAAATTCGGGCAATTGTTCAGCTGCTCCTTCCAGTTTCCACCGGGCCCCTTGAAGGGACCTTTCCACTTGAACGTTCAACATGCCACGCGGAATTCCACTTTAATTCTAAGATTAAATTCCAGTCCCAACTTAAGCCGTAAGCTTTACCTTGAGGCTTCATTCCTTAACATTTTAGTTGAAAGCTTGCATATTTTAGGGGGTAAGGCTCCTTGGATAGTTTCTTAATAAGATCTTACAACTGGTGACCATGGAAGCTATTTGCTGAATCTTCTCTTTTCAGTATTTACTGAATCTCAACGAACATTCTGCGCATTACGACCCAAAGTCCCGGTCAATGAGGGACAACCCTTTGAAAGACCTGGCACACAAGAAACCGTCTGAGTGAGTAGGGTTAAACATGCTGATGGTTTGCACCCTTTTTAAGTTTGTTTCAGTTATTTCTAGTGAAAAACTGATTGGTCAAACGTCTCATACGTTATCGGACATAATTATCACGGACTTGATAGTATCACGTACATTCACGCTGAGGTGCTTAGCGTGACTGTAATGTCCGTGATCAGTGATAATTATGTCCGATAAGGTAAAACCAAATTCTGATGTTTGGGCCGTAGATTTGGATTAACAGACTTATCAATGCCGATATGCAATACATGGTATCGAAAAACGTCGATTGTAGATTTCGTAACTTTTCAGGTTGTCATTTGCTGGTGAGAATTTCGTTAGATCAACAGGGCAAGTGAAAGAAATTACGAAACTGCAATTGTTTTCATGGGAAGCTGGCCAAAGGGGTTCAAACGTCCATCTTCAAGTACGTCTAATTGAGTTATTGGAGCTCAATGATGATTTCCCATTTACATGCTAAAAGTTAGCCAATAATCGTGGCTTTGATAACCTCATGATATCAATGTCATATCGTAACTGTCTGACTACTGATGAGTTATGATTTGTACGCTTTGCAACATAGCATTTAACACGCTCATTTCTCCAGGCCGAACCCACGAAGGCTGCCCTACTTCACCAAGAGTACGTGAAGCGGAAAGATGAATTCAAGGACGAGGTACGTTCGGCAATTGCACAGTTTTTCACTCGGTTCCGAGATCGGGAGAATGTTTCTGATATTTTGAGTCAGGAAACATTCTCAGATCTCGGGAAACCTCTCTCAATATTCTTAAATTAGCAGGATTCCCGGATCACTATTTTCAGCTGATTTAATTATATCGGTTGTGCGTTATGTTAGAAATTAATCAAACTCATATAATGTCATATGTGGTCATCACATTTTTTGTCAATAATGCCTTGATGCTACGAACAGAAACAGGTCGAATCAGGAAGAAACAAGCAGAACGAACCCAAACCACCCAGAACCAACCCAAAACCTCCCCGAAACAAGCCGAAACGATCCAAAACAAGCGAATCAACCCTAACCAAAACTCGCGTTGATTCGTTGGTTTCGGTTTGATTCGCTTGTTTCGGGTTGATGAGCTTGTTCCTGCTTGTTTGGGATCGTTTTGGCTTGTTTCGGGGAGGTTTTTGGACTGGTTAGGGGTGGTTTCGGTTTGTTCCCCTTGTTTCGGCTTCATTTGGCTTGATTCGGCCAGTTCCTACTTGTAGTAACGACGGTCAGAAATATGCAATGTACATTGAGAAATCTTTCTGTTTACGGCCTTATACCTTCTAATAAAAGGGGACGGATCTGCAGGAGATCCAGAGAACACCTGCTCCAGGTGATGCTAGTCTTCTGGGTGGCTGTGGATGAGAATGAGTCCCTTACCACCCTGGGAATGTTTATGATCTGTTTATGATCTGTTTACCACCACATGATATGTGTGGTGCTGAATGCCTCATTAAAAGCTGTTCAGTGTGTACCACGTGTAGCCAAGGAGGCAAGCGACTAGTACTATTAAGCGAGTTATGAGTACCTGTGTTGTATATGTAACATACTCCTACTCCGATGATGGTCTACAGTTTACGTTTTCAGAAATCTAAATTCCAGGAAAGGGAAAAAGACTCATTTAGGTTGAATAATTTATCAAATACATTGTTCATGCTTCTAAAAATCAAAATTTAAAAAATTCAAATCCGAGCAATTAATCAAGGTTAATGTATTAGAAATGTAAAAGTCACCTTATTGCTTATATCGTTTTCAACCTATCCCATTGCAAAATTTAAAAAGGTATGACTCATTTTTATTCATTTTTAAAATTCTTCAATGGGATAAGGTTGAAACCTATATAAGAAGTAAAGCGCCCTATATTAAAGAAGTGCTATTATGAACTACATTCAGCGATTTTTCGTGCCTTGACGGTTATACATAACCTCGAACTCTATGAAAGGAATAGTATAGTTTGACTGGCCCCTTGGATAACAAGGAGCCACGCCCAGTCTGTTTGTGTCGTTATATCGAACAACACACTCGTTAGTTATGCTGCGCAAGCGGTTGTTCTCGAAGTAAACCCTCTGCATGCCTAAGCCAAAATGGCACAAGTTGAAGTAAAACTCCGAGCGCCCGAAATCAAGGCAATATCTGTCGTGTATCCTCACTTCCTCCCAGATAGTCATCCTTAGATTTTTCCTGATCGACTTAGGGGCGCCGCATGGCACCACCGTACCGTTCCAAGATTTCTTATCAGGGCTCCAATCGACAGCCACGCAGTCGCCATCGACTTTCAAGGTATGAGCCACAAGGGTGTCCGCATCGAAGGATTCAATTTTTGGCATCAGTTTTTTTCTTAACCACGGATAATCTCTGGAACACTGGTTCTTTTCGAGAACTCGTTTATTCTCCCGGATGACATGGTCATAATCGGCCATGTCAAAGTCAGATCGTTTTTGAAGGTGGTAATCGAGGCTGAAGTCCTGAAATTGTGCTCCGGAAGGTATGATTTGATGACGAGAGCTGCGTTGTGAAGGTAGAAGGCAGGTTTGAACCTGTCCCCGTGCTTGATGGGGGATCTCTTGGCGTTGTAATGCAGGATCTGGGAACATGGCACGTAGTACACAGCGTCACCACACATCCAGGTTTTCAGGGATATCTCAATGTTCTCATAGCCCCACCCCACCATGCCTCTACCAAAGTAGTCCACTTCCTCCAAGAATCGCTTGGTCGCCACAAACGCCCCGCCTAAGATTGATGCCCCATGATAAGGGTCATGTCCTTTGGGGGCTGGGGTGTATATCCAGGTCAGGTAAGGATCGAACCCAAGGAAAGACTCGTTGTGAGCCCATACCTTAGTACTCCCTAAGTTGTCTAGAAACTGTATTATAGGAGATGCAACTGCCTGGTAGCTCCTATCAGTTATGGCTAAGAGAGGCTCAATGAATCCAGGACTTATATCCACGTGACTGTCCAACACCAGTAAAGTGTCCCCTGTAGCAACCATACAGCCATATCTCCTGCTATAGACGAGCCCTTCATTGCTATCGAAACGAATGTGTCTCACCTGGACAGTTAAAGTTTCCGTGATCTGCTGTATTATGTGAAAGTGAGGGAACTTATCCAGGTCACTACCATCGTCAATGAGAATGAGTTCGTGGAAGTTATGGGCGCTGGAATAGCTCTGATAACACTGTACATCGACCTCAGGATTAGACTCAGCAACTCGTTGTGGTAGTTGATTATGACGGATACTCTGGCCGGACTCACTGGGTACGTCAGGTTCTGGCACACCGGAGGCCGGAAATCCGGGGTATCCTCTCGTACCAGCGGTATGGAGTCAAGGTACGACTCGTTGTATCCTTCCCTGCTGTTAAAAAACTCGGGATCCGCTTCTTTTATCTTAGAACCGAACTTGATTTTTGCTTGGAGTTTTAAGCGAAGAGCGTAGCTGTCTTCTGTTTCGAAGTATAGTTTCGGTGGCAATGATGAGCTGTTTATCTGAATGCTATTAGAGCTATTGTAGCTCTTGCTGTAAAATGTCAGTGTAAAAATAAATCCGAATATGCTGCAAATGGTAACATTTGTCAATACTCTTCTGATATGAAAACGCACCATTTCACCTGAAACGGTAAACTGTGAAATTTACTGTTACGGGGTCATTATATACGGTAAGTGCACACTCTGCTGTGGAATTACCGTATTAATCCCAAGAGATCGTGAGTGGGATTCATACAATAAATGCACGAGCTTGTGAAAGCATTTATTGGAGTAAAACCACGAGCTTGCGAGTGCATTTATCGGAGTAAGTGCACGAGCTTGCGATTGGTATTCTAACACTCAAGTGTGCACCAAAATGATCAGCTCGTCGAGACGAATCGAATGCAATCAAAAGTCAAGTTCTATCCCCTCGGTTAAAATTCCGAATTTTAGACCTCATTTTGCTCCGAGGACTCAAGACCACCGTCAAAATTTTGGTACTCGTCCTAGCCAACTCCTATTTTTTGAAGGTTTTACTTCTATTCCAACAGCTGTAACAGCCAATGACAGGAATCGAAGGATTCAAATGTAATCAGGCCAGTGACGGTTAAGGAAGTGTAATCCATACTTTAGTCGCCCGAGACTTCGCTGCAATGGGCAGCTCCTCATTTAACCCTCCCGCACAGTTTCCTGTACGCTCGGCTGAGTGAACCGTGTGGCTGCTTAGGTGAGAATTCTCACCCTTAGCACGATAGGCACGGCCGGGAATCGAACCACCAATCTCTCGATTGAAAGTACGACGCCTTAACCACTGCGCTACCTGGCCACTATCCCAAAACTTTGTTTTTCAAAATATCAGGGGTGACCCCCCATTAAACTGGTGGTGATGTTGATTGTGATGTTGATGGTGATGTCATATTACACGCCCTACACGAAAGCAATAACTTTCTTTATGCTATGATGACTGGATAATGAGTTAGGATTGTTGGTCCGTTTTATGGCAATAACTTTCATCTGAAACTGCATCAAAGTCGCAGGAAACATTGTGAAGACTCTGACTCGTTAATCAGCAACGAAACATTTGAAACAAAATTTGGAAACTTAGAACATCTGACGTAAAGCAAGAATTGCAAATTGTTTGTCCGTTGTTTCCGTAGGCCGTTTGCAGGCGCTTAATTTCCCTCCCCCGTGATGCTTGATGTCTTGAAACTCAACATTTTGGAAATTCTAACTATTTATTTAGTCGTTGAAAAATGGAAGATAATTAATCTGACATAGTTTTGAGAATATTGAAAGTCTTCGCCATTGCTCACAGTGAACATAATAATTGAATCAGAGGAAATTGATCTTTTGATCCACCATTCATATCCAGATATGCCGTCATTGACTATCTATTGCACAGTTTTGATACTTACAATCTGGTTATTTCGCATTTTTTCAGTGACTAAGAAGTCTTACAAAGATCAGAGAAATGGTAATTTGCAACAAGGCAACTTTTCATGTAATCAATTCAAGGAATTTTGTGATTAACCTCTTTTTTGGTAATTCTCTCAAAAAGTTTGGACAATTTCTGTGGTCCGATTTCTGTCAAGCCCAAATTCATGTTAAATCCAATATAATTTTCCATAAACATCGGAAAATCAAATGAGGGACACTTCTTGAGACTTAAAAAACAATAGTAAAACATTTGCTCCACTATCAACTAAGCAATAAAGATTTACTTTTTAGACACGAGACTCGAAACACCCTGTAGTTCAAACGATCCATCGTCGCACCCAAGTCTCAAATCATTAATTCATTGTCAGTTAGATCAAGATGTTCAAGCTGAAAAAAGACTAAATGTTCAAAACTCCAATCGAAACTGTGAAAAAATATTTCGAATTCATTATTTTATCGTGAAAAGATTCGATGAAATCGATCTAGCAAGGTTTTAAAAAGAATCAATTTCTATTCAAGGTTAGAATGACCTGAGCATTGAACCCAAATTCCTGTCAGCTAACTGCAGTGTACAGTTTCACTCGATGCCACTACACCAAAAACTCCAAAATACCCCGACTTGACTGATATTATAAAGGAGCAATTGAGGATTTCTTACACCATTTGTGGAAATTTCTCCCCCATTTGTGGAAATTTCTCCCCCATTTGTGGAAATTTCTCCCCCATTTGTGGAGATTTCTCCCCCATTTGTGGAGATTTCTCCCCCACCCGGGCACTTTTCAGAATTTACAGTACTGATAAAGGTAGTATACACAAATTCTCCCAAAATCCTCCAAACCACGATCTCTGCCAACCCTCTAATTTGCCTTTTTGTAAAACAAAAACGCAATTGGAGAGGGAAAAATAAAGTTTTCACTGTCGAGGTCTCAGTGGAAGGTCCTTATTAGATAGATGTATAGATGTAAAATGTACATGAATACGTCAACGAAATTAATGCTTCAATGAGGATATAGGATATTTCTTGAAGAGTTTTTCAGCTTATCTGCATAAAATATACAACTTAAGATCTACAGCACTAACTGAATTGAATGAAGTGTACAGTTTGTGTTTGCATGAAAATGCGATCGTATAAACAATTTTCGTAGAAACAGGTAAAAAAGGAAAATGCAATCAATGCAATCAAAAACACTGCAAACGGAAAAACTTCGCAATTCAATCTGTTGCCATTGCTATTGCGACATATTATGTGATATTGTGATAACAGTCGAAATTTTGACTGGTAAATTATCAACTGGTTCAAAAACAAAACTCAAATAGTTAAATCAGAGTGGTATATTGTACCTTATGTTCCTATATGCAATGATTGAACCACCTTACCATGAACGCTACAGAGCAGCTATATACACTATACTATACATTATACTCAGAAAGGGTGCGTTAATTGCAAGCGGCAGCAAATCTCATGAAGCTATGGCAAGATCTAATTGTAGAAAAAGAAAGTTCCAAATGTAGCATGGAACTGCGGGAAGAAAATAACAAGCGATAAATTCAAAATTTTGATCTCCGGCAATAGTGACCCGGCACCCGCTCAAGCAGGCAAGAATCTTCGATACGTAAAATTGCTACGTAGGCTGTTAATTAGATCTTTCCATTCCATGAGGTTGGTAAGTAATATATGTATACAATGACATATGGGACCATCCATAAAGGACGTCCGCAAAATTTCTGCCATTTTAGACCCCTCCCTCCCCCCTTGTACGCAAACTTCCGCATTTCAGAAACCCCTCCCTTCCCCAGGACGCCCGCATTTTTCATAAAAATCTTTTGAGTCATCATTATTGGCTTGAAATTTCACGATTTTTAGTGAAATAACCGTAAAATCGAACAAAATTTCCATAAACTGCGGACGTCCGCATTTGGCCAAACATCCCTCCCCCCTATGTCCGCAAACGTCCTCATTGAACAGATTCCCCCTCCCCCCTTATTTCGGCTGTCGTTTTCGGATGGCCCTATTCCTATGGCAATATAAGAATGAAATATAATAGTGAAGGGCGAAATGGCAAATCTAGGTAGCCGCACTCAATCTATCTCATCGCATAATTAACCTAGAGAGGAGTGCTATTGACCAATGCTATCCTCTATCTTACTATCTTTCCTTGATTTGCAACATTTCGATGCGTCACCACATGGACGAAAGGGACTATCTTTGTCAAGAGCATTGTTATCAAGGTCGTAGGTAGTTGCAGAGGCAAAAGTACAAAAGCCTGGAAAGTTTCCCAAGGTCTTAAGTTGTACTGTGGAGTGTGAAAAGTACAAAGCAACGGAATGTTGTAGGTTTATCTATTCACTCAGCTTCATTTCCTCAGGTGAGTAACTCGATAGTTGAGAAGTACGGAGGAGAGGAGCATCTCAAAGCCCCTCCCAAGGAACTCCTCTTTGCTGCTACGGAGGAATATGTCGAGTACTCGAGGACTGGCAAAATCGTCAAAGGTTCGTTTCATGTTATGTTGTTAGTTATTAGGCAACGCTTAATAATCTGCAACATACCTAATTACTGGGGAGGGGGAAAGAGGGTACACTATTGAATTATTTGAACAAAAAGTAGAAACACCTTACCCATTGAGCTATTTTCAAAATTCAATTCCCATCTAGCTCTAGAATGGCTTTTCTCGCTATTTTGCTCGATTTCTTGAAATTGGACTTGAGAATTTGGTTTAGATACAATCTGAATTCTGACATGCTTCAAAGTTCCGGGTCCACATCAATGTGCGAATGCATTTGTCAGACTGCACGAATGATTCTGAGATTTCCACCCGAACGCCATTTGTACGAACGTGTTACTGATATTGCAGGATAATATGTCGTTGTTGTGACAGCAGCCTAACTGACCTAGCAGTTAGGGATCGTTCACATATTACGTCATCAATTTTTGGCCGATTTTAACCCCCCCCTCTTCCTCGTAATCAAGTTTACGTAATATTTTTATCTACTAACCACAGTACAGAATTGCTGTACCCTGATCAATCCATGTCGGTTAAGTTAGAGGAGAAGATCGTGCTACAATTATAAGAAATATTAGTTAATAATGAACAAGTGAAGAATGAATGGTACTAGTTACTACTAATAATTTAAGTACTTAATTAAATGAAAATGGTCTGAAAAACAGAAAGGTGCTCATGGGCTAATACGGTTCATCAGTTGGGCAAGGGTGATTGTGCAGCACAAAGTGAACAATCCCTTAGGCAATTAGCAGTTATTTTATAACACGTGCGGTTTGCCTCTACCTTTGTCTCTATCTTGCCGTGGCGCCATGTGTCTGTTTATTCAATTGTGTGGGACGGAGTGACTCAGATGTAACCTTGTAACAATTCAATGTTTCAATGATAAGATGGGTACATTGTCTGCAATTTACTTGTAATATCATTGCTTCAATGCTCATAGAACGATGGCAACGTAGTGACTGCAGACTGAAGAGTGTAAAGTGTACAATATGTGGCAAATGAGAAAGATAAACACACAATTACTATTTACTTTGAAAGATAGAGAAAATTTCCCCTAATCAACCCACTTTCCCCTCCTAAGATATCCTCTTATAAACCTAATAACCACTCCTGAGTCATAAAGACTTCCTCTTATTTACCCAATGATCCAATCTGAAGACTTAAGAGTTCAAATCTGGCCATAAATAGCTCAAATTCGAAACAAATTTTTCGACAATTTCCCCGCTCCGTTAAGTCCCAGAAAGTTGATAAATTGGTTTTTGGCGTAAACCATAGAAACAGTCAATAGAATTTGTTTCTCTTCTCAACCCCACTGTTCCCACCGCCAGGCCAGGAGAAAGTGGTGCCCAAGTCCAAGTACCAGGAAGACGTGTATGTGAATGGGCACAGCGCCGTGTACGGTTCCTACTTCAGCGGGGGGCGGTGGGGCTACAAGTGCTGCAGGGCGGTGCAGAAACAGGCGTACTGCACTGGAGGCGCCAGTCGGACGGGCGCTGACGTTCCGCAGCGAAGTGAGGAAGTAGAACCCACCAACCAAGTGGATAGGAGCAAGCCACTCATAGAGGTGAGGGGTGTCTTATTGTGGAGGATATTAACAGTCATGAAGGGAATCCCAAAATTGTAACTTTGTAATGCCCCCGATTGTCAAAAACTCACTCTAGGACAGCAGACTCAAATTTGTAAACAGACATTTTTCTAGCGTGTTTCATTTCTTCCATAAGAGTAACACTCTGGTCTCTGCCTTCAGATTTATTGTACAAATTTTCTCAGTTGCATCAAGAAAAGATGGTTGAAGAGAGAAAGAAGAAGAAGCAACAGTTGAAAGAAGAAAAAGAAAACCCTCTAGCTCGAGAAGAAAGACTCAAAAAGGTAGATAATATGGTATTTTTTATTTCAATCAAATTTGATAATTTTTCCACACTACAGTTCAAATCACATGGTTTTCTCTAGATCATCCGAACTTCTCTCACCAGTATTACCCAATAGTCTTTAAATCCTTCAGAACCCATTATAAACCCTTAAAATACTTCAGACCTCGCTATCCTCTAAGTTAGCCGTCATGATTCCTCTCTCGTTAAGCTACATTTCACGTTAGAAACTCTCAACCCCACCCACCCTCACCCTAGCAGACTCAGAGCAGGGTATCATCCCTTCATGGGAAAATTCTCCTGTGAACCCTCAGGTCCAAGCTCTCTTTAAGAAAATGATGATTAATCTATTAATGGCCCGTAGGTTCTCGCGCAAATAGACGCCAAGGCAGCCGAGGAAGCGGCCGCGGGTTCGGACGAAAGGAAGAGGAAATACAACTCTATGATAGAGGAGAGCGCCCCGACGGAGGAGGAAATGGAGGCGTACAAACTGAGGAAACACATGGCTGCTGACCCCATGTCTAAGTTCAAGGACACGACATGAGACGCAACTTATATTAGGGTTGCTGTAGTCAGCCATGAGGTATAGAACTTCCAAATCGGTGGACGGTGGTAATTGCGAATTATAATAAGGTTACTGTTGAAATAGGCTAAGATAGTTGGAAAAACATTTAAAACTGACGAAGAACTGATCTTGAGAACCCATTCCAGTGCTTCATAACTCTATGAGGCCCCACGAGCCGGCCATGAGCTGAGCATTAGTGATTAGCTAACGCCCTGGCCTACCAGGTCAGTGTTTTTACATCTACACGTTCAAAGTCCAAGTATATGGAGTAATGAAGGAGGAATTTTTACACAACAATATTTTATTTTCCATCGTATGGAACTTTGTCCATGCTCCATGCGCCATTGTACCACCCCTTTTTAATTTGTAGTGACTTATGAGTCGCTGCAGCACTGAATACCTACGGCAAGTACAAGTTTCTGTTTGCTCAGGCATTCGATGTAGCAAGAGAGGTATAGTTATTAGTTAGCTATATTCCGGTCACTACTCGAAATACCATCTCCTTACTCATACTGGAACTACGGATGGGATGAATTTCAAGTTTTGCAGCCACTTTGTATCACTTTTTACGGTCTTAAGTTGTAAATTGCTATGAATTTCAATTTGAGAGGAAACAATGTGAGACAGTAAACACCTTGTTGCTTGTTATCAAACATTTTTACAATCTGCAAGTTACGATAATATGATATAAGCATTGAATTTATAGAAACATCAACTTAAAATGTCCAGATTATATAAATAAATTTCAAAACTTTACAATTTCTGATAAATTTTAAATAAAACGTATAATCAATAACAATGTGTGCAGTACAATAAACTTCTGGGAATGCTCAATCATACGGCGTTATGACCTGTGGCTTGTTTAGTGATACTATCTGACTGCCCGTTGACTGCCACGCCAACTTCAGACTCCCTGCTGGGGTGGACTTCTGATTTATTGCTAATTGTCTGTGGGATTGTTTCCGGATCGGTAGTGTTCTTGACCGATGTTCGGTTTCGTTTGATAGCGTCGCTAGCTGCGAGTGTTTGTTTGAGAGTGGTGCCCTTAGTCTCTGGTAGGAACCATGTTATCACGAGGCCTAGGACACACAGCCCAATGTAGATGAGGTAGTGCAGGTTGGGGAGTGTCTCCTGGACGGACTGACACAGGTCCAGGAAGAAGGGAGGGGAGGCTGCGCCGAGCCGCGCAACCAGACTGCACGTGCACATGCCAATAGATCTGATAGACGTCGGCATCGTCTGAAAATACGATCGAATAAGTTGTCTGTTGTTTATCCAAAGAACGCGATGATGTGAATCAATAAAGACAATTAGGACGCCATTTGTCATTTTAATTTGCTCAAAAACAAACTACGTCTATAGTCTAAGGAGTTATTGATAACTAGCATCAGCTACACAGCAAGTATTAGCAAATACAAATAAGATAATCATGCATTAATTAGTACTGAAATGAATTAATAATTGATTCTTACCTCTAGTGTTATGATGTACACAACAAAAAACATGGGCCCACTGCCTGCTTTGGACCCTATCAACGAGAAAATCCTCCTGAAATAGGACATATTGTAAAAAGAATGCTGTCATCACTCATTTGACGAGAATTATCTCACTCAATTATAATAAAGTACTAGCATTTACATTTCATGTTCGAGCAGTTAGTAGCTATACAAAATAATGTACTTCATTCCATAAGTTCTGAATACAACGAATTGTACGGTTATTGGGCACAATAAGGCCAGGTTAACATTGATAATCAAAACCTCTTAAACAAACTTGGAATTTCAAATGAAAGGAAATTCGCTCTCTAAGCCCACCTGAGATCCCACTGGTCTGATATGGCGATGTTTGACAGAGACACCAGACACGTGACAATGACTATGACTAAAAGGGACATCATGGTCTTCCGTCTTCCAAGCTTTGTCGTTACCAGTCCTGCTATTATCAGACATGGACCCTGATGAAGTGGAATATGGTGTTACAATGATAAACACAAGCATCATTCGAACGAAACTGCTGTACAATTGCTAGATATTCGACTGGGTACTTGGGAATTGATTGGCTGATTTTAATGAGAGTTTGTAATTTGTGAAATCTGCCTCTTGAATACGATGATGGCAATATTTTAACGCACCTCTAGAATGCCCATGATGGCAATGTTCCAATGCATGGTTCCGTTGAGGGTTCCCACCATATGGAAGAAGCCGTAGTAGAGGAAGCTGGTGAGGAACCACTGGAAGATGAGACCCAGGACAATGAGGAGAGTCCTGAGGTCCGAGAAGATGATGCAGATGTTCCCAGACTCCCTGTGCTTGGGCACTGCGATTATCTTGATATCCTGTGTAAAGAGGGCTGGGTTAGGAGTCAGCAAAGATAGAAGAATGACAGATTGCCAGAATTGTCCTGAGGGGGTGTTTGAATGCGTATCGGATGAAAATATCATCGAAAGTAAGTAAAAGTTGAATGGTCTTGTGATCAAAACGAGATAAGCGATAAACTCCATGGCCCCTTTTCCTTTCGCTCACCTTTAGATTGAGTTTAGATTTGTTGAGGTCAATAAGTCTCTGCATGGTTTTCTGTAGCTGTTTTGTTTTGTTGTTAGCCACCAGCCAATGTGGGCTTTCAGGAATCCAGAACATGACCAAAACTGAAATATGTTTCGTGGCATATTTCTCAAAGCAGGAAAGGAGTCAGTGAATGCAATTCAAACAATGCTTTTCCCTTAATAAAATTTATGCCCTCTATCCATACAGTTTCTCGGGAATTTATTCAACTCACCACAGACTATAGAGTAAATTGCTATGATGAAGTCCAACATCCGCCAGTCCTGCATGTAGTAATCTGCAAGTGGTACCAAAGCAGTCCCCAAACAGAAAAACTGTGCCTGAAATCAGTCGGATTACATAAAATGACAAAGGACAATCAGTTCAGTTGCTCAGTTGGTGCCACGAGGTAGATGCCTAAAAATTATAATGAAAATTAGACCAAAAATTTTGAAATGACGACAGGCACGGATGTTTAATACGGCTCCTGCCATATCATTGGTAATAATTGATAGGATAATACAATAAGAGATTATAATCATCTGCCCATTTTTACACATCCTTCCAACAACTTCACTCTACTAGTTGAGTTTCAATACTAAACTTCAATACTGTACTGATGAGCTGCTAATTGCATTACTCTGGCACTACATTCTGGAGGCTATACCCAACCGATGGGTGAGTGGTGATGATGTCACTATCAGAGGCTAGAATGGTGAGTTGATGACACCAAACTGCGTGTTACTCAATTGCTAGCACAATCAGTAAAATGTACAAGAGATACACTGCAGATTGCAGGTTGTACTCACTGATAGAGCGGATGCGTAGGGTCTCATAGACTCGTGCACGAACTCCAACATCCAGAGAACCCTCGTCACCATCGTACCTCCCAGAGTGAACCCTGAAACATGGTACAGTGAGTGGTGGTCCGAACTCTAGAGTGACATCATATGGGTCGTTCACACCCTGGTGACATCATGACAGTCACGTTACCATGGTACGCTGTAAACACGCTGTTACCATGGTACTTTCTATTGATCGACTAGTCAGCGAGAATGGAATGCAGTCTGCGATGCTCAGCTCGAATTTCTGCTAAGATTTCACAGAAAAAACAGAATTTGGTGGCGCGTGTTCACTGTTCATCGATATTCTCGGCAAAAACGTCAGTAGATCCTGCTGCTCAGGTGCACTGGTTGACCTACTCAGGACCTCCTCGGATATGCCTCCTAATCAGGTGTTTTAATGGACCACATGATGAGCTTGGAATAGCCAGGTACCCGCGATCTCACCGATGTATAGCCGCGTCCAGCCTTCTTGTATCGTGCACGCTATTACACGTGAATAGAGATACGTTAACCTTGGGAAATACGTTAGATGGGTTCGTAGCACACAGAGGAAGGTGTGTAATGCCGTCCTCGGAAATGATAGGCCCTGTGATGGCGATAAAACGCCATTGTGAAACGTGATAATGACGTCATTATCACGTTCCAGTCGATTGTTCGTGGAATATAATTCCTAATGTATCCCCAGGTGATGCTACTACAACAAGAGCTGCTTCAATCCGCTGAGCGCTGGTATATGGGATGTGTAAATAATATGAAGTGTTAAACAGCTGCCTATAACAATGGGAGAAACGACATGAGAAATAACATGATGAATAACATTAACAAGAACATGGAAAGCAAACATGAAAACATTGACTACAAAAACAAATACAAACAATCCAAATACCAAGAGAAGACAAAACAAATCGGTTTTCGGTCTATTAAAGTCAACAATTAGTGAACAACTATGATAAATTCAGAAGGTTTGGCAACAAAAACAATTTAAGTGGTCTACGCTTTCCAGTATCACTAAACTTACAACTGAACCCTTCAGTCACTACGGCAAACTACTTTAGAAACAGTGTAAGGTTTAGCACTGTTGTGTAAGCAACTGTATTTACCTAGGAGGGTCTGGAAGGTGAGGTACATTTCGAATGAGGTTGAGAACCCCATAGCACAGGCAGAGAGGGCGGATCCAGTCATGAGGATGATGTTGGTGTTCTTCCGTCCCAGCTTATCTGACAGGTACCTGAGAGTGGAGGGTGAAATGAGTTGTTCTCAAAGGTTTTCTGTTAGTTACTGTTTTCTGTTTGTTACTGTTAGGTTGTTTGATGGTACTAATGTGGAGGTGATCTGTCACTTGCAGTGTTAAGAGCAGTGTATTCAGCACTACTGTGTGCTCGGTACTTTTGTAGGTATTTTATATTGTTTTGGGTCAGGTAGTAGTGAATCACTTCATGGGCCTTGGCAGTGAGCAGCGCACACTACATACTGCAGAGAGTCTGGTTTATTAAGGCAGTACACTACTGAATCACTGTTTGGCAGTGCACACTGTACACTGTAATGAGTCTGCTATATTAAGGCAGTGCACTACTGAATCACTGTTTGGCAGTGCACACTACATACTGCAGAGAGTCTTGTTTATTAGGGCAGTGCACTACTGAATCACTGTTTGGCAGTGCAAACTACATACTGCAGTCAGTCTGGTATATTAAGGCAGTGCACAACTGAATCACTGTTTGGCAGTGCACACTACATACTGCAGTCAGTCTGGTATAGCAATAAGGCAGTACAGTGTAGTGAATCAGGTGCTATGTACAAACTCTCTGTCACTACTAGGATTGTTAAACATGTATTCAGTCACCAGACTGACCTTACTGTCTCATTGTTCCTTCATATTATGCCATTAGGAATGCAAGCAATATAAAAACATAATATACAAAAACTCAAATACAAACATGTACAGAAAATCGGAAAATTCGGTCTTAATACTTAAAAAGTAAGAATGGAATATTTCATCCCCTTATTTATCAAGGGGGTGAGGGGATTGAAAACTCAATATATCACTTACCCTGCCACTAAGAGTCCCACTGCCATGCCAGGCACAAAGAACACTGCACTGGCCAGGTTTGTGTACATCGACCCTACACACTGCAGCTCAAACTCACTGATTATAGTCCTGAAAGGAATAAACATGTTGGGCTATGTTTGAGAATTGATGCCGGGCAAATTTTCGGTCTTCAATTTCATCAGTTCTCATTTCCCTGTTCTAAATCGAGGCAGTTTTGATGCACATTGTGTATTTTGCAACTTCCCGAGAATATCATCAATCACGACCACAATCAGTAGTATTCCCGAGTCCCTCTGCACCAACCTGTGTTTGTTGATCCACTCCCAAGAGGTCCTCGGAACGATACAAATGCTAGCCTCCGAGCAGTTGCCTCCTGTAAGACACGTTCTGTTCGGCATCTCAACCTGATGCAATGTGGTTGTCGTTATATGGCGGATTTGTTTGATTACTTTCGTGCATCAACACGACACGTTTTGCCGGTTTGGGAGCATATCGAACAAGATGCAGTGTAACAGAAAAGCAAATACCATGATGACAGTGCAAACTCCCATTACCTGAAGTAATGGTGCGATGATACCGAAGGGAGCGAAGGTCTCTCCGAATATCGTGATGAGGAAGCAGATCAGGACTGTGGCTCTGCTTCTGGTGCCCATGATCTTGTAGACCTCGTCAACCTACAGGCAGAGAGGGAGTAGGATTGGGAATATGGGGAAATATCTCGCTTTTGAGAAATAGATTGAAATGGGTATATGCAAAGTTTGGGCAGTGAACACAAAAAGCCTTGGAACCTGGATAAGTAACTTGAATCAATTTCAGTCCTGAGATAAAATATAAAACAAGAAAACAATCGATATTCGCGGTTGCAAGTCTATACACAAAGCACTCCCTTGAACTCAGACCTCACCTCTCACATCACCTCACACCTCACCTCTCCTCCCTTCACCTCTCCCCACCTCCCCTCACACCTCACCTACATAGATGAATTCAATGAAATCCACTCTAATGATTGGGATACTCTTGGCAGCATTCTTTTTCTTAACATTGATGGCAATAAGAGTAACTTTGATGCATTTGCTGCTCAGATACACCGAATGAAGTTAAAATTTTCTATTATAGGACTGGCTGAAACTAATGTGAATGCAGATGTTAAAGCTGTATATGAATTACCAGGCTATACTGCTTTTTATCAGGAAATCATAGATGACAAATCCAAGGGGACTGGTGTATGCCTTTATGTGAGCAACTCCCTCAATGCTACTGTCAACCACACACTTTCATCTGTAACCACTAACTTAGAAACTCTATTTATAACCATAAAAAGCAATTCAGATAAACTAGCTACTGTAGGTGTAGTGTATCGTCCACCAAATGGAGCTTTGACTGATGCAATTAATGAATACAGTGATTTAGCTGAGCAGCTTCCAAAAGATTCCCATATCATTGGTGACTTTAATATAGATATGCATAAAGATAATTCCAGAGATGTCCAATTGCTAGAAGATGCAACACTTGCTCTAGGGTTTTATCCACTTATCTCAACTTATACCCATGAAAAACCTGGATGTAGAAAAACTTGCATAGATAACATTTTCACAAATGACCCAGAAAGTACTACCCTCTCAGGAACACTCAAACTATGCATATCTCACCACTTAGCAGTCTTCCAGATCACTGAAAGCATTGTCCCTGGTAGCAGTGGAGCTAGTAAGCTTATCCAATACTATGATTTCTGTAATTCAAATGTAGAAAAATTTAGAAATGAACTACAAAATGAGCTCCTGAACAATCCTCCTGTTAGCTTTAAGGAATTTTCATGTTCTTTCCAACTGAAACTTGATGAAGTCTGTAAACTAGAAAAACCCAAATGTTCTAAGCGCACTGTTTTACATAACCCATGGATAACTGGTGGACTGATTGTATCCATTGCTACTAAGGACAGGCTGTACAAAATTTGGCAGTCAGCACTGAAAAAAGCATGTATTTCCAAGTTCACAGAACCAACTGACCGCCACAGCTGTACTTGCTACTTCTGTTCTGATATAAGAGCCAAATACGAAAAATTTAGTACCTATAGGAAGACACTGAAATATCTAATTAACCAAAGAAAATCAAAATATTTGAGTGGGAAAGTAGATGAATGTGCAGGGGATAGTAAGAAAATTTGGAAAATTATCAACAGTGTGAGAGGGAAAAATAATAGGCAAATTAAGCCAAACTTTCTTGTTAATGACAAACGTATTACTGATAGGAGAATAATTGCTAACGAATTTAACAAGTACTTCGTATCACTGGCACCTTCCCTCAATAAGGTTTATTTAGATGAGAATGGTATTAGGATCAATCAGCTCTCGAAATTTACTGACTTTTTACATAATAGCTGTTCCAATACAATCACACTTAGAGAATGTAATGAAGAGGAAATTGAATCAATTATTTCAGAACTGAAGCTGGGCAAGTCCAGTGATATACCGGTGCATGTTATAAAATTCACTGTAGGAATTATTGCACCATATTTAGCCCCTTTAATCAATAAATGTATGGACAATGGTTATTTTCCTGATGAATTAAAAACAGGCAAGATAACCCCTATTTATAAAAAAGACAATGAAGAGCTGCTTGAAAACTACAGACCAGTATCTACTTTGCCTATATTTGGAAAGATTTTTGAGAAGGTAATCTACAGTAGACTCTATCAATTTCTTGAAGATAACAATATTATATACAATAATCAATTTGGTTTTAGAAGGAATCACTCTACAACACATGCTTTAAACCACTCTGTCTCCTATATTGAGCAACAAAGAAGGTCAAAAAAGCACACTATTGGAATATTCATAGATCTCAGCAAAGCATTTGATACATTAGACCACAAAATACTATTATGTAAATTGAATAACTATGGTATTAAGGGAAATGCACTTGACTTGATTGAGAGCTATTTAAAAGACCGAAAGCAACTCGTGAATACATTGAATGAATCATCCGAAATTCTCCCAGTCAGGTTTGGTGTACCACAGGGATCTGTCCTTGGTCCACTACTTTTCTTGCTGTATATTAATGATATATCTAATTTAAGCATCGATAGTGAACTAGTTTTGTTTGCAGATGACACTAACATATTTGTTACTGGATGCACAATTGAAGAAGCCTACGTAAACGCTAACAAGGTACTAGATGTTATTTCCCAATACATGGAGTCAAACCTTCTTCATATCAATACTAAGAAATGCTGTCATATGATCTTCTCGCCACGTAGTAGAAACAACAGTAATGTAGGAGAAGGGCCCCAGCTCTCCCTAAAGGGTAGAATTATTAAATCTGTTGAGGAAACCACATTCTTAGGTGTTACAATTGATAATGAACTGTCCTGGAAACCACACATAGCAAGCCTTAATAAAAAGCTTAAGAGTGCATGTGGTAGATTGTATCGCATTGTTGGCTGTCTCCCTAAGCAACTTCATAAGCAACTTTATCATTCACTTTTTGAATCTCATCTCAGTTACGCAATCTCTGTTTGGGGGGGAGTTGCCCTCAGTAATCTAGATGCAATTTTTAGAACTCAAAAGAAATGCTTACGTATCATGTTTGGTGACACTGAAGCATTCCTTGAAAAATTTCGCACTTGTGTTCGAGCTCGAAAATATGGACATCAAAAGCTTGAGAAGGAATTCTATTCTCGAGAACCTTCAAAACCACTTTTTAGAAAACACAATTTATTGACTGCACAAAATATATACCGCTTTCGATGTATAATGGAGCTTGTGAAAATTATAAAACAGGCAGAACCTGTATCTCTGTTCCAAATTCTTAATAGATCAAAACGTAATACAAACCGATTTATAACACCTGTTCCTTCCAAAAATTTCATATATAAAGCCCCTTGGCTATGGAACAGCTTTGCCCAAATTCTTGACTTAGGAAAATTTGGCTTAGATAGCGATGAAAACCTGATAAAAAGTCTATTGAAGACGTCTCTCCTGGACAGCCAAAACAGCAAGTTGGACTCATGGAGCAACGAAAACTTTCTGGAGTTTGCTCCCATTGAGACCAAACTGCAGATAATTACATAGAAATCCAACTTTCATCCATCATGCTTCCCCAGAAACAGGGCAGCCGTCTGGCTGGACTGCTCTGCCCCGATGGTGGCTTTGTGCCGGTTTCACTTGCCCGTCCCCCCTCTTGATCACTCGTGATCTGCTCATGTCATGCTGCTCTTTGGTGCTGTGTGAGCGGGCGGGTAACTGATGCCGTGCACGGGGTGTGCAGTCCCGGCTGAGCACTGTCTGAAAATTCCTACTGATGACATAGCCTCTGACCAATGTTCATCCCATTTTTAATCCAAATTTTGAAAATAACCTGGAAAGGAAGGTTCGGTAGGTCGACCATTACACAGAGAAATCAATTTGTTACTGATCTAAAATTTTGAAACAGGTTTATAATCAAGTGATCAAGAATTTTATATTTTACATAGACTTGCACATAAACTACTCTCAAATTCGTTATGAGAATACACTGCATATTGAAGTATGTTGTTGTTATAGTTTGAAAGAAAAGACAAAGCTCAAACCAACTAAACATTGCCCAGTGGGCGCGTGCTATAAAAGCAAGAAGGTATACAGGTATAGCACATTTTCATTGGACAATGTTGCACACTTGGAAATCAAGATGTGCAACAACTTTCGTGTTGTAATGAGAGTTGTGAATTATGAGAGCAGTACATGAAAGTCGTACTTGATGAGTTGTACGTGATAAGGCTCTATTTCTGTACCATAGACTATGATGTCTATTAAATTTAAATACACTCTTATGAAGATAAAGTTATTACTGAATAAAGATAAAACAAATGGGCCCTGATCAGTGTGGCAGGTGGTCCCCAGGGGCACTCTTAAGCATATAGCAACAGTGTCCTTTCTCCAGCCACATATACTGCTACACTGGTCAAATGGTCCTCTGAAACAAAATTGGTCAACACAACCATGAATAATAGTCAAATTCACTGGACCAGTTTTAAAAAGCCTTGTTAATAACTTCATGTAAATGACATTAAGTAGACCTCTCTATACGCTTGGTGTGCCCCAAGATGCGTGCTTTACTGCCATGTCATGAAGTACGTGCTTTGCAAAGGGGTCTGATATCACTCTCCTTTGTGTAGCAGACCAAGCTGTAGAGTTTTCTAAACCATGGCATTTCGCCACTAACATGTCAAGTGTGCTTCATTTAAATAGGCCTTAATTGGTCTGATGAACTATAATGGTACCTATTGACACATTACAGATAATACAATATACATCCAGATATAAATTAAATAATACTTATTAAAATGATATGACTTATAATTATTATAGGCTACAAATCATACTATCATGAACCATTCTTAAATTATTTGATTGTCTGTACCTTTCTAAAGAATTCAAAACGAGAATCTTAATAACAATATAATTAGTGTATCCGAAATAAATTATCTACCTCAGATACTAATATATAATTGGTGAAATTTGGTAGCATTATATCTTCATCCTTCTTTTTGTGTGTTGTTTGATTGTAAATTGTGGAGATCAATAAAACTTTGTTTACTTAAAACTTTGTTTACTTCTGCGCCGCCAGGGTGTGTTTGTGGTGGCCGTTTAGCAAGGCCTTGTTGTCGTCCCCACTGCTCCCACTCGTAGTTGCACTTCTACACCCATCTGACATAGTATCCTGGTGAGGATGGTGTTACTTCTTGAAGGAGTAAGAGCAAACTTTAGGAGTAGAACAAAATAAATCCAAGATCGGTAGAGTCGCTCAAGCAACAGATGGACAAGATTCGAAAACAAATCAAAAGGCATCGGAAATATAAAAACAAATAAAAACGAGCACATAAAACTTTTTTAATTACCTTGAGCTCCAAGTAATATTAAAATTGAAGTAAACTGTAAACAAGACCGCCTCTACTTATCAAACTTCTTTCTTGATAGCCGCCAAAAATGAAACGTATTTAATTTAGAATAATTCCTCCTCAAAGTCAGACGTATTTAAAAGATGTTCAGTTCATCTGAGTGGCCAAAATTTGATAAGGGAGTTGCCGCTCTTGCCAGGGTGGGAATTTGTGCTCTGCTATTAAACGATTTATCCGTTCTGATAATTTTCTTTGTTGGATAGCTAAGACAAAGTTTGAAGTTCATTCGTTCCTAAACAAATCACGTTACTCTGAATGGAGCAAACCCCGTGGAGCCAGGCTTCAGCAGCTCATCTACTACAAATAACAAAAGCTTTACAAATTTTAGTTAATCAAGCCCATACAACGAACAATGATTGGCAACGTCAAACAATGACAATTAACAGAACAATTCACAACAAAATTGGTAATGATATACAACCATTTCTTCGAACAGATTGGTAGGGAATATTCTACCCAACTAAATACTGGCTCAAATCTGGGGAGGATAGTGCGACGCAACGAAATTAAATATAAGGCTGAAGACTATGTGCCGAAATTTTTGTAATATGAGAATTAAAGGAGGTAAAATTAAATGGAGTTAACACGCTAATGTCGTACAAATTCCGAGGTTTATCTTTTGCCGGGGAGCATTTAAACGCGAGTATCGCAACGCCTAAACTCAGCCAGGCGCTCCAAGTCATTACCGGCTGAGACGCAAATACTGAAGAGAATTGGCTGTTTTACGGCGGTGGAGACACATGATCGAACCATTTGCCCCTTCACCCACAACCGTCCTGTCGGACTAAGTACACTAGTATACATTTCATCCCACAATCCTGGCGCCTCACACCTACACATCATGATTCATGACATATGTTTAACAACATTGGAAATCCCAAATTGAATAATATCTGGGTATAAATACAGAGCTATATAGAATAGGAAGCGCCACAAGAAAACAAGAAGTCAAAATAACTGCGGTACACGCAAAGAAATAATAAATTCAAAATAGTAGTGAGAGCTATTGCTTCTACTGCCTCGAATTATGCCGTACAGTAGGAGCTATTAACAAGTAAAGGAGTCGGGAGTGTAGCCGGTTATATTTTAACAGGCTTGCTCTGAGCTGTGTATATATATAGCAGCTGAAAACAAGAGCAGACCAGGAAGTGCGGAACAAGCAAAACCAGCTTCCCACGGCAGTGGGGACAGAGCAAGCAGCTCTCGTCACGGCTGATGAGCAGGCTCTGAGGAAGAGAGGTGCCGGTCATGTGGCTGGCTGGCTGCTTGCTCCGTCCTTGCGAACGAGCACTTCCCTACTCCTTCCTCCCTATATGCGGCTTCCCTTGCCAGCGCTACATTAACAGGTAATAACCTGACAACCCTCCCGGAGAACTGTTAATTGTTTGTGCGCATGATCCACATACAGCAGAGATCTACCGGAGACGAGATATCGACTAACACTGCGCGCTGCGCGGCGGTGTCTGTGCGGTATTACTGGAGGCGTTCAGGTGCCTCACTACGGACACGCAGAGAGAGCAAGAAACCAAGCAAACAAACAATCTCACTGCGTTACTGGTTACACCGGGGAGTCAACGCATGCCGTGCACCATAATATTGACTCACGATCCAGTGCAGGATCCCCCCTCCCTCAACTGTGTGCATCAATCAAATTACTGGTAGAGTGTGGGGATACAAACGCGATTACCGAGCAAGAGAGTAGTGTTGTGAGCTGTGTGTGTTGGGCGCTCTCAGGCGGGGTCATGTGCAACACTGCTCCGCAGAGAAGGGAGTGTGACAACACACCTGACAACAGCTGCTAATCATCCGCAGATCCCCTGCCTCGTTGTCACCTCTGATTACTGGCTGCTAATTAAATATCCGAGGATGACAGGACACTGGCACGGTGCATTATGACGTCATATCCATTGACTGGAGGCAGCTAGTCTGAACTGATACAGACTCGGACATGCTCCCAATTGCATGACGAGCAGAACGTGGCTTACAGGTGACCGGCATACCACGCCATTAGGTAATAGTCACAGAGCTCGCGCATTCCTCAAGGCCTGAACCTATTTGAAAACAAGAATAGACAGATAGTTTGGGTATAACTGCTGAAAGCCTGGAATCATCCTTCTTTTAAATGGGTATGGCGGGTATGCTTTCATCAAATAGCAGTCAAAGACTGGAAATTTTTCACAAAAATCCTACAATATTATCCTAAATCAAGCTGAATATTGACAATAATATGCAGCAGTCGCTCATATTAATAATTCTAGCCGGTGTTGTACGAATTTCAGTTGGTTGACGCTGGCATGGCCTTTCATTAAGTGATTATGAATCATGAATGAAACGTGCTGATTGCCTCGAAAAGCTATAAATTTTCCAGACGGCTGGTACCTGAGAAAGGAACTTTGCAGGAAATTACTTTAACTTAAGCCGCGCGCTGCCCACAAGCTGGCTTCCAAAAGGAATCGACAATTTTGGAGTTAGATTTAGAAATGATTAAAAATTAAGATTATTGTCGATGCTACTAACTGATTTACCTAAAATTTAAAGTTCAGAATCTAAAAGTGTGATTAACACCCAAAACCTGCCAAAGAGATTTGACACTTGCGTCTTCGCGTTGAAAAACACAATTGAATTATCGTGATAAGTGTCGAAGTTGTGAGATTTGTGCTGCTTCATGAAATTCTCGCAGCGCACGAAATGAATTGAACTTCAGAGCCAAGGAGCTTGACCCATGGTTAAAAAGCCATGGTCCCTTATCAGGTTTAGGGTTTAAGCAGGTCATTAGTTTAAAAGGTGGAAGTCTAGAAAACAAAGGGCCAGACAAGTTTTTAATATGTTTAATTGTTGTGATAAGGAAATAAGTTAATTCTCCTGTTGATAATTTTATAAATATGATAATTCATAATTGTGGCTTAAAATTAATGAGCTGTCCAAACAATTCCCGCCTATTATCCTTTAAATGATAAATTCAATTGTGATGATAGCGTTCATCGGAATTATCATTTTTCTGATGAAGCTGGCTGAGAAAGTTAAATGAGTGGAAACCTAGTAAATTTTGGGTTCAAACATACTAAATGAGTACGTGGCTTGGTTTGACTTTTGAGCGAAATTCATGCATCTTCCTTCTTGGCAATGAATGCGCTTTGGTTTAGTTTGAAACTCAAACTAAAACAACTCTCATAGGACCTGGTCAAAAATGACGAGGAATTGGCGCACAACAAAACAAAACAATCTCTGCAATCCATAATCCTCTGCACAGTGCCACACTGTAGCAGACTGAACCAATTTGTATTCTAGACATACGTCAAATTTCATGCAATCGCATTAAACGATAAGGTACCAATTTTGTCAAGAGAGAAATTTTTCTGTTATTAGAGAAATTGCTGGCGTTGCTGGCGAATTGATTTTAAATTTTCATGAAATGAATCTAAATTGTCTGATTTTGATTGATCTGACCAAGCATCCACTTGGGATTTCGAACTCTCGCAAGACGAGACAGTTTATCAAAATCATTCTAAACGGGGTGCAATTACTAAATTGTTCGGGCTTCTTTTTTGTTCAACGAGCAACCTTCCTCTGAAGTGTTCATCACTTGGTAAACGACCAACTAAACCGGTCAAAACAATGAAATTCCGTCAGATTCCATCGCATTAACACTTATGAGTATGTGTCACAGCAGGGGTAAATCATATTTAAACTCTGTCTATCTTACATGACATTGAAGTAAGCATTACTTTTTGTAATGTACGTTGATTATTGTAAGTGACTGTGAGTGGAAATGAAAATGAAATGATTGGCAATCCTACATCAACACTATTCAGTCTTCCTATCAAGAGCTCCCAAGACTGATCTGAGTCACGTACGCCTTTTGGAAGTTTGAAATCCAATCAGAGAAAGGTTGTTCACATTAAGAATGAATGATCGCTGATTGAACCCCAATCTCATCCTTAGATAGGACGATAACGATGATTGGATTTTGAATTCACCGAATGCGATAAGTTGCACTTGCATTGATTGAATTGCCGATTTGAATCTTATCACGCGCACTTAAGGAGTGAATCCAAATTCAATCACGCTCAAGCAAGGTGATTGTAGATTGGAAAATGGAAAACAATCACACATATTTTGATTGAATTTCAGTCACACGTTGATTGGAAATGGAATACAACCCAATCACGCATGCTGATTGGAATCCAATTACGCATGCTGATTGGAATCGAATCACGCTTGATGATTGAAATCCTATCCAGATGGAGTCCGATCACGCAAATGGATTACAATCGCGTGTGCGATTGGGATCCAATCGCACACGCTGCTTGAAATAAATTCACGCATATGCTGATTGGCATGGAGGCCAATCACGCACGTCGAAAGATATCCAATTCCAATCCAGATGGAATACGCGCGTTGATTGGAGCCGAATTCAGGCATTGCTTGGAATCAGATCCATACAATGATTGGAATCCAATCACGCCTTGATTGTATTTCAGCCATGTAAGATGACTGGAATTCAATCACGTATGTTGATGGGATTTCAATCACACGTGTTGATTGGATCCCGATCACATGCATTGATTGGATTCCAGTCACACGTGTTGATTGGATCCCGATCACATGCATTGATTGGATTCCAGTCACACGCGTTGATTGGATTCCAATCACACGCGTTGATTGGATTCCAATCACACGCGTTGATTGGATTCCAATCACACGCGTTGATTGGATTCCAATCACAAGCGTTGATTGAATTCCAATCACACGCGTTGATTGATTCCAATCACACGCGTTGATTGATTTCAATCACAAACTTCAACTTTGGAATCCAGACACAATATATCGCACATTGATTGGAATGGCTTTGATCGGATTCAAGACTGCCCACTTCCCAGATTCCGAAAGGTTTATCAGACTCAGCATTGAAAGTGGTTGCGAACGATGAAAATCTCTCACTTCAATTTCAAACTTGACTATTTGTAATTGTACAAAATAATGGAAACTAATAAATGTTCAACCAGATTTGTTTGCTCAATGAGATCTTGGAATCAAGATATAGTAGATGACAATGACAGGCTGGTTCAGGGAATTGCAAAAAGTGTTTCCGATCATGAACCGACCTAAAGTAAAACTAAAGAACTGAATTTCTACACTTTGATTTTACGAGAAGGTACGAAACAGCAGCTAAGACTAAGAAGCAAACGCGTAACTGCGAGACCAAAGCGTCACTGAGAAACTTAAGCACTGCTTATGAGCATATCATATTATTACCAAGTTTGGTAGACAGGCCCGATTATAGTAATGGAGATAAGTGGGCATGAAGCATGCATCACTGTGCGTGATGATTCACTTGGGAATTGACAGAAGTTGATGTCATCAGGAAGTGGCTCCAGACCTTCCACACGTCATACTTCCAGGGAGCTTAGAACGCTGCATATATTACATCACAACCACATTTAAACTATGTTATTTCAGTCTCCTCAAGACACCCTACTGAGTTTTACAACCCCCCGCAGAGATAGGGTATGGCATAACGTCACCCTGCGTAACATGACAAATATGACAAATGCTGATATGCACTCTGCTCGAGTCTTAGTGTCTTACCGACCTCTAACTTAGAGAGGGATTGTTGAGCAGATAGTTGGGTAATAATACCGATTATCGAGGGACTGAGCTGATCGACGGTCCCCCTTTTGTGGCTCGTGTTTTGTGAGATTTAGAGCAATCAAGGTCCATGTTGGTTGCTGTTATCTGTCTGTCCTAAGTAGAGGTTGTGCCACTTGTCAAGCTCCCTCTCTCTCTAGCAGTACTGGCTGTGCTAGGCACTCACTCACACATACACCACACTTTGAGAGAGTGACCAGCCTCTCCCTTATATATCATAGGGGGAAGCCATCTTAACCTGACAAATGCTGGGAACACGGGGGGAAGTGTGACGTAGGGTGCTTGATAGACTTACTTCACAATATCACACTTCTAACAGCTGTGAAACTTGATCGTAGCTGTAAGGAAAAGGGGTAAGTTCGCAGGAATAATATCATCCTCAAGTTCACATGATTTTAACCTGTTTTCGGCTTAAAACGCAGAATAAAATCTATGTCAGTGGACAATGTACTATCACGTGTACCGTCTTTTATCGGACTTGTGGTCCACATCAGATAAATAAGGCCAATTAGAAATCCCAGGTCAGAAAACAAAGAAAAGCATTAAACAAAGGCTGTTAAAACGTTTGCATTGACTTTGAGCAGGCATTGACTCTTTGAACACAGGCACAGAAGTCCCGGTGGGTGGCCGTTCCAACTCCAGAGCTATAGTATTAATATCCGATAGTACCATGCACCAGCTTTTCAATAGATTTCTATATTTGCACGGAGTCGTTTAATCAATGCGTCAAGATATGAGAAGTATTTGGAGTTCTGAAAAACAAGCTGGATCAGTTTCCAGAAACAAACATGAATGAAATCGTTTGGGACAACTCACAGACCTCATTTGCATATTGGGCTTACGCACTTGTAATTTATAACATCGGATAATATGTAATTGACACGTCATGATTCTGCTCGGTTAAACACGTAAACTTTTGACTTGGTATGTAATTATTATAGTCCGTGAGTTATTTCAATGATTTCATTCTGGTTGACTGGGAAAGAAATTCTCCCAGGAAAATGAGCAGGTCGTACCACGAAAAAACTGACTACCGGAAGTTAATAAGGAAAAGGCTGACCAATGACTCCACTGTTAAAAAGTTTAAAAGACTGATAATCTTGAATCATCGCAAACACCTAAAGCAATTGGGTGAAGCCTTATAACGCTATCAGAAAGAACTTAAGAGTTTAAGAGTTTTATAAGAATGTCTAAGGTAAATCTATATGGCACACAGATTGAAAATACTTTTATTCTGCTTTAATAAATATTCGATTATTCGAGTACTACAGACCATTTTTCGAGTATTACATATACTATTTCTTCAGTTTTATGTATTTTCGGGGTATGCAGTGATAGTACAATATTTCATGATATATAAAAGAAAGCTTCTCAAAATATAAATGACATAAAATTTACAACGATTTTATATTAAATACAAAATGAGGAATTTGCCAACGAAATCTGAAAATCTGTTGCATCAATAACTGATGCTTTAAAAACAACAACAACTTATCTTACCTTATATAATAGTTCCGTTCCCACTACGCGTTGGAATTTCTCAAGATAAGATAATTTAATTTAAATAATGAGCTGTCAAATTATACTAGCCTGTGCCCTTTTGAAAAATTTTGTCGGATTTTTGAGGCACCGTGATTATATGGTCAATTGGGTCATTACTAAGTACTGTGCAAAGTTTTGGGTCGAAAAAATGAATTTAAATCATTTGTAAGCCACGCCTATTTTTTGAACAAGAATTGCCCATATCTCGGATAATATTCGAGCTATGAATTCCAGAGAAACGGGCCAATTCTAATTTACTACTTCCCGATGCGATACAATCGAAAAGAATTGTACCACGTTCATTTTTGTATGATTTGAATGATTGTTGCAGCACGTTCATGCTCCTCTGCACAATTTAATTAGAGCTCGCTCGCATCCAGTGAGCAGTCACGTGATTAGCCTCTGCTCGCGCGCGTCACGTGATCAATCAGAGAGGGAAGAACTGCGGAATTGTTTATGTTTCGGGATGGGCCCTTGTACAAGTGGCGGGTTAATGTTTCGATTATTCGATTGACTGCTCTACGCTGCAAATATCCTCCGTATACACTCGAGAGTAAGCTGTAAGTGTACGCAATTACGATTATCATATAGGTAATAAGTAAACGAGCTGCTCAGTGTAAGACGCAAACGTAAAGGTAAAATAGTGAAAATTGGCGCTGATCATCGGCGCTGATCATCGCTGATCATCGATCAGTCAGCGCCAATCAGCGCTGACGGCCTAAAATCAGCGCCGACAAAAAACGCCTGCAAAAGAGCATTCGTTAACGCCGTTTTTCGGCGCCGATCAGCGCTGATCGCTAATTTGTTAAAATTGAACTGATGTGGGCATTTGGGCGTGTTTCCCTTAAAAATATAATTCCTGCTGGCCGTGCAGGTAACATTTTACGATAATTCCTCGCACAGGTCTGTGACATTTAATAACACTAAACAGCTAAACAGCATCAACAACAACATGAACCAGTGTTACGATACAGTAATGCATTGACGAGACAGTAGAACCACTACGACACAGTAACACCGTTACGACACAGTAGAACCGTTACGACACAGTTACGACACAGTGGCACCGTTACGACACAGTAACACTAACACCGTTAATACGACACAGTAACGCCTTAACAGCACAGTAACATGTCGTTATGACACTCACACAATAACACCCTTACGACACAGTTACTCAGTTACTACACAGTAACGCCGTTACGACACAGCTGTAACACCATTACGATACAGTTTCATTGTAACGGCACAGTAGAACCGTTTCGGCACAGTAGAACTGTTACGACACAGTAAGGACGTTACGACACAGTTTAATTGCTACGAGTACGACAGATTAACACCGTTACAACACAGTTACGCAGTAACACCATTACAACAAAGTAACACCATTACGACACAGTCACGCAGTAACGACACAGTAACACCGTTACGAATACCACGCAGTTACGTCAAAGTTGTTATGACAGCATCACCGTTATGACACAGTTTCATTGTTACGTCACACTTCACAGTAAAACTATCACAACACAGTAAGGACGTTACGACACAGTAACACCGTCACAACACATGTAAAGACGTTACGACACAGTACGGCCGTTATAGGACACATTCAGGCTAAAGTAGCGCCATGTTACGATACTGTTATATAATAGTGTAATGCCGTTATGACAAAGTAACACTGTTTTTACCGTATATAACTTTTTGCTACGCTATACCTATAGTTTGGTGCCCTCTACACCTCCTGGTAACTCCTCAAGTGTAGGAATTTAAATTTTTAATTTAAATGTTTAATGAGAAACAGTCTCCAGAGTCCAATTGCTCCAATTGTTTGCTTTATCAGTTTATAACGGGAATCTTAAGTGAGAGAGCCGGAAGAAGTGTAATTTAGTATCAGCTCATGAATCATTATCATACCCAATTAACTGCATCACTCAAAGCTCGTTAGAACCTCACCTGTAATGTTTTGAAAGCAGAGTACACTTACAATTCATCCTCTTATTTGATATTTAAACCATCGAGAGCTCTCAAAGAAAAATAACAAAGGTAGTTAAGTTAAACTAACATGAATGAATAAAAGTGAACCACCATCCTTTCATTGACAATTGTCCTTGCTGATAGATACTTATTCACGTATACCTTCTCTTCGATATTCTATTTGCCGTTATATATTTGTTCATGAAGACGTCAGAAATCATTGATGCTAGCGTGCCTGAGTTTTTCCGAGTTGTCTCTGACAGTGCAGGCTTGGAATGTTCCCAGCTCACCAACCGAGATGTCTTGTGTTACCTCGAGCACTTGATGGACACTTCTAGTGGTCGCAAGGTATCCAGAAATGAAGTTGCCTTGGCTGTTGCAAAACGAATCGCGGACCGAAACCTGCCTAACACGAGGGCCGTTAGAAGAGTAGAAGTATAGTGAAGTAAGTACCTATCCAAATCCAATAATTTATTAACTTTTAAGTCGGATCGTAGTACAAGCATACCTATAAATTAGATCATCCTTACATCCCAGGATTAGGAATAAAGAATCCTCTGTGCAGAGGATCCTTTATTGCTTATCCTGGGTCTAAAAGTAAAATGCGCATTTTTCTACTTTTCTAAATAATTTAGGCCCCGCCCAGGCGCTTTCAAATTTGTCATAGTATTGGTAGACGAAGCCTTTATTCCACAAACACTGGGTATTACTAAAAATTTACAACTTTTGGCCTGGATACTCTAAGTCTAAACTTTTCGACGCACTCATTAACTCACATCTTTCTTTACGTTGCACTTCGTCTATACTCATACACCTATTATTATTTATTTTGATTCAGGTCAATTAAGGAGTTAGACAAGAAGTTCCAGAAAGCAAGATATGTTAAGAACAGTCAAGAGCCTGCGTTCGTGACGTTTCACAACAACGTCCTAATCAAAGAGTTCAAATTTCTTCAAGATCCACCTAAGACGACTGCTGCGCTGCCAAACATACCACAGCCACTGCCAGCATCATCTGGAGACGCTTCACATCAGGTGTCTATGAATGTCAAATTAACTCATGATTATACTGGGAATCTATCTTTCAATTTTTTTACCTGCCAATATTTGGGAGATATACGCGATGACGGAAATCGGCGCCGATTAGGCAATTTGCATAAGTGGGATGGTGCCAAATTTATATGCATGATATAAATTATGTCCGAACATAACATAGGTCAAAACACTAACTATACTTATTAACAGCTTGAGCTATTTTTGCAGAAGCGTAACGTTACTCTTTTTCTCTTTTACAGGACGGAGACATATCAGGCACGAGTGGAACTGCAGATCCAATTCAAGCCACTCCTGCAATTAATGTAGATCAGCCATCGCAGCACACCACCCCTGCTGCGACTGCAAGTGCTACTGATGCGACACCAGATACGCCGTTGATCATCTCGGATGCTTCACTGCCTAGGTTCAGGCCCAACCGCAGGACGACATTCCAGAATGAAACGCCGTTGAGTAGGTAATTAATCAATTTGTTGCTGCTCCAAATTAGCAGAGTAGCAGTTATGATAATTAGTGCTTATTCTGGAATTATCTCATCCTTATTTACGTGATAATAGCAAAACCCACGCCTTTTTTTCTTGAAAACATTACAGGTTTCGCACTTTCGCTGGTTCCACCACATGGCTTCCTGCAGTACCATCTAGGCATAATATAAGAATATACATTAACTACATAAACATTATCTGCATACATGAATATCATAACATAAAAACAATCAACGTCTTATATTTTCAGTTTCAACATGGATCATCAGGATGGACTTGGTAGCACTGCTTCTTCATCAGATTCTACCAGTAGCACTACCAGTACAACGTTGGACCCATTCAGCTTTACATCGCTCGATGAAAGCTCACAAGAATCTTTCGCGGTTTGTGCCCTAAAAATCACCTTATTTCGTCGATCATTTGAAAATTTGCCTTCTGCAGTCATCGCTCAGTTGCGCTAAAAACCGCTCATTTGAAATAAAAAAATTTCCAGTTTGTACTCATTTGCCGACTGTGACCTTTTTATTTGTACTTTTATAAGACACTGATAACCACCAAGGGGGAACGGACATTTCATCTCACGACACTTCATCTCAGGAAACTTTATCTCGCAATATGTCAGCTCTATGCAAAGGTTAGGGTCTGGGTTAGGGTTAGGGTTAGGGTTTGGGTCAGGGTTAGGGTTTGGGTTAGGGTTAGGGTTAGGGTTAGGGTTAGGGTTAGGGTTAGGGTCAGGACAGGGAGATGAAGTGTCCTGAGATGAAATGTCGTGAGATGAGATGTCGCCCACCCGCCAAGTCAGTCTACATAATGTGCGTAATACTTATAGTAGGCCAAATGTGGGGGTTATACAATTCGAAATTTAATCCTTAATAGTTTACATCTTAATTTATAATTCCACAGGACGGCGATTTCGAGTATGATTTGCCGGATCACCTCCGAGAGAAACCCAAGGTCTATTTCATGGACCCTTTGCCTAACTTCTCTTCTTCCATGGCACGATTCAACACGAGCTATCAGGAGGCTTCAATCGGAACGACTTGTCTGATGGCAGACTTTCAACGAGAACAGGTTGCCACGACAAAGAAGGTGAGAAGCCAGTTCAAGATTCACGGCAACAGAGAGATCGAGAAGCTTTCATCCGTCTCAATCAAAGGTTATTTTGTTAACATTTTTCGAAAGCGTTATTGGTATCAAAATATAAAGTAAAATTGAATTTAGCAACCGACATACATAGGTATACCTAAAGATGATTTTTAAATATTTAGATACCTACTACCTATATACCTTACGAGATACATTTACATCGGACAATAATTCTGGGGATCGAAATTTCAGGGATACGAAGTTTAGTGATTTTTTTTTTTTGGAATATTACACATGTTAACGAATGATGATGACGTCATATTGACTTTTTAAGATTTTGGGGGGAACGAAAATATGATTATTTTTTTCGAAAAAAAAACCAAAATTTCGTAAACATGTCTCGTATAAAGGTATAAGTCCTATCGTTCAATTTTCATTTGAAAATGAATTTCTAAAACAATCCCAGTTAATTCATGAGTCATGGATATTAAATTAAGTATAGCTAAGTAGCTACGACTAACCAGGACTATCCATTGGGTTCAAATATGGACAACGGATATGAAATAATAATTATTTCATTGTTAATATGTAACCCATAATAGGATTTTGGTTTGACGGCAAAAAGGACAGAAAGGTACCTGTGTGGGATGTCAACAAGAGGAAGAAAGTGGAAGAAGAGAAATCACATTACACAATTGTGGTAAGGTTCAATATAACTATAAGAATATACCAACTTAATATTTTTTCGCAATAAATACGAAAATGGCTGTGCCATAATTGCTTCATTGATTATGGTCTATCATGAGTTGCCTTTCTTCACAATCGCTGTGAATTCACTACAGTACTAGGTACTAAAATCTTCTCCACGAAAAGAATTGCAATTTTTATATAATATGAGTGATCCATAATGATTATGGTGATTTCAGCAACAAGAAGGGGAGAAGTACTTAGGGTTCTTTGTCAATGAAGATGGCACAGGGGATGGTCTAGCATGCGAAATACTCAATTATTTCGACACATTTGGCATACAATATGATCAGCTGGAAGTAGTTGGAATGGATGGAACTGCAGTAAACACCGGTTATAAGGTTTGTAAATTATGAGAACGAATCGATTGAAATGCATTCACGTTTGAGAGCACTAGAAATTTTATAATACTAATAGCAAATACTGAACTTGATTTTCACAGACCTGAAAATTACGGACATTTGTCACGGACAAAAATTTTCACGGACCTTAAAGTTAATATTCCCGCTGAGGTGCTCAGTGTGACTGAAATTTTCGTGATAATTATGTGCGATCATTTAGCTTAAACTTAAAACAGTTTCAATCCAGGGAGGAGCATACTACCATCTGCAGAGAAGGCTTGATAAAGCTCTACAACCGGCTGTCTGCATTCTGCACCACGCAGAGTTGCCATTAAGGCGATTGCACTGCTATTTCGACAAAACAAAGCCAGGTTTCAATAGCAAGGAAATGTTTGAATTTCTGAATAATTTTGTACTGCAATTGCAGATATCTTGAATAACCTTTCGTTTTATTTAGGTATTAAGTTTATAATTATATAGTTATGCATAGTTTATATCTGATGATCATTTCGTTTTCCGGGCTAAATATACGGATATGGGCAATGGGCATCCTATTCCTAGCTTCCTAGAACTTTGATTATAATATTTTTCTTAGATTTCACAGCATATGATGGACCACTGGGTCGTCTGCTGAAGACGGATGTATGGTCGCTCGACGTGGGGGACTTCCAGAAAATAACAGTGGACGACTTTCCAGTGGTTGATGAAAAAGTTTGGAAGAAGTTCAGCAATGATGCCAAACACCTGCATTTGCTGTGCATTGCGGTTATAAGTGGTATGTTTTGGTTGATCAGTTATTTTCAATAATATTATCATTTATAATATGTTAGTACGCAAATGTTGTTACTAAGTTACTACACATAGAAGTGTGGACTTGGGAATATTCGTCGAGGCGGAGCCGAGTGGACTATGAAAAATCCACACCGATGTAGATGTGTTATTTCTTTATGTAACGATCTCCGAGCAAAAGTTACGAAGCCACTCTGTAAACTGGATTTCAAACTCGGTGAACACAATTCATTCTATCAGGTGACTGCCCGAACTCAGTGGCAACAGGTGCCCTGGGAAAACTCTGCACTTCTCGGTGGCTGACGTATTCATCACGCCTCCTGAGACTCTACATCTCGTGTAGCTATCCTGAGGAACTAAGGGAAGCTGTGACAGTCTTGGCAAAGTACATAGTTACAGTTTATGCCCGAGTACGTATATCTTTATCATTCTGAATGCATTATAATATAAGTCCAGGGAATGACATTGAATAATGACTTTACATTGAATAGACTTTGAACATAATTGCAAGATTATCATGCAAATTAGAATTGAACAAATCGCCATAATTGTCGACAATGACGATTTGTCCACTTCTAAGTTTGCACCTATCTATAATCTATGGTATCCCTTTTCCAATTAACTGTCTGTCACCCTTTAATCTCTTTCAGATCCATGCTGCTGCTAAGCATCAGTCAGATTTGATATACGGTCCCTTGCATCTTTGTAATGAAATCAACTTCATTACAAAGAACTTCAGCGGAGAGATATTAGCCCTCCTGCTAAAATCTGTGCAGATGAACGGCTTTTATGCCCATCCCCACAGTGTTTTAATTTCGATGCTGGGTAAGCAAATAATCATAACATAAAGCAAAGAATTGTTTGGTTTAATTATGACTGCGTTCATTTAAAACTGCATTATAATTCAACGAATGCGTGAATTTGAAAATGTATGAATTTGATTCAGCGTATGAACTGCGTTGATCTTTATCCCAAGCTTTTTTATAACCCTAAGCTCCTATAGCTCTATAAATAAATGACTACGTTTTAAAATTATACGTTCTCTAGAATGTAGTATAGGTACTGCATATAAGAAGTATCTATTTAAGGGGCCATCCATAAAAACGTCCGCAATGAGGGGGAGAGGGAGTCTGGTCAATGCGGACGTTTGCAGAAGTTGGGGAGGGGGTGTTCGACTGAACGCAGTCGTTTGCATTTTTTTGGAAATTTTGGAGGATTTTTCAGTAATTTCAGGAGGAATTTAACAGATTTTAGGAGTTTTTCGGGGAAAATCGGACGCCCGGAGGGGAGGGAAAGGTTTTACCGTTGCGGACAAGGGGAGGGGAGGGAGGGGCCAAAACTTTGCCGACGTTCTTCATGGATGGACCCTTAATGAACAATACCACACAGGTGATCAGGACAAGTCAGTAAGGATGTTGGGAGTGAAGACAGTGCTGACAATACTGGACAAGGACGAGGAGTTTCGGCAGATAAGGCAGCACCCTCCCACCTTTCAAGAATTCATCGTTCCCCAGATTAACTTCAAGGCCGCCCACTTCAGCAAGCTGATAAACGTTAGGCATGACGGCGTGGGACACTATTACTACTTTAGTTACTACACTCCAGCGTCGTTTTATAAGGACGATGTCAGAAGGCGGAAAGTGCGGATGACTATCCCCCCACTTCTTAGGAACTACTCAAGGGCTGAGATTGTTGGATTTATAAGAAAGCCCTTATTCACGGACTTTCTCTGTCACTCGCAGCCCTGTGAGCGTGGTGTTCGAACCACATCCGAGGCCACGTCTTCAAAAATGAAATACCACTTGCAGCTCGGGCAAGCTTTGATGGCTGAAAAGTGCAAGTCAGAGATGCCCAGTGCTGCTAGAAAGCGTCTATTCAATAAAGATTGAAAAAATTATATATTAATGAAGATGAAATGAGAATTACGAGATATTGGTATTACTATTAGGTACAAACGAACAGTATTAATCAGCATTATAGGACCGACTCCGAGGCTGAAGGCCGAGGTTTTTATTGCTTAAGATTGTACTTTTTACCAGTTATTAGACTGATTTATCGGAAATAATATAATCAATGTTCGTAATACTATAACTAATGTCCGCGATACTCAAGTCGGTGCAGATACTCAAGTCGGTGCGTGATTTTGAATACGCTGCATGTGCATAAACCTGCCTGAAAGGTGCCTAGTGTGGATATTTATACCTGATAAGATGCTTTGTATAATTTTAGCTCGAGGTTTAATGATTAATCCCGTCGAATAATTTTGAATTATTGAATACCTAGTATATCAACAGCTTATGCTTGACCATTTTCACTATTTTACCTTTAAGTTTGCGTCTTACACTGAGCAGCTCGTTTACTTATTACCTATATGATAATCGTAATTGCGTACACTTACACTTACAGCTTACTCTCGAGTCTAGAGTGTATACGGAGGATATTTGCAGCATAGAGCAGTCAATCGAATAATCGAAACATTAACCCGCCACTTGTACAAGGGCCCATCCCGAAGCATAAACAATTCCGCAGTTCTTCCCTCTCTGATTGATCACGTGACGCGCGCGAGCAGAGGCTAATCACGTGACTGCTCACTGGATGCGAGCGAGCTCTAATTAAATTGTGCAGAGGAGCATGAACGCTGCAACAATCATTCAAATCATACAAAATGAACGTGGTACAATTCTTTTTCGATTGTATCGCATCGGGAAGTAGTAAATTAGAATTGGCCCGTTTCTCCGAATTCATAGCTCGAATATTATCCGAGATATGGGCAATTCTTGTTCAAAAAATAGGCGTGGCTTACAAATGATTTAAATTCATTTTTTCGACCCAAAACTTTGCACAGTACTTAGTAATGACCCAATTGACCATATAATCACGGTGCCTCAAAAATCCGAGAAAATTTTTCAAAAGGGCACAGGCTAAAATTATACTCAAACTTATCCGCATAATCAGACAATGGTAATTAACCACCGTCTCCCGATCCAACCGATTAGCGCAGTCTCTGCTTCCCATTTCATTCACAACAAATTGGTGTTGGTAATTAGCAACGCGGTGGGTTGCTCTTAGCAACACAGTGCGTTGCTGCTAGCAACAAGGTGGCATGTTGTTAGTAACACGGCTGGGAAGTGGGAATGTTCATAGCAACATGATAGGAAAGTCTCTCTTTGATCCCCACTGGCAAGGGGTAATGGAGAGGCAGTAGGCTGTGATATAGAGGGGTTGTATCATAGAGGCGTGGTAGGCTGGATTATAGAGGGGTGTGGAGGCGTAACACGGCGTGGTATCACTGCGGGTTTCTTGTCAGGGTTGAGAGGGTGTTCACGCTTCAGGGGCCGCTGCGGGGGCTTCTTCACCTCCCTCACCTGAGACAAAGAGTCGTGTTAGTTAACCAATCAGGAGACAAAGAGTCGTGTTAATCAACCAATCAGGAGACAGAATGTCATGTGGCTCGTGTTGACGACTTTGTTGGTGGTATGAGAGGTGCGTGTTGTGACCACGTGTGACATGTCAAGTGCGCGCGGCGTGTCTCCTCCACAGACCCAGCCCGTCCCCAGGGATGGATGGTATTAGGTGGTATATGCCACTCCACTGATTACCCAACACAAACACACGTCACGCTCCCTAACATGTCTGACATGTGGTCCACCCGACCTCCCACTGGACAAATAGACACTTTAACATCATCAATTCACCATTGTAAACCATGATAATGACGTCACTCTCATCGGCCTAGTTTCCTCATGACTGCTTTGTGCCGGTAAATGGGAGCCAGTAAGAGAAAGAGAGCTTGGACAACGTCTCACGGAATTATAGAATTATCAGCACGCCGAGGTGTGAACAAACAAAACTGTTCAGACCCGATGTCGACTAATCGGTACCGCATATGAAACATAATTCTTTAATTACCGCCTTCATACTTCAGGTTATATATGCGAAAATTTTCGCTGATTAAACAAATTATTATTTCAGAAAATATGTACGCATTCCAGTGAGCATTTAAAGTGGTCTTTAATGGGCGATTTATCATTTGAACGGTATTTTGACCGTGCGGTTTTCTGAATGAGCTGATAAAATACAAGAGAATCTCATCGAGATTAGCTGAGGTAGGTATGTGATGACATTTTTATTTAATTTTTCGACGCTCAGGTCTGCGTGGTAGAATATAATCACGGCGAATGGCGGGTTAATTAAAGTACTTAAGACAATGTGTTTATTATCGTATTAACACTCGGTATTCCCATGTCACTCAGTACCTTGCGAATTGGTCGTACTTCATACGGCGGTAAGGAGTTATCAGAGGGTCATGGTGCTCAGAGAGCGGTATGTTGTTGTGTGAGGCATAAAGGAGCAAGTACTTAATCATTAGGGGCAAAATAGTGAGCACTGGGGCATTAAGAAATGAAGCCATGTCCTGAGATGACCAAAAATCAAAATGGACACCAAAATCATATACCATTAAGATGAAAGTTAACTTGCTATGATTTATTGTTGACAATCAAATACTGCCTGATCAAATATATAATTGAATCTGATTTTAGTCAGCAGGGGACCAATAACTTGGTTTCCCCAATACCATTCACAGATTTTGAGGTTTCTAAAGGCTTTCTTCCTCGACTGAAAAGATTGATATGTCTGCTCCACTGTCAATCAAGAACTGCACCTCGACCCATGATTTCTCAAACAACATTTTTCCTCAATGTATCCATCTGCACCATCATATAGTCATCTGATTAGTGCTGGGCGCCTTTTGTTACTTTGTTTCCAGTCTCCAGGGGCTTCCTCTTGGATGGGCACATTTCAGCATCATGTCCAGCCTCGGCATTTGCCACAGGTACGATAGAAGCATTGCTTGCTTGAATGGCCGGACCTGTTGCACACCTCACATTTTTCTGCGGTATTGCTACTCTTCCTCTTACCAAATGCAAGGATGTTTTCACTGAAGCTGCCTTCACTTTCAGAGGTACCACTTGACTCTCCAGAGTACATCCTAGTTCTGAGCTCTCCACTTTTTCTTGAGCTCTTGGGCCCAAGATGGCATATTTGAATTTTCCTCACAGTTCGACTGGAAATGTGAAGGGCTCACCTTTATGCTTTTTAGGGGGTGTCTCAGCAGTTTTTTTCTGTATTTTCTCCATGATGTCTTTTGGAAAAATCATGGATTTCCTCTTCACACATTCCTTCTTTGATACTATCTTCTTGTCAATGAACAGTTTTTTTCCACCTCTGATGTTTGACAAAATCGTTTAATAAACACATCTGACTGCATTTCTGCTCTTTCAGCCTTGTTCCTAACAGGTCAAGTAGCTCCTTATGCTATCGACTGATGAGTCTTTAGTAATAAGGAGAAGAACTTTTCACATTCAGAGACAACAACCTTCCCATCAATGATTTTCTTCAATTTGAATGCTGCATCTACTGATTTCTTTAGTGGCTGCAGTATGAGCAAGGTTCTTTCTCCCCTGATCGGTGTATATATACTGGTAAACATGCCAGTTGCTGATCAGCTGTAAAAGTGGCAGTTGCAGCTTTATAAATTTTCTTATATTTAGCTATCTTCTGACCAGCCTCTAGATGAGGGATTTCAATAGTAGTAATCATTTTTTGAGGAAGTAATGTAAGCCACTAGTGAAGCAATGAGACACAACAAGTAGGGAGTACAAAAGGGATAACTATCTTGGTAACGTAGTCCAGAACAGTCTCGTAATAACAATACTTCCTATTGGGAGAGTGGTGAGCAACTAATAGAAGCCAACATAAATATAGAGTATATAAGAGGGATCTAATATATATCAAAGAATCCCCTGACATAACCATAAAAAGCAATTCAGATAAACTAGCTACTGTAGGTGTAGTGTATCGTCCACCAAATGGAGCTTTGACTGATGCAATTAATGAATACAGTGATTTAGCTGAGCAGCTTCCAAAAGATTCCCATATCATTGGTGACTTTAATATAGATATGCATAAAGATAATTCCAGAGATGTCCAATTGCTAGAAGATGCAACACTTGCTCTAGGGTTTTATCCACTTATCTCAACTTATACCCATGAAAAACCGGGATGTAGGAAAACCTGCATATATAACATTTTCACAAATGACCCAGAAAGTACTACCCTCTCAGGAACACTCAAACTATGCATATCTCACCACTTAGCAGTCTTCCAGATCACTGAAAGCATTGTCCCTGGTAGCAGTGGAGCTAGTGTTTATCCAATACTATGATTTCTGTAATTCAAATGTAGAAAATTTAGAAATGAACTACAAAATGAGCTCCTGAACAATCCTCCTGTTAGCTTTAAGGAATTTTCATGTTCTTTCCAACTGAAACTTGATGAAGTCTGTAAACTAGAAAACCCAAATGTTCTAAGCACTGTTTTACATAACCCATGGATAACTGGTGGACTGATTGTATCCATTGCTACTAAGGACAGGCTGTACAAAATTTGGCAGTCAGCACTGAAAAAAGCATGTATTTCCAAGTTCACAGAACCAACTGACCGCCACAGCTGTACTTGCTACTTCTGTTCTGATATAAGAGCCAAATACGAAAAATTTAGTACCTATAGGAAGACACTGAAATATCTTAAATTAACCAAAGAAAATCAAAATATTTGAGTGGGAAAGTAGATGAATGTGCAGGGGATAGTAAGAAAATTTGGAAAATTATCAACAGTGTGAGAGGGAAAAATAATAGGCAAATTAAGCCAAACTTTCTTGTTAATGACAAACGTATTACTGATAGGAGAATAATTGCTAACGAATTTAACAAGTACTTCGTATCACTGGCACCTTCCCTCAATAAGGTTTATTTAGATGAGAATGGTATTAGGATCAATCAGCTCTCGAAATTTACTGACTTTTTTACATAATAGCTGTTCCAATACAATCACACTTAGAGAATGTAATGAAGAGGAAATTGAATCAATTATTTCAGAACTGAAGCTGGGCAAGTCCAGTGATATACCGGTGCATGTTATAAATTCACTGTAGGAATTATTGCACCATATTTAGCCCTTTAATCAATAAATGTATGGACAATGGTTATTTTCCTGATGAATTAAAAACAGGCAAGATAACCCCTATTTATAAAAAAAGACAATGAAGAGCTGCTTGAAAACTACAGACCAGTATCTACTTTGCCTATATTTGGAAAGATTTTTGAGAAGGTAATCTACAGTAGACTCTATCAATTTCTTGAAGATAACAATATTATATACAATAATCAATTTGGTTTTAGAAGGAATCACTCTACAACACATGCTTTAAAAACCACTCTGTCTCCTATATTGAGCAACAAAGAAGGTCAAAAAGCACACTATTGGAATATTCATAGATCTCAGCAAAGCATTTGATACATTAGACCACAAAATACTATTATGTAAATTGAATAACTATGGTATTAAGGGAAATGCACTTGACTTGATTGAGAGCTATTTAAAAGACCGAAAGCAACTCGTGAATACATTGAATGAATCATCCGAAATTCTCCCAGTCAGGTTTGGTGTACCACAGGATCTGTCCTTGGTCCACTACTTTTCTTGCTGTATATTAATGATATATCTAATTTAAGCATCGATAGTGAACTAGTTTTGTTTGCAGATGACACTAACATATTTGTTACTGGATGCACAATTGAAGAAGCCTACGTAAACGCTAACAAGGTACTAGATGTTATTTCCCAATACATGGAGTCAAACCTTCTTCATATCAATACTAAGAAATGCTGTCATATGATCTTCTCGCCACGTAGTAGAAACAACAGTAATGTAGGAGAAGGGCCCCAGCTCTCCCTAAAGGGTAGAATTATTAAATCTGTTGAGGAAACCACATTCTTAGGTGTTACAATTGATAATGAACTGTCCTGGAAACCACACATAGCAAGCCTTAATAAAAAGCTTAAGAGTGCATGTGGTAGATTGTATCGCATTGTTGGCTGTCTCCTAAGCAACTTCATAAGCAACTTTATCATTCACTTTTTTGAATCTCATCTCAGTTACGCAATCTCTGTTTGGGGGAGTTGCCTCAGTAATCTAGATGCAATTTTTAGAACTCAAAAGAAATGCTTACGTATCATGTTTGGTGACACTGAAGCATTCCTTGAAAAATTTCGCACTTGTGTTCGAGCTCGAAAATATGGACATCAAAAGCTTGAGAAGGAATTCTATTCTCGAGAACCTTCAAAACCACTTTTTAGAAAACACAATTTATTGACTGCACAAAATATATACCGCTTTCGATGTATAATGGAGCTTGTGAAAATTATAAAACAGGCAGAACCTGTATCTCTGTTCCAAATTCTTAATAGATCAAAACGAAATACAAACCGATTTATAACACCTGTTCCTTCCAAAAATTTCATATATAAAGCCCCTTGGCTATGGAACAGCTTTGCCCAAATTCTTGACTTAGGAAAATTTGGCTTAGATAGCGATGAAAACCTGATAAAAGTCTATTGAAGACGTCTCTCCTGGACAGCCAAAACAGCAAGTTGGACTCATGGAGCAACGAAAACTTTCTGGAGTTTGCTCCCATTGAGACCAAACTGCAGATAATTACATAGAAATCCAACTTTCATCCATCATGCTTCCCCAGAAACAGGGCAGCCGTCTGGCTGGACTGCTCTGCCCCGATGGTGGCTTTGTGCCGGTTTCACTTGCCCGTCCCCCCCTCTTGATCACTCGTGATCTGCTCATGTCATGCTGCTCTTTGGTGCTGTGTGAGCGGGCGGGTAACTGATGCCGTGCACGGGGTGTGCAGTCCCGGCTGAGCACTGTCTGAAAATTCCTACTGATGACATAGCCTCTGACCAATGTTCATCCCATTTTTAATCCAAATTTTGAAAATAACCTGGAAAGGAAGGTTCGGTAGGTCGACCATTACACAGAGAAATCAATTTGTTACTGATCTAAAATTTTGAAACAGGTTTATAATCAAGTGATCAAGAATTTTCTATTTTACATAGACTTGCACATAAACTACTTTCAAATTCGTTATGAGAATACACTGCATATTGAAGTATGTTGTTGTTATAGTTTGAAAGAAAAGACAAAGCTCAAACCAACTAAACATTGCCCAGTGGGCGTGCTATAAAAGCAAGAAGCTATACAGGTATAGCACATTTTCATTGGACAATGTTGCACACTTGGAAATCAAGATGTGCAACAACTTTCATGTTGTAATGAGAGTTGTGAATTATGAGAGCAGTACATGAAAGTCGTACTTGATGAGTTGTACGTGATAAGGCTCTATTTCTGTACCATAGACTATGATGTCTATTAAATTTAAATACCTTATAATGAAGATAAAGTTATTACTGAATAAAGATAAAACAAATGGGCCCTGATCAGTGTGGCAGGTGGTCCCCAGGGGCACTCTTAAGCATATAGCAACAGTGTCCTTTCTCCAGCCACATATACTGCTACACTGGTCAAATGGTCCTCTGAAACAAAATTGGTCAACACAACCATGAATAATAGTCAAATTCACTGGACCAGTTTTAAAAAGCCTTGTTAATAACTTCATGTAAATGACATTAAGTAGACCTCTCTATATCGCTTGGTGTGCCCCAAGATGCGTGCTTTACTGCCATGTCATGAAGTACGTGCTTTGCAAAGGGGTCTGATATCACTCTCCTTTGTGTAGCAGACCAAGCTGTAGAGTTTTCTAAACCATGGCATTTCGCCACTAACATGTCAAGTGTGCTTCATTTAAATAGGCCTTAATTGGTCTGATGAACTATAATGGTACCTATTGACACATTACAGATAATACAATATACATCCAGATATAAATTAAATAATACTTATTAAAATGATATGACTTATAATTATTATAGGCTACAAATCATACTATCATGAACCATTCTTAAATTATTTGATTGTCTGTACCTTTCTAAAGAATTCAAAACGAGAATCTTAATAACAATATAATTAGTGTATCCGAAATAAATTATCTACCTCAGATACTAATATATAATTGGTGAAATTTGGTAGCATTATATCTTCATCCTTCTTTTGTGTGTTGTTTGATTGTAAATTGTGGAGATCAATAAAAACTTTGTTTACTTAAACTTTGTTTACTTTATAATTTTGACTAGCTCCATTATGCAGTGTAAGCGGTATAGATTTTGTACAGTCAGTAGATCATGTTTTTTAAATAGTGGTTTTGAAGCTGCACCCCTTAATCCCAGGGTGCATTCTTGATCCTAGAACTGATCCTGAGAGAGTCTCCTTGATCCTGAGGATAGACATAATTTGGGGTGCCACTGTCCCAATTGTCCCTAACTACAAAAGTGCATTAAGACAGAGACATTTGGGACAAATGAGACAAATGGAACAATTGGGACAGAAAATTGGTCAATTGGGACTCAGAAAGTGACTTGCGACTGGTAAAAATGGGACATTTTGGACAAATGGTACTCAGAAATTGATTTGCAACTGGTAAAATGGGACATTTGGGACAATTGGGACACTTGAAACAAAAAATGGGTCTCGAAGTGTGAATTGCGACAGGGAAAATGTGACATTTGGGATGAATGTGACATTAGGGACTGAGATAATTGGGACTCAAATGGTTGTGTTTGTGAGCAGCATTTTAGCAAATTATCTTCCTAGCAACACATGATATGAGAAAGATGGCAGCTCCAATGCAACAACAGCTGCTTCGATCTTAACATATCAGTTAGATATGCTAAATAACTTACCTATTAATATAGTAGACTAGTAGTATTGTTTAGGTAAATTGAGCAATCTGTCTAGGCCAGTATCACAGCAGCTCCTCGCCAGTATCGCGCCAGTATCAGGCCTTATACTTCAGGCCAGTATCAGGCGTGACTCTGGCCTAAACAGATTGCTCAATTTATCATGATCAGTAGCATGGATATAAATTTCAGGCAGAAGTAGCCAGAAATTATTTGAATATTAAAAACAGGGAGAAAATTTAAAATCACTAATTTTCCCACTTTTTTGTTTGTCCCAAATGTCCCAATTGTCCCAAATGTCACAAATGACAGTCCCTAACTCAAAAAAAAGTAAATTGGGGTAGGGACTTTTGGACCAGTGAAATTCCCCCCATTATTTTGAAATTCAGGCTTTAAAGGCTTTCAGCAAATAGAACACAACCAGAAACCCATCAATCACTTAAAATCACTGCCCTATCACTTTCTTGGCATCTTTGTCACAATTTGGCAATATATTTTCATAATGGTGTTCTCAAATAGACTGTTAATCAAGGAAAGTACTTTTAAGGGGGGGGGGCTCACCCATCGCATTTTGGAAAACACGAATTTGAGATATGAGTTGGCCAGGATGGCCAGGGCGTGTACCAACATTTTGACGGTGGTCTTGAGTCCATAGGTCCAACATTGCCCATGTGAGGCCTCAGAGCAAAAATGGCGTCCAAAAATCAAAATTTTCCTGATAGAGATAGAGCTTAGCTTTTGGTTGCATTCGATTCGTCTCGACGAGCTGATCATTTTAGTGTATTTGTTTGTCAAAATCGGATGAAAAATGGCCAAGTTATGCCCATGCCAAGCACGCGTGCCAAAGTGGCAGTTGGCCTATTTTGGGCTTTAAGATGGCCATTTTGGCCACATTTTTGGAGATATGAGCTTCAAACTTGTTTTGCCCATCATTTAGGTCAAAATTGATGGGCAAACCAATTTTTAAGTGAATTGGACCTTATAATTTGGCCATTTTAGCCCATAAAAACCTTCAAAAATCCACTTAATCGCTTATATCTCAGTTAGCGCTTTTGCCCAAATGGACTTTACTCTTTCATACTCCTCCGCCATTTTTCAATGTTTCTGCATGAAATTTTTCAGAATCGCTTTGAAACTTAATTTCGCACTTATGTTATTGACCAAAATTTTGAGTTAGGCGCCAAAAATTTATGCCCATGAGAGCCAAAATCCCCGGGATTTTGGCTCTCATAATTTTGTCAAAAATTTTGAGGCCTAACTTAAAATTTTGAAAAAATGAGGAGGAGTAGCGAAAAGAGTAAAGTCCATTTGGGCAAAAAGCGCTAACTGAGATATAAGCGATTAAGTGGATTTTTGAAGGTTTTATGGGCTAAATGGCCAATAGGTCCAATTCACTTAAAAATTGGTTTGCCCATCAATTTTGACCTAAATGATGGGCAAAACAAGTTTGAAGCTCATATCTTTAAAAATGTGGCCAAAATGACCATCTTAAGGCCCAAAATAGGCCAACCATGCCGTTACACACTTTTTCGAGCTAGTGGGGGCCAAGGCCCCCCTAGATTTTTTCTAGGGGGGGCCTTTTGAAAACTACGGGGGGGCCAAAATTTACAAAGCAAATTTTCATTTTCCATGGCCCTACTTTTCACAATTTTGCATAAAAATACGACTAAAATCATATTTTATTCATTGATTCAACTCTAAAAAAGGTGAATTTCAGGAAAATTTCAGTCTAAATGAACTAAATTTTCACTTCCTTTCTATGTTCAAATTTTTGAGAAAATCTTAGGTAGGGCCAAGGCCCCCCCTAAGATTTTTCTAGAGGGGGCCTTTTGAAAACTAGGGGGGGCCTGGCCCCCCCTAAGGGGGGGGCCGTGTAGTCCCATGAGGCCAACTGCCACTTTGGCATGCGCGCTTTGCATGGGCATAACTTGGCCATTTTTCATCCGATTTTGACAAACAAATACACTAAAATGATCAGCTCGTCGAGACGAATCGAATGCAACCAAAAGCTAAGCTCTATCTCTATCAGGAAAATTTTGATTTTGGACGCCATTTTTGCTCTGAGGCCTCACATGGGCAATGTTGGACCTATGGACTCAAGACCACCGTCAAAATGCTGGTACACGCCCTGGCCATCCTGGCCAACTCATATCTCAAATTCGTGTTTTCCAAAATGTGAGGGGTGAACCCCCCTTAAAAGCAGTGGTGGTTTCAGATGGGTTTGAAATAAGCAAATCAACCTGGCAGAAAAAGCAAATCAACCCAGAACAAGCAAACCAACCTGAATCAGGATCAGCCCCATCCTTAGCCCTAACCTGTGTTGATTCACCTGTTTTGGGCTGTTTTGCTTGTTTCACTTGTTTAGGGTTGATTCACTTGTTTTGGCTAGTTCCTGCTTGTAGTGTCAGTGCCAAAAATTGCAGGATTTTAGCTGCAACTGTGAATTTAAATTTGAGTAAAAGTTAAATCAACCTTATTGAAACATTGTATAGATGAAATATAGCATAGATGAATTAAATCTAAAATTTTTCTATTTACAGTTTGCATGTAGCAGATCAACCACCCCTAGTTCTACTTCTGAATACCACTCAATAGTTCCAGTAGTTGTCATAGTTCATCAGGCCAATAGACATGACGACAGGAGAAGTTGCTATGATTGAATCTCAACTAAGAGAAGATCGTGCCAAGCTGGAGGCTTTACAAAATATGCTGAAAAAGAGCTCTACTTTAACAGAAAATATGAAAGAACGCCTCACTCAGTTTGATGATAGACTTATTCGTTTGAAAGGTCAGATAATGCCAGTATATGATGAAATGCAAATAAAGATTCGAGCCCAAACCAATGGAGAGCTTGCTATCTGTGAGTTAGACAAAGTAGCCAGGTATTATTGTCTTCGTGAGGATCTTGATCACACTATCAATAATGATATTGCATCAAGTGTTCCTGGTTACATAAAAAATATGAAAGAAGTGTCCAAAGCCATTAAGTTCTTTCTTGACAATAATCCAAACAGTAATGAGGTGAAAAGGTTAAAGGAATTATTCCACATAGGATTAGGGAGCATGTGCAAAGAGTTTGAGGATGTTTTGAAGAAAAGAGCAAGGAATATATCAATCCATGACATGTCATCTGATGAAGATCACTTACCTGTTATTGATTTATTAGTTCCTGAAGCAAAAGATAATTTGATGTTAATATCTAAGTGGATTGAAGAACATCACCCATTTGTAAAGATGAATTACCCTGCTGGTGTTGATTTTGTTAATGAAATTTGTTCTAAATATGTTGGAGTTCAAAATAAATTTCTTCGTGAAAAGTTAGAAGTTTTAGCAAATGCTGAGCAGTTAGCTCTTTTTGCTAATGCTACACCACTTACTGGAAGACGGGTCAGAAATCCAGAATTGACTCGAAAAGGATCTAAAATGACTAGAGAAAACATGAAGAGACATAGTAAACGGGGACACAAACGGACGCCATCTGATCACACAAGCATTCAGACAATAAAAGAAGACATCAATGTTGAAAAAACTTCCAGAAGTTTTTCCAAGGTTGCTAATTACTTTGCACAGCTGATACGCTCAGAATATTATCAAATCAAAGACCTTATACCTGCTCCCCTTTGTGGTAGGGTCTTTGAAAACATTGTAGAACCTGCCATGACACACTTCGAAAGTGAGGGTGTGTCCCTTGTCAAAGCTGCAAAAGAGCAAATCCTTAACAACAGTTGGGTGGCAGTGTTTCCCCTTATTATGCTATACCAGAGTCTCAACAAGATTAAATGTAGTCTAATAAGTGAAGATCAGTTGGACTTCGAGAGTCCTCCCCTTTCACCAATCTCTAATCTTATATCAATGATAACAACATGTGTCAAGGAAACCCTTGACCAATTTAAATGCTTTGTTGAGGATGATGCTGTGAAAACGTCCAATGTTGCAAGTGATGGAACAGTTCACCAGTTGACCAGTAATGTGATGAGTATTTGTGGGCAGCTGCTTGCATTTGAGGAGACTGTAGGAACCCTTCTCAAGGGAGTTCAGCACCAGGGTACTCGACAACTTCCTCGATCCAACATTCACCGCCAAATGGCAACTTATATAAATGGTATTCTCAAGGCCTTGGAGAAAAATCTGGAATCTAAGTCAAAGGTTTATGATAATAAGTGTTTGTCAGCTTTATTCCTAATGAATAACTACAATTATATTCGTAATAACCTGAAAGAATCAGAAATACTGTCTTTACTTCAAGACAATCATCATGATGGAGTTGATTTAGATGCTAGGTACATTGATTGGATCCATAAACAGATGGAAGTTTACCGATTGTGGTATCAGCCTATGTTAGATGCAATGGCAGAGGATAATACAAGTACTGTTTTCCGAGAATCTGACAAGTTAAAAGATAGCCAGAAAGATGCTATCAAAAATAAATTCAAAGTTTTCAATTCCACTCTGGAAGAACAGCTGAGAGTTCAGCAAAAATGGACTATTCCTGATCCACAATTCAGGAATTGGGTTAGGGAAGATAATGGTGAAGCTATCATTTACAAATATGAAGAAATGTGTAAACGATATGAAAAAGTGAACTTTTCCTCGAACAATAAAAAGTATATAATCTATTCAACTATAGACGTCGAGAAAACATTGTCCATGTTCTTTGATCAGAAATTTTGATTTTTTGTTGATGTGATTTCAATTATGATAAATGACATAATCTGCTACATTTCCTATTTACGATTTTGACAGCAATGGGCAAGGTTTTGATTTTCTGTTTTGTAAATATTTTGTGTAAATTCATTTAGTTTTATACTTTATTCTGTCAATTAACCACTTAACTCAATTGTTCTGCTCATTAAAAACTCCCCTTGTGTGAATTTACATGTTTAGCATTCAATCTAATTGACCTCTGCTTCGTGAATTGCTATTATATCGGTTATTGAAGTCAGCGACTCGATTCAATCATGTTAAAATCAAAATATGTACCACGCATACACCCCTAAAACTTATCCCAAAACTGAGCACTCTCGCCACCATGGGTTACCGTGATGTAGAACTTCCAGACGGAACTGTCAAGAAATTCTTCTGGACCCCAAAGTACGATCCTCGATTCCCATCTTACAACCAAGGGCCAAAATGCCAGCAATACTTCATGTGAGTTCCCTTTTACTTTTAGTGATGCTTTTGTTCAAGAATAATGGGTGGTCAAGAATGATGTCATAGAAAATAGACATAGTTTAATGAGCAATATTTTCTAAAATTTTTTTTATAGATTGTTTCTTATATAACCAACTAGTTTATGAATGGTATCTTGAAAATCATCCTTATACGTTTCATTGATTTCCAGAAATGCATCTGGAAGAAAGGAGAGGGCTACAAGCCTTGCGATTGGTTCCGACACCACTACGAGCACATTTGCCCTGCTTCATGGGTTGAGAAGTGGCAGGACCAGATTGACAGAGGTAGTTATTAGCCAATCAGGCGATAGTTATTACAGTTGATAAACCTACAACTAATTTGCCAAATAATCGCTTTCACATCAGCGGCAAATTTATTCGTGGATTCTTATTCTATCGTCTCCATGTCGATCTGAAGACAGAAAAAGGCCATATTCGTGGCGATTGCGCCGCGCAGTGGCACAATTTACAGTTTATGGATCGGAATGTGATTATTTTACGTAACGCGCGAAGATGATATTCTTGTACAGAAATCGATTTACAAGCCGGCGCGCCGCGCGCGCGTCACGTCTTTCGTTCATAAAATTATCGAAAGACAAATTCGATTGCAATCGGCTGACGGCTTGTTGAATTTAGAACTTTCGAGCATGTTAAGTCAAACTCGATGCATTTGGACTTGATTGGTTGATTTAATTTGATCTAAATGGATATCTTTTCAGGTGTTTTCCCCTCGAAGCAATTGTTGAAGTGGCAAAACAAGTACACCAAAGCCGACCCTGTTGAAGAATAGACTGGAACACGAAAATTAAGACTAAGATCATAGACTTCACGTTGTATTTATCATGCTGTGAATGTGATGTGTTGAAGGAACTATGTAGAATTTTTCACAATTTATTACAAAAATTGTAAATTCCAATTAAGATTACGCAAATTTGAGATGTGTAATTTTAGGATTCTTTGCTAACTTGATCATATGTAGCTACAGTATAAATATGCCCATTCCCCTTGTATTAGTAAATTATTGATTGTTATTTAGAACAGTCGTTTATTTTATTCGCAATACCCAGTGGAATACAGTTCCAGCTTCAATTCTGATATTCTCACTGAAATCTATCGATTGATTTCTCCAAACTTCAAGTTCTCCATAAAAATTAATGGCTTAGTCACATGTTTAATTTTAGTAACACCCGGGGTCCGGGATATTCAACGTCAGAGAGCCCCCCCCCCTCCCCGCAATGAATCTTAATACCAGACGTAGCAGCGCGCAGGTTTTTTCTCCTGCGCGCGCGCGCATTGTTCCTGTTACAGTAGCTGCCAGCAAAAAGTCGTTGTTACATGAATGTTTGATTTGGTATTCGCGCGCTACGTAAAGTTCATAGATTATAAGTTTTGAGATTGAACCGGAGATATTAATAGAAACAAATCCTATTTCCGAGCTAGCTTTGGACTTGGTGGCCTTATTTTCCAATGGTACCATGGTAATATCGCCTAATTCATGTTGCATTTGATAACTGGAATGATAAATTATTATTCGATTTAAATGATAGGCCAAAATGATATGCATGTCTCGTCGTATGATCGACAGATCACAGATTACGAACGAATCTGCAAGTTATTTTGAGTTGACGGTAAAAGGAATTTTAAGAAGAAGCGTAATATCTCATCTCTGACTGTCTTAAAGTTTTTGAAGATTAAGACGTTTTTAGTCACACTATGAGTTCCATTGTTGCCAATTACAATTTCGAGTCATGTCAATGGTGGAGATAAGCCAAATTTCTTTTAAAAATTTTTATTACCATTGATAGTTAGTTTGAAGACTAGTAAGACCGATAAACCTACTGTCACTTTGACCCTGAGAGAACTATCAGTCCCTATTTATTTGAATAACTGAGAGCAACACTCTAACTTCCTCATCAAAGATTTTAATATCTTATATGTCATTAAAAGGTTTTACACCTTTTTGCATTTTTAAATGGATAAGCAGATGTGCCATATCGTAAATATTGAAGCTCCCTGAGTCCTAAAAATACTTGACATAGCACAAGTACAGGCCAAAATATTTGTGTTTATCGTTGATATTTCCATAACTTATTTTAAAGAATTTCAGCAACCAATGGAATGATTTACTTTTATTAGTTCTGTGCTCGTAATTTATCAATGCTGCATTCACAATCGTATTCAGCAAATGAATTTCAATTCACAATTGCTTGCCAATGGCTCGATATACGGTAAATTTCGATCCGATTTCAATTTATTTATTTCGCATAACAAGCACTTTTGTCAAGCAAAGATTATATGAGATTAACAATTAACCACACTTAAATTCTCGTGTGCAAAACCCACGTGATCGGTGAACAATAACCGAGACGTGAGCTGTACTTGATTGCACCGTCTAAATGCTTTAATGATAAATCTTGAGTGCACTATTTCAGGACAAGTCTAAACTCAAAGAGCTATAATGCATTTTCATTTAAAACTTTCATTCCGTACAAAGAGGTCAATGTCTAGTTATTGAAAAGCCTTCCATGTCTCAGAACAAAAATTTAAATTTTAATACTCATCGAAGTGTAATAAATTGTAGTATTAATATTATCAAAGTTAAACGCAGAACATGTGACCCAAGTAAGTCATTGTCCCAGAATATGCGATACAGACAATATCCATACGTTCAGGATAGTGTCAGACGAAAGTTCAGTTTAAATTTGGCATTCAGAGGGAATGGAACTTTAATGCGAAATGCAAATCAGCATTAATGGCATCGGTGAAAATTCCAGTGACTTTCAGCATGAAATTTGAATAAACTTCATAATAAAAATGTCCATCTTGTGAATGTCATAGCGAATGATTTTGGATGTTGTCCGAAATACCTCGAGGAAGACACTGAACAGGTGTCCCATATATAATACATACCTACAGTGGTCCTTGCCAGAATCAGCCATATATATTAATATATATAGTTACCAAGACGACCGTGGTTGAGATCGTGAGCTCCAGAACAATGCTACATTTACATTAATCTATTGCAACCATCTCTATCGGTATATTTTAATGTGTGTGTCTTTCGGTTATAGGAGATACTGATTTGTTAATGTGTATACTGTCTGTCGTGAAGAAGTAGACAACCAATATGGTAGGTACTCAGACAAGTTGTGGGACGACTGATGTGGGATACTGAGTTTCTGACAAAAAGTAGGGATGATTTTTGGGATGAATCGAGCATTTAATCTTGAAACGTCTTGGTATACGGCCAACATAAGAGTTTATCCAGGGGATAATTTAGCGATCATCACACAGATGATGTGGGGAAATTCTTCGATTTATCGTCTGAATTGGGAATATCCAGAGATAAAGAAATTCATCGTCCATCACGACTCTAACGAAATATAGCAGGCAATAAGATACACAGATCTTCGTTATCTCGTTAACAAATACATTTAAAATAAGGTGATACATTGACATTTTATATACACCAGAAAGTGCCTGCTGCTAGAAAATGTGCAACATTTAATAAAACGCATGCACTTCTCAATCATAAATAAACGCATCTTGTAACACCGCTGAACAGGTCCAATCTCACACGAGAAAAGAGAAAAAAAATGTGACTGAAGCCCATGAAATAATAGTTTGACAACAGGGAAAAATGTGGAAAAATATTATGACTGTGTATTTATAAAATAGAATCAAAAGACTCAAAAGTGAATACTGATAAACCATAACTTGAGTGCCGGGTGCTTTTAAATTAAACATGGTTTTAGAGTAAAATATATCCAGATAAAGCGAGTTTGGCCATAAAAGAAATGCTGTAAACGCATCAAATATGAAAATAAAATCGGTATGGTTCGTAAATCGTAATAAAGATAGCACATAAATAATCTAACGATTCTTTTTCTAACAATTTTTCTACATTGCACTACAAAAATATTCTGTATTGTAGTGTTTCTTCATTTAAAATGACAACTTTTCCATTCAAAAATCAGCTGTCAGCAGACCTAAATCTACATGAAAAACACATCAGTTCCATATCGAGATAAATAATGCATCCGCCGCTTGCACCAGAATTTATTAAACTAGATCTAAGGAACGATATAATGTATGTATACACAATACTTTTCAAAAAAATAAAAATTACCTAATAAATGAATATATAATATTGTATGTCCATCGCGAAAGTTTCAAAATATGATGAAACAACGCACAGGATCAATACATTTATAAATATTATAATGCGACTAACATTATATATCCATCACACCACAAGTTCAAAAGTTCTCAAGAGAGTCCCACCATTAAGTGTCCCTCCAAAGGTAGTGTCCCTCCAATATAGGGACACTGTCCCCCCATAGGGACAGTGTCCCTCCAATATAGGGACAGTGTCCCCCTAATAGGGACAGTGTCCCTCCAATAGGGACAGTATCCCCCCATTGGGAAGAGGATTGTCCCCCAATAGGGACAATGTCCCCCAATAGGGGCAGTGTTCCCCCAATAGGGACAATGTCCCCCTCATGGGAAGGGGAGTGTCCCCATTGGAGGCAGATCGAGCGCGGGGGTCGGGTCCTTCAACCGAAGATGTTGTTGGTGTACCCGCCTGGAGGAGGTCGTTTGAAGGGCTCCTTGTCAGGGGTGCGGGGGATGGGCGTGTAGTTCCTGGTCTTGACGGTCCGCGGCGAGAAACACTGGAAATAGAGTGGTGTTAGTGGGGAAATAGAGTGGTGTAAGGTGCATGTAACGTTCGTCGGTCGATCGAATGGAATTGGTCGATCGATCAACTTCATTTGATCGACTGATGTGTTTTTAATAAAAATCTTTAAGCTAGTAGGGAAATAACTAAATATTGCTCATTTAAACACGATTTAAGTCAACAGGGAGCATTAAAACACATCATTCGTTCAAATGGAGTTGATCGATCGACCAATTCCATTCGATCGACCGACGAACGTTACGGGCGCCTTAGTGTGAGAAACACTGGAAATAGAGTGGTGTTAGTGGGGAAATAGAGTGGTGTAAGTGTGAGAAACACTGGAAATTGAGTGATATGAGCAATCAGCAAGGTAAAAAAGAAGTATAATTATGGTGTGCTTCCATTAGCTCTGACAATAAATCTAAGGTCAGTTTTCTGTCACCACTTAAAATCGTCTTTCCCTAAAAGAAGCTATTTAATAACCCCCTTAATTATTAACAAAACTTATTGCCGGAAGGGCACTCCTCACCTGGTCTTGAGTGACGTGTTCGTGCTGCGCGAAGGGAGTCGTGGGTCGGTAGCTGTTATTCTCTCCGTTCGTTACGGGTCCGTCATGCGTGGCGTACGGTGATCTGGAGTAACGCTGACTGAAATGAACTCAACATTTGAAAATATACCGTACGTGGGTTTGGATTATTTGTGTAGTGCTCAACAGACAACTTGCAGTTGGTATGTGATCAGCAAACCCCATCGCAACACCGTATCAGCAATCCAGCATTCTTCATGGATAAGCTACATTGAGAGTAGGAATATAGCAAGAACTTCTTACCCATGATGTAGCACATATAGGTTCCTTTGTCAGTCAAAAACTTGCTAATTGATCAAATGGTCAAATTTTAATTAAATGAAATCTGCATTTGAAGCGTGTTTTCTTCTCATAATTATAATCACAAAGTGGTGCTAGGAGTTGTAATACTTTCCCATAATAAATAATAAGATGCTTAATGAATTATTCGTAGAGAAGAAAATAAGATCAAACATTTAGATTTAATCGTTTTCCTTTGAAGCTTTCACGTTGATTATCCTTTTGATGCGTACATTATGTAATGATGTTGATTATTAATAAACGTGGAATGAAATTACAATGGGAATTAAACTTAAAGCTTTAAAGCAACGATTGGCATAGTTCCCAGCAAAATCGAGCACATATTCGATCAAGGTGGCATTCCATCAAGGTGCGTTGGCATTTGCTTGTGCCTGGCATTCCCTTGTGCCTGGACCGGAAAAGCTTTTGAATCCTGTTTCAGAAACGGGATTTAAAGCATTTGCTTGCGAAAGTTTTTGTACTGCCACGATGCTCCAGAAGAAATATATCATAATATGAATGATAATTCAAATGATCTTTAATCATAAATCAATAGCGATATAAATTGACGATCTAAAGATGTATTAGTCATCATTTGTCAAGAACAGCTCATATATATTGGAATATGAGACTCTTTTGCATCTTACATAAAATGTTCGAATTCAAAGGATGATCTGAGAATAAATATGATTCATGCATGAGGAATCTGACTTTGAATGGGCTTTGTAGCATTGCTCATGCATGTACAGCTAGATCGAAAAGACACGCAAAACCCGTAAGAATCTTATATTCAATGCTTAAAGAACATTAATCATCGTTGAATCATCTCATTTGATCTGGAAAATATAGAACTCACAGCCATTATAAACGGTGGAACAGCGAAGCTTGCACATTCGTGTTATTGCATCATAGCTTGACAAAATCAAGCATCCTTATCATTAGAAATATTAACTAAAACATAGCAGGGAGGGATAAAAATGTAAACTTCGAGCACAGCCAAGACCGAAAATTCATCATCGTCAAAAATTGAAATTTTCAAATCAATATATATAAATAGATATCAAAATAACTCACTTTCCAATGCCGTTAGGGATGCGTCTCCTTGTTTCTTTGGGAGGAGTAAAGTCGAACACAGAGGACTGCTGCTTGTTCCTTCTGGCACTGGCTGGTCTCACGAACTCTATTGAGTCACGGTTGTGAACCTGAGGTTATGAGGTTAAATCATCCAATTGAAATCATTCCCTTTATTGAACTGGTCAAGTGATGGCTTTGGATTGCCTATTTTTTCGGGCTCAGGCTCATACATAGATGGGATGGGACCCAATTGGAGCAAAATATTCAAATCCAGTTCGCAACCAAAGCACGACAGTTCCAATTCTTTCAAAGAAATCCAAGTAGCCCCACCCCACAAACCTGAGAGCTCTTTGATCCAGCGTAGGTCTCCTTGACAGGGGTCTCCTCCTTGATCTTCTGTGCCCTCTTCTTGGGGGGCGTACCCTCGGCGGAGGTGTTGAGTGTCTCAGACATCGTGTCTTGAGGGGTGTTCACGTACCTGGGCGAGGGGGGATTAGTAATAGGGGGGGTAGTGGAGTGGGAAAAGAGGAGGTTAGTGGAGTGGGAAAGGAGGGGTTGAGGGAGTGGGAAAGGAGGAGGTTGGCTGTGAGGGGGTTGGTTGTGTTGTGAGTGGTTAGTGTAGGAGGAGGTTGAGTTAGTTGCCATTTGTGTCGAAGAGGGTTTTTTGAAAAGGAGCGATGGGCCAGTGGGAAGTGTGTTTGGAGAAAGAATAATTTTTGAGCTGTAGTCTAGATTCTTTGAGAATTTTTCAATATTTTCAAATGCATTTTTATTTCTTGTTCAACCGTGCTTTTTTCAATTGCTATAATGATAAAGGAACGATGAAGGGAATGAGCGATTCAACGTACGACACTTTCCTATCTGGATCCACACTTGGCAGGGGCAAATCATCGATATGCATGACCTCGTCGACTGTAGATTCTACACCCATATTCTATGATTCTCAAATTTACACAGAGGGTTTAGTTAAACTTGAAATCACAAAGGCCCATCAAGGGATTTAATGCCGTATCAATAAACAGCCCATGATTTTAACAGATTGAAACAAAAGATTGGCTAAATGGAAGGATAAACTTCCATTTTTTGAAGTTGTTGAGCAAAGAGCAATAAAATTAGATTCTGATGAAATCCACCAGAAATTGTCTAAAACACACTTTTCATGAAAATTAGGTTTGCGTCCCATTTTTTCATGAAAACAATACTGCATTCAATCCTTTCACTATTTTTGAGCCACTGAGAATCCAGATCGACTATCTGGTATTTATAGCCACACACCTTGATAAAACATAAAACCTGAACGATTATTATCTATGCTCCAAATCATCTATAATATCAATGACCTGTAGACACAAGTTGAGAAATCCTTGCAGACGAGAATGGGTGTTATAAATAACCGGTCACAAATTATATATCGTTTCTGGGTGGCGAGAAGGAATGCAAACCAGCACCTTTAACAATTATTATTAACAGTAACAGTGTGATGATATAACAATTTTCTAAAAATAGGCTGCAGAATTAGGATGCGAAGAATTTAGAATTGAAATAAATCAGTAAAATGATTAAACTTTATTTAGGCATTATCATGACTGAAATTTTTCAAAACATCATTTTCGAATCATGAAGTCAAAAAATTAAAACAAAATCTCAGGAATGCTAAAAAAGACAACAAAAACCGCTTCATTGATGCAGATATAGCTCTCAAAAACACTCGGAGCTGTCGCTGGAGATTTAGCTAACGTGTAGCTGTGTTTTTCTATGTGGTAGTACTTTACTGAGGGACATCACTAAATCTCATGAACTGTACATTAATTTGTACGATGTACACAATTTAAACGGGGGTGATAGAAATATACACCCGGTATGAAACTTAAACACTTATAGTTGCGAAAACAATCAACGAATTTCAAGCATGAATTATTATCTCACTACCGAGTACAAAGAAATTGTCAAATAATTTTCTATAAATTCTTTATTCATATTATGGATGATCATTATCACTCAGGCATGTTAATGAACTGGAAAAGCGCTTACGTGGATATTTGATACAATGGACAAAAGTAAAGTTCATTGGTGCTCAACTGAAACCATTTGTTTAAAAATATCTCCTATCTAATTATCTATCAATTAGAACACATCTCTGAACACGTTCATCATAAATTATTATTTGAAATTTCGCATAGCATTTGTCGGTTTTAACAACAGCGTATAATTGTGGACTAATCCAACACATGGTTTAGTGTTTATCGGCACGTTCAAAACACTCAATAAACGCAGGGTCGCCAGAAATGGTAGTTTAAAGTGATCAAAGGAGCCAGGGGGATACATCACAAACTCTAATGCAAAGTTTAGGGTGATGTATATCAAAGAAGAGAATAAACCAGCAGGGGATATATCGCAGACTCGGAGTCAGATGCAAAGTTGAGGGTTATATCATGTAACTCAAAGATATGAGAAAGACACGTGAAGCGTGCACCAGCAGATATCCCTGGATCAGAGAGTAGGTGGCAAGTCCTACTATCCTAATAGTAGGATCCGATAGTAGGTGGCAAACACATTATGTTTTGTAAGGGCTCATTATATGCAGGAATATCCCCGTCATTACATCTGTTGTGCCACGCATGATCAGGCAATGTAACAATAAAATACTAAGTGTCACGTTTTGTACAAACATAAAACCAAAACGTGATATATCGGTCCAGATAGTGTGTGTAGCTGATTTAGAGAAAGTGCGACATTTGACCCCCCGACATTACATCCCCCGACAGTACATCCCCCGACATTACATCCCCCGACACTTGACCCCCTGTGGTTTATAAAATCTGATAGACAGGAAGCTGTCAGCAGAAGATCTGGAGTAGGTCTGGAGGAGGTTCTGGATCCTGTAGTTCCTCCTTCTTTCCAGGGCAGATGGCTTGAACACGTCTCCTCTGGTTACACGGAACATCTTGGTTCAGGAGAGGTTCTGCTGCGTCTGGAGTGTCTTGAGAAGGTTCCACATGGAGGAGTGGTGGCCTCATAGCAAGGAGTTTAAGGAGTGGTGAAAGGAGTCAAGGGCGTTGGTGGTGCGGGCAGATCCAGCCGAAGCTAGAGAGGGACTCGAAGGAAGCCACAACATCCGCAACAGGGAGGAACACTCTGGAACAGTAAATCCAATATTTTATCCGTGGACAGTGTAGAGGTGGGTCTCCCGCTTGGGAGCTGCTTTGAAGGTCCCATCACCACACCATGCACAGACTGACAGAGTCGTTCACTTTCCAGTATGTCAGGAGAGTTGCTGGGGTGTGGAGGGAAGGCATGGCAGGAGGGGTTGACGAGGAAGGAGCTGTTTAAGAATATGAGGGAGCAGGCTGAAGGGAGGGGAGGTTCGAGGAGCTGTTCAATCGAGGAGGGTTCATTTTGTTTGACACTACGTCCTCAGCTCAGTCGATGGTGACACCTGAACCCCCGTTCCCAAGTACAGTTGCATGGGAGTTTACTGTGCATAGATGTCGGGGGTCGAAATGTCGCACTTAAACACCTTGGTTAAGCCGCCTATCAGTGCGTTTGATTTATGTTTATTCATCGGGGAATGCAATGTCGGGGGGTCAAATGTCGCAGCAATCGTCGAACTGCGACGTTTGACCCCCGCTATAGATTTACATACTTTTGTGATGTCGGGGGATGTAGTGTCGGGGGATGTAATGTCGGGGGATGTAATGTCGGGGGGTCAAGTGTCCCTTTACCGATTTAGATACTACCACCACAAGTAATGATATGGTTAAAAAGGTGAGTCCAGTTTGAAATTCCGTTACCAAAACGTGGAAAAAACTACAAAATTTGTGGCAGGAATTGTATTGAATACAAACTATAAAGTTTGAGTAGGTGCTCAGTGCGTATGGTCGCATTAGCCACCACTAATAACATTGGAACCACTTGAAATATGACATATTTTTGTATAAATATGCACTTTTCTCTCCTCGGAAAATGCTCCAAGACAGAGGACTATACATTTGGTAACGGTTTGTCTTAAAATACAGCGAAAATAGAAAGAACTGGTCAGCTATCCGATAGGGGCGGTTTTTGAAAAAAGAAAGAAAAAGCAAAACAAAACAAAACAATTCAGAGGGTGGCCATTTCGAAATTAAACGAATAAACGCAACAAAATATAAGAAAATAATTCCAGGGACTCAGTTCAAAATTTACAACATTCAACACACACATCATTAAATCACTTAAACATTATTATCAAAGTTTGTTTAGTTTAATCTTTAGAGAGAGAATCAACAGCAAGCCGTGAATTCACATCTGATGTCGCGGATGAATATTATAATGAGAATTATCACTTAGCTAGAAACTTAGACGAATTTAAGTGTATGCCATTTCTTATGCTGTATTTTGTAAGGTAAGCAAGTATTTGAGGAATAAGTGAAATTAATATTTTTCTTTTTAATAACTTTCAATTGGACGGAATTGGACAAGTGACAAAGGACAACATCCACCAAAATTCAGAGAATGTTTTGCAAACGCTACCGTAAATCACCAAAAAAACCACAAACAATTCTAATTACTTGTCGAATATACACATAAAATCCTATTATAAACCTGGCAAGATGTTTATCTAATATAAATACGCAGATACACACAGATCTAGAATACAGATAGAGTCTGAGTTTGGAGATCATAAAGCTCTCGTACTGATGATCAGAGAATCCCGAACTTCAGATCTGTGTAATACACACAAGAGGGAAGGATCTCAGTGAGAAACAGATTTTAGTGAGATACGGAGAGAGAGACGAATGTGAAAGTTACAAAACATGCGAACCATCCTGTTACAGGACGTATACGGAGAATAGGTGGTTCATCGTCATCAAGCGACTATACTAAATTGTAATAATGACGTTATTTTATCCGAATTGTGCATGAAATTTAAATAATGGGATCCTAGAATATCTCTACATCAGTAGATTGGGTATGTCAATTGGTCTGTATAGCTGTATAGGCATATTCTTGTGTAATGTGCAATGCATAAATCATGGTATCTATGTCTTTATCTCTGTATGTCTGTGTTCATTTGTACGTCTGTGTTTATTTGTCTATCTGAGATACATATCCAGTGTCCTTTAATGAGCAGTTCACTTCTATTTAACACATTATATACCGGGCAATTTCATGATTACTTAAAGATACAGAGGCTCTACTTCTATAATAATCAATTATTCACACAAAACAGACTAATGAGAATAACGGTATGTCCTGCCTCTCAACCATTGCTCAGGGATACACAAGGTAGGGGAAAGAGGAATTAGGCCCTTGAAATCACTAGTCCACAATTTAAACATATTAAAGGGTTGTTTATATTGCATAGCATGAATTTTAATCATTAGATAGTGTGCTGAAATTGGAAGGTCGAAATTTGACAGTCTTGAGGAAGTAAGACCCTCTAAAAGCGAACGTTAGCTTCAGGATTCATATAATGAGGAAACAAAATGTGGTTAGGAAGATTATTAGTCCTTAGCTAGCAGTATTTGATGAGGAAACATTTGAAATTTCGAAACAATTTCACCGCTCATTAGGGCCAGACTATCTTTTTCTTCCTGAGACAAATGGATGCATGGAATTATCAAAGCAGAGCAATTTTACCTCTAATTTGAGAGGATATAACGTTTAAAGTAATAGCTGGACCCGCAGAATATACCATGTTGGCGTCACCACTCCAACCTTGTAAGTTTACGACAGTGACGTCACTCTAATCTGCCTGTTTTCTGGGGACGGAGTACAGTCTCTGATTTGACGGTTAAGAGCCCCATTTCATGTTGAGCCATGTCCATTTCAAAGTGGTAAGAAATTCTCGTGAAATTAAAGTTATGAATGCAACTATAGGGGCCATTATTTGCAACTGTCTGAATGTTGCAATTATAAACGACTGCAATAGACGAGGTTCAGGGGTATAACAACCTTTTGCCTGGCCTAAGTAGGAGCTCGAAACCTTGATCACTAGCTCTTTAGCCTCTGAGTACGTCATATTAAGGAAAGCATACCAATGACCCCTGGCTGACCTCTGAGTGCTGAGCCCTAACTGACGCATGGCTGACCCCCTGGTGACCCTTACGTTACTATGGCTATATATGAGTTTCATACCTAAAGGCCTAGTAAAATGAACTAAAACGTGGAAAAAGGTAAAAGAGACAAAAGTCATTCTCACTTTCGTATATTAAACTTGATTTGTAAGCATGTTACAGATTTGGCATGTTTAAATGGAATACAGTTTCTGGTTTCATATGTCCAAGATTCAAAAAAGTGTTCAGCGAAAAATTTTGATTTAGATATTTTTAGTTGCACGATTCAAGAACTAAGAAAAATGACGTCGTAGCCAGTAGGTACATTGATCAGCTATCAGGAATGATTCAAGCATAACACTGATGATGCATTGCATATTATGATTTTCATAAAGAGCCATCAGCTCGAACCTCCAATGCTGTCACCCAATCAAATATCAGTCTGACCTACATATATATGAGCACACAAAGTAATAATCAAATGGTAGAAGTGCACAGGTTGTCTTGGAAACAGTACATGTCTCTGTGATAGATTAGACATTGAGAGCTCTGCTGGTCAAGCTAGAAAACTAGCTGTCTTGACGCCTCCTATTGAACATGTGAATCTTTGACAATGTCATCACTGTTAACTGCCACTTTTTGTAGCGTGCTACCTTTGATATGCTCGAGCAACGATCTCGCTACAAAAACATAATGCGGTAGGAACCGGTCAAAGGTGTTTACGAGCAACAATGGAACTTAATACTTATAAGAGGCGCGTTTTTCAAAGCTCAGAGGTTGTGAACGCGAGAAAGGGGCAATTAATGCTGGCAAAGACTCAGGATAATTTTGAAGGACAGAAGGAAAGTGTTTTTAGTGAAAGTTCATTGACACATACAAAAGCTCCATGGAGATTGAAGTTCAGGCTCATTACAAAGAAAGGTAAACAATAAACATGGCTCGTGACATATCTGTTTGACATTTGATGATGCATTCAAAGTCTTCGTTTGTTTCATAGATTTCTTTTTCGATTTCCACAGATTTGAAAATCTTTCGTATCATATTCAGCTGAATTAATAATCCTTAGCAATCAGCATCATTGAATAAAAGTACTGACTGTTACTAAATTAATAAATTTCTAAAAATACCCACCACATGATGGTACCTACTTAAACGCTGCTTAATGCTCACTCAACCACTCTAACCACTCTACTACATTCACAGCACCGGACAGTTGATTGGAAGTCAATGAGCTCTGTGACAGTGCATAGAAAGTTTGTTAAACTCTGTGTTGCTCCCACTCCTCTAATTTGTTGCTCCCACTCCTCTAATGGCTGTCACCCACATGGGAGGAGAAGATAAGGGGGAGGAGGAGGAGGAGGAGGTGGTCTCTTTCACAGCTGGTGGTATGTGTGTGTACAGAGTCGTTATACCTTGATAAGGGAGGCCCGGTAGTTTAGGAAAATAGCTCATATTTTAGCCATGTTAGATGGAGCTGAGGCAGGATTGGGAAAAAGATGCTAGAGGAGAATATTGAAGAAAGAATATCTGAGAAAGGAACGATGCCCACTGTTTGAGATTATGATTTTCATGGTAACAGGTTGAACAGAGTGTTCAACTGGGATTCAGAATTAAGATCTTAAGAGAGGGTGTGGAGTGTGAGAAGATCTGCCTTGAACAAGAGCTGAGAGCAGTTAAGTTTGAGGGGGAGGAGAGGTTAGAGAGGAGAGGTTAGAGGAGTTAGGGTTAATGGTTATGTAGAATTGAAGTAGAAGTCGAGAACGCTTCAATAGATGCCGCTGGCTCCCTAAGCCCTGATCCAGGTACGTTATATTGAAATGCGTGTACATAGTGAATGTTCGAATTATCGGCGCTATCTGAGGCCTGAGCTCTCGCTCCGATTCACGATCCAAGTACTGCAAATATAACCGATCATTGACAATCAAAGTACACGCATAATGACAGAACATAGAGCCGTATTACATGTGTTCAAATAATGAAATATATAAATACATTTCATGTAGTACCCACACACACATGGCTCAATGACGTGCATGCCCCCGACCTTTTTTTTCGAATGTTGTCCTGAAATTGCGCAGAACCGCGTTCGTTTAATGGGATGTAAGTATTTTGTAAGAATTTTCGTAAGATTCGAGGCTCGTTCTATATTTATCCGTCTATAAAAAGTAGTTTATATCGGGATATGAAAACTAAAAGATATTGCCAAACCAATGAACTGCAATAATAATTGCACGTAACTGCATGCTGTTCTATTGCAGGTAAACATACACCCATTTTTTGTAGGGAAAGCGAATGAGAAAACTTCATAAATCAAGCTACCTACATATTATGGCTCTTGCCGTCGAAGATTCCAGATAACAAACATATTTCATCACCTGGGCCCTGAAAATCAGTCGGAATTTCAATTCTGGAATAAATATAGGTTATCGGGTCATGGCATCGGATAATCATGAACGTAAACACACTAAACATCGACTGTAAGCCCTGACGGCGCTTTTTAACTTGATGGTTATTTCAGTTAGCTGCAGTAGATAATCGAGTATGGACTGGATAAATGCACGGCTTAAATTCTCAGATTAGGGATATATGCAGCAATTATTGACGATGTCAAAAACACGCAAACAACCTCTTTATCAATCCAACTCTAAGAGAACTCAGTAGTTTCGATTTCATCAAAAGATACGTGAAACTTAATGGAATCTAGAACTCGACCAACCAAATCTCTCGTGCCACAAACGGCCCAAACCAATTATCATTAATGTCAGCGTCCCGTATAATAGATGATTGATCTATACAGCACGCATATTTATAAAGTCCATTAACCCCATATGACGAAATACTCAGACCGACACACAACACAAAATGTATCAAGACAATAAAAACCATTACTGATAAAAGCAAGCTACTCGCTCAATGGCGAGAAAGTGTATGCAGCCCACCCATGTAGCCGCTGAGTAGGGTCGCACAGAAGAAATATGCAGCTGAGAGTGACGTCATTATCAGGCGATATAATGGTAAATTAATGACGATGAAGAGGTCTATTTTTCGAGAACAGTCGCTCGAGTAGCGTGTATATATAGCTGAGTATCAAGTGTGATATATATTATCAACAGGACCACAAATGTCACACATTTAATTCATCTCGGAATATTGTCATCATGATCTGAAGGAAGGAGAGGGAGGGGGTCGAGCAATATTCCGAATATATGACATCACTCCACCGGAAAGTCATTATATGCAATCATGCTTATGAGAATGATAATATTTTAATGGAAAAATATTAGAGAAAACTATAACGGAAATTTGAATTGTGGTCTGAAGATTTGGGAGGTGGTTGATAGCTATACTATCTCAAAGCACAGAGTGATCATAAAATATGAGACTAAAATTGACAGATTAGTTGGGCAGGAGACTGAGTGATTATATTCAGTTCTTCATTATGATGAATTATCATGGATCAATTTTATGCAATCTGAATAATTTTAGAATCACGGGTCACTGGATCTAGATCACTTCAGTCTTGATAAAGAAACACGACGAATGGAGGCAACGTGCGGCACTAAACCAGGCAACATGTGGCACTAAACCAGGCAACATGTGGTACTAAACCAGGCAACATGTGGCACTAAGCCAGGCAGCATGTGGCACTAAACCAGACAACATGTGGCACTAAACCAGGCAACATGTGGCACTAAACCAGGCAACGTGTGGCACTAAACCAGGCAACTTGTGGCACTAAACCAGGCAACTTGTGGCACTAAACCAGGCAACATGTGGCACTAAACCAGGCAACGTGTGGCACTAAACCAGGCAACGTGTGGCACTAAACCAGGCAACGTGTGGCACTAAACCAGGCAACATGTGGCACTAAACCAGGCTACGTGTGGCACTAAACCAGGCAACGTGTGGCACTAAACCAGGCCACTCTCTCGACTCACTATATACCAGCTCGAGGAAGGAGGCGGTGGTGGTGGTGCGATGCTATAAAACACGCTAACAGCACATTATTATGATTGACAGAGCAGCATGGTGGTGGATCTGTCATTATGCCTAATACGGGAGGGCAGGGAGGACCAAGCGACAATGCCACCGAAATATTATGAAAGTAGTAAATATATGCAACAGCGGCTTCTGTGACCATATTAGGGCCGTGGTTAAAAACTTGGGGAGGAAGTGTGAAGATGGTGAAACCTGGGCTGCGTTTTTATATCAAGAAATTCAAGCTGGTTACGGCGATAGAATATTGAAACGCGGGATGATTCAGCTCATTTAAAAGTAATCGTGCGTGAGCAGTGAAGAGTAGAGAAGAATGAAGTCTGCAGCTAATTTAAAGCGCAGAGATTAGGTTTATATCCCAGCGCCGTGAGATTAAGAAAATTCTAGAAATTATCCCAGAGATTGTCCAGGGTCATTACTTCAGTACTTTGAGAAGAGTTTGATCATGTCGAGAAGTACAAGCAGCTGAGTGGAGGACGGCAGGTGGACTCCAGGGAGAGAGAGATTGTAGGTTCGTGGAAGAAAACTTCAGAAATACATGAATATAATATAGGCATTTATTAGTCGTAAATGCTCCATGCTAAACTAGGAAAATGACGGAATTCAGAACGATTTATTGCTGTGGACGACCATTCAAAGCAGTCTGATAATGCAATGTATTATAATTATGTATGAGTGAGCGTGATTTGTCTACTGTTAGAGTTTACGTGTTCACATTAAAAGATGGGTCAATAGGGAATGACTATCTACAATGTCAACAATAGTTCAGGAATGGCCTTAAAATTGACAAATCCTTAAAACCATATTCATCACGAAATCACCCATAGTTCATACACGATTCATATGAAGTTCAACAAAAATTGGTTAAATCTATTTCATATCAATTCATTTCACGTCTATTCATTTGCGTCAATTTTACCCAATTCAAAGGCTATCGGTCAACGGTCTCACCAAATGACTCAAATCAACCATGCCTGCGAAGTCACATAAATCGTTTGTCATTTGCCACACGAGCTGCTTATGACAGAAGTGAAATACTGGAATCAGGAATTGTTCCGAACTTCCGAAGAAATGTATAGAATTCAGAGAATCATCAGTTCAAATCTTCCATCACATTTCATTGCCAACGTTGAAATGGCGATGAAACAGTTGGAGATGAAACATCTTTTTCTGATTGAAAAATGATAAAATTTAGTTAAAGGACGAGTAAAGCGAAATTTAAGGTATACAAAATATTTCATATTATGATAGGTATCATAATTAAAAGCACTTTAGTCAAAGTCCGATGTTTCTATTCACTTCCTACCGCACGCTATAGCTAAATCAAAGAGCAATTCTAGGCGCAAAATATGATGCAGTATGGTCCCCAGTATCAAATTACACCCTGAGTTCACTATGTAAACACAGTATATATTCCACTGTTTTTGACGGTTTTGATTGATTTTTTCTCGCCTCGATTACTAATTAGATGGATTTGTTGGTTTTTTATTATTGACTCATAGAATTGAGAATTCCACTAGACGAAGCAAAACAGTGTTTAACCACTCATATGGGATGGATAATTGTACCAAAACGCAAGATTAATAACATGCAAAATACATAACATGCAAGGTCGCGTGGATAGGAAGGGGACCAAATTCCGACATCAACTGCATGTTATGTATGATAAATATATGGAAGGGAATATCTCGTCTTGTAGGTGTGGTAGAATCTTCGTTTTTTAACGATTAGATTAGAGAATTGCCCTAGATTCTGTGTACAACGTCTCAGAACGATATTTGAACAAAATTTCTTTGCTTTACTCGTCCTTTAACGAAAAATGGAAAGAAAAAAATCAAAAAATCACGGATAGTTTTCGAGTTGATGAACTGCAAATTTAACCGTATGCTGAATTTTAGAAAACAGCTTCAAAAACGAACAATAACAAATTCTTAAAAGCAGCACTGAGTGGACTAAGTCAATGTGTGAGTCCTTCGAGTAAGTTACCTTCAAATCGTGACTATGTACTACTACATTACGTCACGCGCGATTAATCGGCAGATAGCAGTGACGTCATTATCATATCTTAGAATGGTAGATTAATGACACAAAAACCGCATATTTTTCCCGTACGATCAGCCGTATAAACCGAGTCCCCTGAGAGCTGTGCATTTACCGGTTACAAGTCACCAAGCTCTTAACCTTCGTTAATATATATAAAGTGGCAGGTTGTGAGTTAGCAGCACTAACGAATATAATGCTCATGTAAATGCGCGCACAAGCAATGGATGGCTCAACGTCATAGAGTCATACCTTGAACTATGATAATGACGTCATCTTAATTTACAAATGATATAATGCGTCAATTCCACGTGTAACACTGGCAGGCAAAGTACAAAAAACATAATATAATTCATATATAACTGATAACCTTTTACTCATAACCCCCACTCTCTCACTAGATTATTATTATTACTATTATTGCTGGATTCACTCCTACTCGCGTATGTACTAAAGCGTGTGGACACTGGTCTGTGTGTACTGCTACACACCACTCGCTCTTTGAGAGTGATGTCATTATCATGGGTTAGAATGGTGAGTTGATGACGTGTTTCAGCCCTCTTTTGGCGTGAGAGATAGGACGCTAGAACTGCGCGTCTTAATGTGGTGGACTTTAAACTGAGGGGGGCTGGGAGTAGGGCACGACACATTAGCCACATGTGGCACCTGTTCTGACTTCTGAGTGCTGACTACTGTACACTACTAAACCATGACAACTGTACATCATATGACAGCTCACTGGTACATATTGACCTCGGCCCCAGGGCCCTAGTGTAATGGCCTCGTGAAATGCAAGAGTGTTATGTCCTCGGCCTTCCTCGGCCCTCGTGCAATGAAAGAAGTAATGTCCTCGGCCTTACTCAGCCATCGTACAGTGCAAGAAAAGGACAATGGACATGGTATGTACACCATTCTTTGGGAGTGAGCATTCAGCATGCCAGCAGTATACATCATATTCCTGGTTCAGAGTTGGAAAACTACCATTTATCTATCATTCAGATTCCCAGTTCAGAAGAAGGTTCTAGAGCCAACTTTAATTTCTAAATCTATTACAGAAGCTTCCATTTATGATTTAGATGTGTTCGAGAATCCGTAAACTAGTAACTGGCTTGCTAAATAAGAATATCAACTTTCATATCTTTATAAGATGGTTGAAATATAAAAAGTGATACGAGAGATAGGTGGATACATCCGGTAGTTAGAATACAATATTTCGCATGGTCAATCAGAGAGAGCGTTAGCCGGATCAAAACTAAGCGGAAATAACTAAACAAGTCCTATAAGTCCTCACTACAACGAAATATAAGCTAATACTTGGACTATAACATATTCCCACAACAGCAGCAGCAGCAGTCCAAACACACGCAGCATAAGCCACTGAGCATGAGCCGTCTAATATATTATGTGATCCTAAGCTCTGCATTATATCATGATTAACTGTTTCCACCCAGTCTTCAGTCCAGGGTACGTTACAATTAAAAAGTTTGAGCGGGAAGAAGAGATAAGTTCACGGTAACAAATCACCAACTTAAATCATGATAATTACGTCACTCATATTCGTCTGTTAGTTTTGGTCGACAATTATCCAGGATTAACTAAATTTAGGCCGAGATAATCTCAAAGAAGGGAGGATCAAAAGGAAACAAAGATATTTTATGAACATAATTAACTGCATGAAAATTGCAATTTCTAGCTGACACACTGGGTTATATTCAGAGCCCGAAAGTCCCACATAAACAAAAAGTGGACAAGGATGACGTCATTATCATAGTTAAGAGTGATAAATTGATGACGTTTCATCATCAACTTTTCGCGTTCCCGGATACGAAGTTATTTTAATTATAATCTCGTGACAGAATTTAAGAGGTCTTTTGTATCTTGACGGATCCAACTCTTTACTTCTTAACCTTGCACAAGAGTAAACGTTTAGTTACCATGGTTAATTTTCGTTAATTTAAGACCAAAGAATATAGGAGAGACTTTGGTACTTTGCTACTAGGATACATAGGTCGTTGTGTGCTTAGTACGTCTCTGGAAGCTGGGATGAAGTGGTTAGGAAATTGTGGGAACTCTGTTCAAGCGGGAATTCAAATTATGAACTTAATACGAATCTTTCTTGCATCCATGTACAGATATGAGATATTGGAATGCTAAAAGCCCTTGAAGGGTTTGCGATCACAGAGATAGTTATTCATAATGCAGCTTACAAATGCAAAGCCGCTATTTGAATCTTTACGTTTATATTTTCCCAACCATCGGCTTTGAAGCATCTTTCCGCGAGGTAGAATGCTGGGATCATTGTACTTGCCACTTGACTTCTGTGGACTCAACTTATCAACGTCATTTTCTCATTTCATTGCGCGGTTCAACTGTTCAAGCACCAATTACCCAATTAATCTATTATCCAAGATTGCCAAGAACTCAAGAAGCATCATGATTACACTAGAACGCGGTTCAAGTAGGTACCCTATTACCCTATTATCCTAAGAAGCCTGATTCCTGTAGATCCAGGGTGCTACCTAATGTCAGATACAAGCATTGATGAAACGAGCTCGTTTTGGACAATAGAACTACAGAATCATGACATGATACAGCACCAATAATGGCACACTGCCTAATCATACCAGATTATCACGGGTTGAATTAAGACAAAACTATGAAATAAACTTCAAAGAATCGTCAATATGATAACGGCAATCAAATGTCATGAATTAAGCATAATAATTGACATTTAAATAGGTGTAAAATAGGACAATATAAGAATATTATATTTATGGAACGCGCATACACCCCATTACTCGGACACCTGCTGGACCTCCACAATAAGATAATTGATAGGTTAGCATGGGTTATAAACGCGCAGGACCCTCACGAACACTGCACGATGGATTGTGACGTCATTATCAAGGATTAAACTGGTGAATTGATGATGTAGACAAGTCTAGGGTATGCGATAGAAGGTTTGAGATAGAGTATGGAGAGTAATGATCTCTTCTACTGACCCTCTCCTCCTCTCCCTGTAGTTATATAGCTAGCCTGCTGCACAATATGTGGGATGGATACACCACGATTTGAACATGGCGTCTTCACGTCATCTTCCAATAGCAACTATATATCTATTAGTATATGTATTAAACATGTGTAGGGTTGGAGAGTACCGCGATATATCAAGGATTATTATATGATGTACTACATAAATACTTAAGTATATATGGTTTGGAGGTTTGGAGGAATAGGCTACCGTCCAGGTTTATGCAGAGTCCGGGGTACATAGGTAGACGCTGGACAGACTCTAGATAACCATTAACCACACGCAAAGATAACATACGTTATATTCTGCCACCAGTTAAGCATTCCTCATCATGATAATGATGTCATTATTAATCACCTATCGTATGGGTGGGTCTCCGAGATAAGCACGTGAGTTCCGTTTTGCTTCTTCCAAACCATCCACTAAACATTTACAAAACTGCTGCTGCTTGCTAGTACGTAATGATATTTATGCAGAAAAAGTAAAAACTCAGATAGTTATAAAATTCAGAGAATGACCATACTAAATCTGGCGATTAAGGATATTCTGGACCCATTCCTCCATTTGCATTTTAAACCTTTTTTACTTAAATTTCATGACAATGAGCTCCATGATTTCATGAATAAGCTGGACAATTAACTTCAATTCTATGGAAGTATGAGAATTAGAACGTCCACTTCACTCATACATTTCCCTGGTTTCTTACACGCCCATTCACCACATAGTACATGGTCCCTTTCACACTCAGATGAATCCACCGATTATACCCCACAATTAGTGCACCAACCTACGAATGCATCTAGTCATAAGCAGTTCCTTTACTTCACCATTAGAATTTAAAGCTTGCTGGGATTTAGCGTTTATGCTTGTGGAGCCTGGTATTATTGTCTTGGAGCGCTAGGTATAGACCTCGAGGACAAATAATAAATAATATGCAATTCGGCGCCATCAATTCACCATTTTAAGCTATGATAGTGACGTCACTATATTAATCACGTGGGTTGATTGTGTCCGAGCGATCTGGAGATTTGAGGAGGAATTAGTCACACTTAAATACTATTACCGCAAACTGCGGCGCTAAACATATGATCTGTGAAAAACACGTTATAGGCCTTTGTTTTAGATAAAAATATATTTTTAGCTGAATAAAGTAAAATAAAACGTTTTTATCTCACTAATTTACAAGACCAGCGAATCAAACCACGATAGCTACCATCAAAAAAAACTTGATCAATCTTTACAATCCTCACGAAGTCAACTGAACGACCGCAAGAAGTAAAAATACTGCTCCAACGAAACAAGATAAACAGGATGAGAAATAACCAATGTGGACTGAATTTAAAACAAAATGTAGCAAAGTATTATATATCCCGCAACAGTATGCTGATTAAAATAAATCACAATTATTATTACATACTGCCGAATATCAAGCATCAATTTTCCCACAAACTCTTCCCGTTCAAAACGTGCAACGTGCAAAACGTGTATAACTTGCAGGTCGAAACATATCACGGCAGAAGGGAATAAATTCTAAAATTTTCACGAATCATATCACAAAAGCTGAGCTCATAGCTCAATAGCAACGCTCTATACGGTGGTTTGTAGAAATAGGAAAATAGATAAATAGCCTAATACGTGAACCTAATTTTAAAGTACCTAATTATATGTAGCCTGTATTTAAACCACGGCTTTTAATAAGTACCAACCACAATGGTATGTTCCTGAGAATATTCAAGGTTTAAAAGTTGGTAACTGGCAGACAAATGGAACGCGGCAAAACCCTATTTTTCCTTGATTTTTCCTGATTCAAGTAGATAAAGTCTTTCCAGAATCGAAAAGGTCTCCCAAAATCAAAACGATGACGAAAGCAAAAGTTCCTTATTATAAGCTCCAGCTCCTATTGTGACTTTGTAAATTTCAAAATCCCATGTGGGACAATGTATCATGCGATAGAATTGTCGTGTTATTGTGTGGTCATTTCATTATCATTAATTGATGATTAAATTTTTAACTAAATCATGAAGCAGGATCATAAGCCTGTAAGATGGCATTTTTACGTCTCACCATGGAAACAAAAAATTTTTTTCTTTAGACATTGTTCAGTAAAATCCTTATCTAATTTGTTCCAGGATATTTGATTGGGCGCACCATGCAAACAAACAATTTCCATTGCACTTGCTCCACTACAAATGCATGATTACGGTGCTTGTGATTCTTTGATTGCATCCACAGTGAAAATTTAAATGCAGTACTCGTTCAAAGGTATTCACAATGTACATCCACAAGCATTTCAGATTAGATTCTTTTCAATGAAATATACAAGTTTGAATACAGTACTTTAAAACTTGTTTTGCTAGGAAACCACACTCGATATGCATGCTTGAAGGTGGTTGTATCAAGTAGAAACTATATCCTGCAACGAGAGATTTATATTATGTAACGAGCGAGTGACAGATAAAATAATATAAAAGCAACAATCAAGCAATTTGGAGGAGTCTCAATTCTAACGTGGCAGTGTTAATAATGTGGCGAAATTGTCACGTTAGTTTATTTCAACAAATCTACGATCAGAGCGATCCGGATGATAGACTAAATATCAAGAACGCATTGAAATTCCACAGTACGGTGGAGAATGGAAGTAGCAATAAAGTTGTTTAAAAGTATCGAATTTTTGAAAACATTTTTTCATGAAGCACAGCAAAACAACATTAGTGGGTAAATAAGTAAATACAGTGGAACATGAAATGAGAATTTAAAAATCAGTGAATACTATCATTATTATGCAGCAAAACCACGTGCAAAAGTCAAAACAGAAAAACCACCGACATATTAAAGTTTTTCACAGCAAATCAGCTGGTCTAAAATAAGCGACAAAACACATAACCACACTGCGCAGTACATCATTTATCTGACTAATCCCTGGAGCAATAATATAGACGCTCTGATTGGATGGTCACAATCCTATGTGGTTATAACGTGACTTTCTCAGCGAAATGTCATTAATGTGGGTACATATATATTATTTGAGGGGGAATGAGCTGCAAAAAGGACTTAGTCAGCAATTTGATATGCTTTCTATAACATTTACAATATATATACCATCTGATGACAAGACCCACACACGAGAGATGATGGGGGAGTAAATTACTTCTGGGAGAATTCCAAAGAATAATATCATCCAATAATAACTATAGATATATAGATTTAAATCAAACGGTCTGGATATCTTTATGACAAAAAATCAAATCGCAAAAATCAAAGTATCGACGAATCTTGAGAAAGTTCATCAATTTGTTTTCTTGAAAAGTTCTCAGGCACATACATAGGTATATAGTACTAGGACAACCACTATGACGTAAGGAGAAGAGAAAATTACATATTTCGATCTGTAACCTTACACCTAGCAACAGCCACCACTTGGATTTAGGGAAAAATAATAACACTTATGTTACTGGACAATTCGATTGTCCGTGATTAGAAGAAAAGGAGGATAGTCATTTTCATCAAGGAGTTCCGAGAACCTCGTGCCGACAAACATCCTTAAAATTACATTGCACACATGATAGGTCAAATATTGTCGAGCGTGGCAAATTGTCACAGGGAGAATAAACCAGTGGCACAGAACAGCGAATCATGATGTTCAAGAAAAGTATCGAATTATGTTATGTTAAACCAGGGTTAATAGACTGTTTCAACGGTCTAGAATACATTATGCGTGCTTGCAATGCATAACATCATCCATAATATGATTCTCGGATAATGTAAAACTCTTTTTCACGCCATCTTCAAGGTTAAAACATGCTTGTTTTAGCAAGGTAACGAATTTTAAAGTCAGTCATGTGAAGCATTACTCAGACGGCAGGCCTCTCGTATGCAACGAGGTGCATCCTTGAAAAACGTCACGAATCGTATGCATTGAATCAGACACTGACTCTTATTTTTATTCGAAGGCTGGGGGCAATATCCTAGGGGTTCAAGGAGAATCTTTTTCTAGGAAATATGGGTAAGAGACATCACTTTATTCATTACGGGCAATGGTTAAATTTGCATGGCATTGATATCCATTTTTTGCAAAACGGAGGTTCTCATATAGGCAGCTATATTCATCACTTCCAATCACTGTCATCTTGATGGAGACTTATCAAAATTATAATGTGCCTCAACCTAGTGTAACCCGAATTAGTATCCAAATTAGGTTTAACCTGGCGGTGTTTGCACCAATCGATTTGTCAGCAATTTAGAAGACCCAATCATTGAGATACAAGTATAACTTTGCCATTTATTGGGCTACAAATACATTTAAAAGAAATACATTTTAGAGTTTGGACTGCTTTAAACTATAGGTACTCTCGATTGGTACAATTATCCAACAGATCATTACTCTGGTAGTACCTACTTAAAACATTATGCAGTGTATTCCGGCTGGACTAAATAGTTGAGATGCGATAGAAATAAGAAAATGGTGCCATTTAGAACAATACCTACAATCGAACTGAGATGAAACTTTATAAAGGTCACGTCATAATCATAATGATTATGGAAGATGGGGATGATGCAATCCGCCGGCATCGATTCATTTCAAACCCCAAATTTCAGGAAGTCGTGATTAAAACAATGAATTATATGAATAGTTAATGAAGTCGGTTACATAATCTTGCTTACATAATTTAAATCATTATAGACCTGACTCTTCAATCCTCGGCGAACCTCAAAATTCTGAGCTTATATTGACGTACTTACTAGTAATTACTAGTAAAGAAGGTACTATAATATTGGTGAACAAAAGTTTGATACGCTTCAGACCACTTTTTAGTATTGAACATATCTCTGTTGGCAAATATCAATCAACTCGGTTAATAAGTCAGCAATTAGCAAAACTGAATTTGATAAATGTCCTGGAATGTAATTAATGAATAGCCGGAAATTTAATACTTTGATAATGTGCCAATTGATCTTGATTAGCAGCATATTAATGTTCTAATGCCTAGACTACAGCTCGTATTAATTGAGTTGAATATATGTGAATAGAATTATGAGTGAACTCGACACCGTCATTGTACCAGTGGCTGTCGAGTATCTGGCTCGAATGATACGTGAAACTGTGAAAGATGTGAACCGAGGATCTATATAGTTCAGAAAAGGGGTTATACAAGTCAATATGATGTTAGTACTCACGATGTGATTGATCTCACTGGAAGGATAACGATCGGACCAGCTACAGTTCCCATCTTGTTGAAGTTCGATCAAGCTATAATAAACGACGAAGATTTATCGATAGAAATGAATCGCTGATATTATCAGCTACGAATAAATACTAAATGCGTTTATCCAATGCGAAAACAACAAATTCCTACCAGAATGAGTTGGTGTGAAAATGCGCGGCGCTACGCTTAACTGGAGGTTATTCAAATCGCGCGCGCGATTATTTTTATGAAAACTCACTCCAAATATCAATATCTTGTCAGACGTTGTCTGACCCCTTCGCCTGAAATAATGGTCAGACAACGTCTGACAATCAATATCATTGTAATACAAGATGAGTGCAATGATACACCCAGTTTTCTTTATTGGAAAAAGTCGATTTTTAGTTTTACGCGCGCGCGGCGTAGCTCCTTGCGACGCGGACGCTTCCCCTTATTCCCCTTAAGTCGATAGGGTCAGGATTTTTTAGTTTTTACTTTTTAGCTTTAGGGTCCCGGTCAGGATTAAGGGTAGGGTTTTGGTTAGGGCAATAATTAGGTTAAGGATACAAAAAGATTAAAGTTTTGATTTGTGACACCAGACATCACTCAGCCAGAGTCATTCTCATATGGGACACATTGTTACCACATGTTACGTGTCCCTGTTTGTTCGCGCTTGCGCGCGCTTTTCGTAGAAAAGTCACAATTTTGCCTCTTCTCTGAAGAGGCGCGCTTGCGCGCGCAAAATAAGGCTCCGTAACATGGAGTAAGACACATTGTCAGGCCGCGTTGCCTGACCCCCTCGCGCGCGCGTTAAGCGTGCGCGCGCCACGACTCGTCGACTCAAATAAATTGAAATAATGGGTCTGACGACGTCAGACAAGGGACACATGCCGCAATGGGCCAAGCGCGCCAAACTTTAATGGCTTACGAACTATGGACCTGTTTTTGCGCGCACACCTTCGAATTCGATTTTCGAAGACGGTGCACGCGAGAATAAAACAGGCCCGTAGTTTAGACGATGTCATTTGTCAAGCCCGCCCATAGTACGTAATATAGCTTGGCAAGTTGTCTTCCTAAGCCCGCATAGGTGTGTGTACGCGCCGCGCGCTTCCCTGAGGAAGCGCGCCGCGCAACGCAGACAGGGATATACGTGTTTAGCAACAAGTTGTCTATCTTCCTAAGCCCGCATACGCGCGCGGCGCTTCCCTGAGGAAGCGCGCCGCGCAACGCAGACAGGGATATACGTGTTTAGCAACAAGTTGTCTATCTTCCTAAGCCCGCATAGGTGTGTACGCGCGCGGCGCTTCCCTGAGGAAGCGCGCCGCGCAACGCAGACAGGGATATACGTGTTTAGCAATTGTCTATCAAATCGATATAAAATCTTAGAGTTTTAGAGACTTCCGAGCTTCGTGGTTGCATCAGCGAGTCTGGTATCACCAGATAATTACTTGGCAATGGCACGCCACAATTAAAATTTCTTTTAGTTTTACTCGATGCATAGCTAAGAGAAATTGTGGCGTGCCACTGCCAAGTTTTCTGGTGATACACTGATAGCAGACCGGCAGACCCACTGATGCACCCACGAAGCTTGGAATCGAAGGGTCTATGATAATCAAATCATCGATAGACGACGTGCCATTGCCAAGCTAAAGCAATATGACCTATCTTGATCTAGAAGTTGATCAGCCACCCGACACAGCCCGTACGCTATCTCAATGATCCTAGCACGTGCAATTCATTTCTTCAAATTCAATTACACCTCATGAGGCCCCATAATCATCACGTATTCTCAATGCAATGCAATGAAAATCGCCAAAAGTGCGCCCAAATTGCACTTCCGGGTCAATAATGGTGTGTTTTGGGGCGTCAGGCGACCGGTCATTGACAAATCTCTTTGACTTTAATTTTATATGGGATTTTACCCTTTTCGCTCTATTTGTAACACTTTGAATTAAACACAGTATATAGTTACCTGATTTATTTTACCAGGCTGAAAATTAAATCAATGTGTTCACAATACTGAAATAAATAATAAAAATCCTCTTATCGTATGGTTTATTATTATTTAAGTTGAATGATAAATATTGGGTACAAATAAATTTGCTGTCTGATGTCAGCCCGACACGCACTGAAAGTGAATATCATTTAAATCTGATTCTGAAATTGTTATCTAGAAATATTTACAAACATATCCCATAATGCCTCCACAGCCAGACCATCTCATTCTCAAAGCGAAAAACAACGACTGAGTGTCTCAGACCATTATCTAAAAGTTCCTAAGCTTCGCTGGGGCGCCCTCTGCGGGGAGCTGAGCTAGGCGGTTCCTCTCCCACCGGCTCTCGGACCAGCTCCAACAACTTCTCCATCTTAGCGATCTCGTTTTCTCGAGAGTAGGTCTTTTCCTGCGACGAAAAGGAATTTAAATCTACCGCATTTCATTGAAAATATCTTTATTTCTTAACTATCAAACTGTTTCTGTCATTCCATTCCAGTCCCACGCTTAGATTATGAGAGGATGCAATATCAGAGGATATACTGGTCTTTAACCCCCTAAACCGCTTTCCTTGAGACATTTCCTCAGATTGGGACTGAGTTTCAGGGTTAGAGCGTTTCCCCTGTCATCTCCGACCAGCACGATTGGGTAATGCTCATTGAATATCAGGTGGTTAACTTTAGTTTTCTTGGTCTGCACCACTGAAAGAGATGGAGTTTGTGGTAAATGGGCGATGAAATAGTTGCAGAATCATGGACCATTCTAATAAACTGACAGTGTTATAGCAGGGCGTTTCCGTCACTTTCTTATTCTATTTATTCCAGAACGAGAAATCGGGGGAAAGCACTCCCGTATAGCATTAAAATCGTGGTACTGTGAAGGAATGACCAGTATTGGGACCCTTGTTTCCAAAGCAATCTGCAACCGGATTTCAAGAATGTAGAACTCCATTTTCAGAAAGTTTCCTCCTAACTACTCCTATCTAATATTCTCTTTAACTACTTAACTTAGTAACTAAGCTTGCTGACAGAGAGGTTCGTATTTCTCCACGCTGAGATCGAAGATGTGGACACACCCGTCGTCTCTCCACGCTCAGATCGAAGATATGCACACACCCGTCGTCTGTAACCGCTCCAAACACAGTGGAGGAGTAGGGCGACCACACCACGTCACCAACAGAGTTACCCAGGTCAAACGTGAACATCGGCTCACTGAAATGAGAGAACTGTTAGAGTTACACAGGTCAAACGTGAACATCGGCTCACTGAAAATGAAATGGGAAGACTGTTGGAGAAGTGCCATCAATTATCATAATAACATTTGAGTCTTGCAACAGCGAAAGAATGGACACCCGACCAGAGGAACAACCCGCAAATACAAAAAAAATCGGGTAAAAACAACCACATTGTTTCTCACATTATCAACGGCATATACCTGCAAGTATGATCCCAGATCTTGACAGTCCAATCCGCGCTGCAACTAGCAAAGACCTTAGGATGGAACTTGTTCCACCGTACCGCGTACACTGCCATCTGATGTGCGTTGTAAGTGTCCAGGAATTGGGAGCTGTAATGTTTGCTGCACTTGTGGATCTTACCCTCCTCCGTGCCCACCAGGAAGAGGTAGCTGGTGTCCTTGTGGAAGTCGAAACATGTCCCGCACGCTGCGGAGGGAGGGATGTCATATTTTCTAAAACCATTGATGTTAATAAGTTAAAGGTGAGCTAATTTTTGCCCATTTAAGGCGAAACATTTCAATTATCATCAGTCAAGATGTTTAGTTTGAACTTGAAGCGGAACATCTCATTTTCATTTCAATGCACGAAGATGGAAATGCAGAGAATTTTAAACAATACCTAAATCGAGTCCTCCGTTCTTTGGATCTGGCTCCATTCCCGGACTAAGCCTCAGCAGGATAATATCCGTGCTGTGCAACTCATTCTTGGCAAGAGTCCAACACGTCACCCTCCCATCACTGGACAGCGAATAAAACGTCATCTGGTTATCCAGGTCATTCTCCTGCCACTTGACCTGCCACACGGTATCCGTGTGTTTGCCGCAACTCGCTGACGAAATGTACTTGGGTTGCTGGGACTTGTTCCTCAGACTGTAGACTGCCACAGCTCCGTCGTAAAACCCGACAGCCAGGAGCCAGGGCTGCTCAGGGTGGAAGTCGAAACACATTACTCCGCTGTCTGTGGTGTAGGTGAACTCGGGGAAGGAGGGGTTCTTGAGCGAGTAGATGCAGATCATGCCGTTTCCTGAGAGATTTTAAACTTTTAAATGATATGATAAAGTTTAGACTCAGAAGCTTTCGAAAATCATGTGATTATCGTCGTGAGCTGAAAATGGAAGGTGGGAGTGTGCTTGTAAATATGAGTGATTTCAGGGGGGGGGGGGGAGATTGGATGTGAGTGTGTGTGAGCTGATGACGGGATTCTCACATACAATATAACCTTGCTTCAGGAAGTCGTAGCTGCCGTGCCCCACAGCGAACATATCCGTGTATTTAGTGCTGAACATGAGACAGGTCACCGCGCATTTCTTAGCTTTGTCTGATTTGAAGGGCCAGAGGGGCAGGAGGGTACCTTCGTTTCCTTTGAATTCGTCGGAGGCGTCTTCCCAGTATTTGAAATCCTGAGAACACAACATGCTGTTGAAATTGATGGCGATACGTCATGAAATATTAAAATTAAAGTAGTTACTTGGTTTAATGAAGAGCTTGAGTTGGGAGACATTTAAGGAGCACATTATTTAAGGTGGCAAATCAAAAACGAAATTCGACAAAAATTTTCTGTGGAAGAATCTAAATTCAAAGAAAAACGTGAAATAGTAATGCAGTTCGCCCCATCAACCTGTGCAATTTCATCGTGGGTGTTCTGGTTAACCATCCGCTCGATGATCTTGGCAGGTTTCCCAATTCTGTGGATCTCATCCGCAGAACCCACGGGGGTATCAGCCTGCTGAGCCCGCTGTGCGCCCTTCTTATCATCCTTACTGTCTCTCTTCGCCTGTTTGGGAAACGGAATATTCACAATTTCACCTCAAAACACAACCCCTAAATATTTCACCTCTGGTCGTGGTACAGGTTGCCAATTAGAGTCAGGTAAGAGAGACTAATTAGTGTCGTGACCTTCAGGTAAAATATCGCACAACCTTCGCCTGTTTCTCCTTGAGCTTCTCAAGTCGCTCCAGTTCCTCTGTGTACGCATCGTACATCTCCCACTGGTTGGCAGTGGCACAGAAGTTACCCCGGGGCGGGGGTTCCGTGGTGGTGCCGCGCTCCTGAAAGGGGTGGGGGGGTGTTAGGTGGGGAATGGGATTCCACCAGGATGGAATAGGGTTTAGGGGGAAAAGTTTTGGAAGAAAGGGAATGGGGTTAAAAGGAATAGCTTTGGTGTGAAAGGATGGGGCTAAAGTGAATAAGTTTGGTATCGTCGTTGTGACAAATGTGTGAGGATGAGTGAGTACGTTGGATATCTGATGGAATTGTAGGAAATGAAACCCAAGAATTTGCAGAATTTTGTTTAAAAATAATTGCCCAATATTTCCTTACCCTGTAAGGATTATTGAATGTCTGCGAAGCTCGCTCGCTGAAGTTGAACTGGTTTCTGAGCGTTGTTTCCTGAGGTTTGGCGACAGGAACTTCCTTGGGCTCGTCAGCGTCCTTTTCTTCCTGTGAGAAGGTAATAGATTTCGCGTTAAGCTGATAAAATTTAAATAAATTCTTTTAACTTTTTAAAATTCAATCGTTTTATAAGTTCTAAGAAAACATAATTTAGTGGTTTCACTCAATACTGAAACTTGAAGTTAAGATGGTGAACTATGGTGTTTAACTGAGGCGCCACCCAAATTTATTAGCAGAGGATGCAAATTTTAAAATATTATAAAAAATAAACGACAAACGTATATTATGTTTGACTATGACCATGAAATATTGAATAAATTCTGTTTGAGAATGACTCTCTGAGTACTTTAATCAGACAGAAATTAAAAATATGGGGCTGGGCCCAGATTTCAGAGCAACATGATTGAAAAGGTGGAGCATTCATGCGTAGAGAGAGAGAGAGAGAGAGAAACAAAACATCTAACATTTATAAAATCAATTGACTCTCAGCCAAATCATATTCAAGTTGAGAAATTCAGTAAAAGCCACAATCGATTTTCAGGATTTCGTGAATAAACCTGTGTCCTGTAACTTGGTCCATAATTTCAGAGTTTCCCTACCTTCTTCAGATTAAGCAGGACACGAGCAGAAAAAAGGGAGGGAAAAATCTATAATTTTTCAATTTACTGCTTGAAGTTGACGCAAAGGTGATCTCAGAATTCCAACCTATAATTTAGTAAATGAGTGATTTGGAAAGTAGGGATTGGTAATCAAGTGATTAGTATCCTCACCTCCTCTTCCTCCTCCTCCCCCTCGACTTCCAACTCCTCCTCCTCATCCTCCTCCACGGCCACATCACTCAGACTCTGCTCTGCAGGGGCATCTCCCAGCCCCATCCTGGCTAGCTGCCTCCTCCCCTCATCACTTTCCTTATGCAGCATGTTACCGTCCATTGTGAAGTGGACTGCTAGTTGGTTCACTCCCACCTTCATCTTGTAGCAGCAATCCTGGGGAATGTAAGGAGTTGAGTTTCAAGGATCTGGGGAATGTAGGGGTGGGGTCAGAGTTTAGAATTAGTTTCAAGAAGATCCAAGTAAATCATAGTGAACAGTGTGAACAAGTTATGTCAGAGTAAAGTGATGTCGGAGTAGAGTGGTGTCAAAGGAAAGTAATTTCAAACTAGAGTGGTGTTAAAGGAAAGTGATGCTAAAGTAAAGTGATATCAGAGTTAAGTGCTGTCAAAAGTAGAGTGGTGTCAAAGTAGAGTGGTGTCGAAGTAAACTGCTGTCAAAGTGAAGTGCTGTCAAAGTGAAGTGATTTCAAAGTGAAGTGATTTCGAAGTAATGTGACGACGAAGTAACGTGGTGTCAATGTAAAGTGGTGTCAAAGTATAATGATGTCAAGGTAAAATGGTGGTTAAGTATTTTCGATAACCCAGTTCGAGGCCTCTTTCTGGATTAACGCACCTTGAAGCTGTATCTGACAATGTTGTTGGGAGCATGGGGGTTGTTGGCAGTCAGAATCCGAGTAAACTCCTCCTTCAACTCCTCCGGAGTCAGATCCAACTGATCATCCGGCTTCATCAGGACTTTGGGCTGAAACATAGTGTCACTCATACGTCATAATACACGGGATCATCCCACACAGAGTGGCAGCAGACAGAAAGAGACGTTTGGTTTGGGGAGGCTCTTACAGAGGAACATGTTATATATCCATGCCAACAGCTAAATATTATGTAGGAGGATTTCAGCATAATGGGATAAATTGCTGAACATAATAATATGATTGTTGCTTGGTAACACAGCGTTTCGGCATAGTTTGGTAACACCTTCTCCTGTCTCCCTGATACTTGGAAAAGTAAAAGTATTTGATGGCGTGACGGGCGCATGTCAGGCCTGCCTGTGCTTAGCTCGGTTATGCAGAATTTCAGACTTATTGAGAGGCGGAAATTGACCCGGATATACTCCTAAACTCCAAAATATGCTAAACCGCTTGGTACAAGGAGCAGCGCATGACTTTAGACAGACTCTGAGTAAGATTTTACAGAAAACATAGACTTGGAGTGCCCATGTTTATAATTGAGTAATTGTTAAACGAAAACTTCGCAGGCTGTGAAAACTGTTGTATCGGAGAAAGGATATTCTCATGTCTATTGCTTTCAACTTTTCAATAAAATGTGTGAAAATTAGGGTCACGGCCAACAAGGCGGCAAGTCCAACTTGGACGCATTTCGTGTCTAGCCGAATTATTTTCCTGTTGCAACTTCCTATATCACAACTTCCTGCATGAAAATTCTCAATCTTTCTTTTAAAAATAAAATATGGGGATGGGAACAGAAAAAACAGAGCAATGCGATGGCAATCGCAGTTTGTTTATTTAACAAAAATCAAACCACTGTGAAACCCACAAAATAATTTTAAGTTATTCATATCGTGCCATAACGACAAATCCACATTTTAAAGCTGCGTACACACAAGATGGTGTACCATAGCAGCTGTTATTGTTGCCATTAGGGATCGTTCACATATTACGTAATCAAGTTTTGGCCGATTTTACCCCCCCCCCTCTCGTAATCAATTTTACAGTAGTTGTATTTGTTACAATAACATGTAACGTAATCATTCAAGATGGTATTGTGTGAACGATCCCTTATGACAGTGACACAGCGTTGCCATGGTATTGGTAACATGTAGACAGTAACGTTTAGAAGTTTAGAGAGATTGTTGGATTGTTCGAAAGAAACTTGCCAAGAATAAAACTGAAAATCTCTTTTACAGCCTTCCAAAGCTTTACAATTTGCAAATTTCAAGAAAATGTTGCCATTGCAAGAAATTAGAAGATAATCTCTGAATTATCCATTTTTTATGTTGCCAAGGTAACAGGGATCGTTTTCATGGTGAAGCTACGGTTGCTATGGCAACATTAAGTTAATGGTTGCTAAGGTAACGTTCAGATGTCATATTGATGGTAATGCTATTATGATAATATTTGGTTAACGGGTAGTTATCATCGTGGTAACGTACTGGTTGCTATGGAAACACTGTGGTTGCTATGACAACATTGAGGTTGCTTAATAGTTACATGGAGACAATGTTGCTTAACAGGAAATAGTTGGCATGGAACCTGGAGTAAGTTAGACGAAGACCCGTTATAAACGAAGAGGTTGCTCTGGCAACATTGTGGTTCGTATTGTAAAAAGGACACAATGTTGCTTAACAGGAAATAGTTGACATGGAACCTGGAGTAAGTTGGACGACGACCCGATAAAAAACAAAGTGGTTGTTATGGAAACATGGTGGTTGCTATGACAACATTGTGGTTGCTATAGTAACATGGAGACAATGTTGCTTAACAGGAAATGTTTGACATGGAACCTGGAGTAAGTTAGATGACGACCCAATAGAAGAACCACTTGTTCCTTGTGTTGGGGTTCTAGATATGAGACGATGTGATGCTCGGATGATTCGAGCCATACAGTACACCTTTGTAAAGCAGCTAGAGTTCAGTAACACGCAATTTTCTTTTTCTCTTTTATGTAAATTTTCAAAAAATCTCAAAAATTCATCAACCATTTTTGAATTTTTGAATTCTAGAGATGCAAACTCCTTTCATCGCTTCAAATTCAAAACGAGAAATTTAACCCAGAAACTGAGTTGAAGTACTTACGTCAGCTCCGGCAGACATCATGACTCCGAATATTATTTGTAGTTTTCAGTAAAATTAAAACAAATAAATCGCAGAAGACACAAAAAATACACGTATCCAGTAAACTAAATATTGTACACCAATACGGAGGCCCATATATGTTACGTTGCTATGACAACAAACAGTTTCATAACCTGCGCCACCTGCTATATATAACAAACGTGTGGGCCTAAGGACTCGCTATAACTGCTTAATAATAATAATAATAATAAATATATATAACTAACGGATAAACAGCATATATTAAAAGCTGAGGTATTATGATAAGTATAGGATGCGGGATGATTGAATATGCCCCTGAGTACCGTACATGCCAAATACCAACATATTGTTAGGTAATGGGTATGAAGCTCATGACAAACACAAGGAATTTACTTTTAGTGGCATTGTTAAGATAAAGTCGGCACGTGGGTGGAGGAATGTCTTGGGAATGTTTCAAGTGGGTGGAATCCATGCCATTACACACTTTTTCGAGCTAGTGGGGGCCAAGGCCCCCCCTAGATTTTTTCTAGGGGGGGCCTTTTGAAAACTACGGGAGCAAATTTTCATTTTCCATAGCCCTATAAGCACAATTTTGTGACTAAAATCATATTTTATTCATTAATTCAACTCTAAAACAATTTCAGGAAAATTTCTGTCTAAATGAACTAAATTTTCACTTCCTTTCTATGTTCAAATTTTGAGAAAATCTTATAAGATTTTTCTAGAGGGGCCTTTGAAAACTAGGGGGCTGGCCCCTAAGGGGTGTATTCAGATCTATTACAGGGGGCCACAGTTCCTCTTAAGCTCTCATTTCTGAATGAATCAGTAGCAGTATCTCTTATTGAGCTCAAGGGGATCGGGTATTAATAACTCTTATGACCCAGTTTTTGCCCAATTTTGTCCTGACCCAGTTTTGAGTTTTGGGATTTAGAGAATCAGGGGTGGGTAAGAATATTCGTACCTTGGGGCGAATAACTCTTAAGCACTCACCCGATAAGATGCAAGATACTAAATAAATGACAAGACGTAAAGTGTCAAATGATGACATATCTGGGATGATTGAATAGTCACACCTTACACCTTACTCAAATGATCACACCCAACAGAACACAAATATACCAGCAAAACGTACACACCACGTACCGATAGCAAGTACCGGTTCAATTTACAAGATCCGTGCGAGATCTTCCATACAAGTGTGCTTACTGTCACTGCATTCAATTAATCATCGCCAGTTAGAAAGTTTACTGCTCAGAATGACGTAAATATCATGTTAATGAATTTCGAACTAGAAACGTAAAATTTTCTATGTCTGAGCGTGCAGCCAAGGCCAGTCATATTTTCTATGAGAATAAAGCCTGTCTGAGGGGGGTCCTTAGACCTTACAGGAAAAAGTTCTAATTAAGGTGATCAGGGCCGTTGTTATGGTAACGAAAATATAATGTTGTGGATGTTGTCATGGTTTTGATAATGCTTGCTTTTATTGACCAAGGTGCGGAGTCCTATGTACTGGGCATTGTAAGGTGCCGTTGATTGAATAGCATGTGTGGTGAGAAGTTTCGGATTGGCCTAATTAATTATAGTATGATAATGCAATGGTGACAACTTATTTCATGGTAGGTGAGTCGAGAATTGAATTTGTTATTTTCGAAATTCGAATGGTTTCTCCGAGTGATGCCGTAGAATCTAAGATTACCAGACTTAAAGCAGTAAAGAATTAGATACGATAACTGTCGATTCTATTTTAATAGAATCATTTCAAAGATTTTTCTCTAAATCTTTGGAAGAATACCGAAATTTGTGATTATCATATTGCCTTTTTCAGAATTATCTGATACAGATTCTGAACGTGTCTGAATCGATTCTGAAAAAGCCTCTAATTATCAATTTGTTTGTGCTATCATTTGCGACGCTTGTTGGTGATAAATAGTTGCAAGAAAGCAGAACTGTGAACTGCTTCGTGCACATCAATTAACGAATTAACGATAAGTTATAAGTTCTCAGAAAAGTCAGGCATGTGAGCAAACATTTCAGTTTTGAGAAAAATAAGAGACACATCGCTCTATAGTCTCTAGTCTCTGAGCAATCTGACAAGCAAATGTACATAAAAACAAATAGGTATGATGAGAGTTTCAGTACTCAAAATCAGAGGGTAAGTTTTTATTTAATTGTAGGGTTGGATAGAGTTGGAAGTTTTGAGAATTGTTATCAAGTGAAAATATGTTCTTGTTTTTTCTCAACAGGTTCATAGTCAAACTTCTTCGGTTCCTCGTGCATGATAATCAACCTTTCTTGTATGGAAATCCTTATCCTTTGAAAGATTCTGCCCTTGATCCTGATAAAGTAGATGAGAGGAAAGATGCAAGAATTGAAGGTGCTCAGAAGCGTTGTTCCCACAAGGTAGATATAGAGATAGATGGACCAGTGAGTAGAAGTGACGGTTAGGATGGGATCAAACAGTCTCAGTTCATGGACCAGCAAGGAGTAGATCCACAGGATCATGTACGGGCCGTAGGAGAGGATGAAGGCTGCGGTGATGATGGTGATCGTGATGCTCGCTCGCCGCGAACTCCCCGTGTCCTGGAGGTGGGAGTCGGAGCGAGACAACTGCCGCTCCGCTGGAGACCGCGCAGCCACAGACAGGCGTGACAGCGTGCTGCGCACGAGCTCGCGTGAGGTCTCACGCAACCACTCACGCGAATTCTCACGCATGAGCAGCAGGTTGATGGCTTTGGTGCTGGGAGATTCACAGGACAGCTGATCGCCAGCTCCCTGCAGCGAATTCTCCCGAGAGAACCCGTTTTGCGTGGAAAGTTTTGAGATGGACGTACTGGAGCTCCGAGTGAACGCACGTGACCTGCCTCCAGAAATCATGTGATCTGATCCGAATGTCATGTGAGCACTGTAAGCGGTTTCAGAGACGTTATCTTGGATTTCGCTGCCAGAACTCTGTCGTAGCTTGTGTATGACCAGGACACAGCAGATGACAGTGATCACGAACGGAATGGTGATGGAGAGATTGATAAACAGTCTAATAACCCGAGGCGAGTAGTGCTCCGGTTTAATCTCCATGTAAAATGCACCAACGAACTCCACATACCGATAGTGAAATATCATCACCTTTATTACTTCAATCCCCCCCCATTCATTGATTTCGTCTTTCTGTTCGAATCCAGAAAAATCACTTACAAATACAAGATTATTAGAAAAACTCCATCAACAAGCTCTCTTTTACGAAAACATTTCACCATTTACCAAACACACAACAAAACCGTCTCTTACCCGATAGTGGTCGCCACTGTAGAATGGAAGGGCTGCAACTAGCAGAGGGATAAGCCAGGAGATCAAACTCAGGAAGAGAGCTCGGTTTATGGTCATCAGTCTCTTGCTGCTGAACACATAGTAGACCCCAATAAACCTGTAACAGTGAATAGATAGCTAATTGAATAATCATTGAAATTAGAAAAGAAACTTAACGACTCCGACAAAAACCATTTTGGCAGGATTAATGATAAAGATTCGTACGAAAAATAGTAAAATTGAATCAAGTGTTGAATTTTCGGCTCGTTCAAGATGAAACTTCCTTCAGAATAAAACAATTTTGAACAATATATGAGAATGATCTAAACCTTATGAAGCAGAGGTTAGAAGTCAGGTAGATGGAGAGAAGGGGTAGCAGAGTCGAGAGGTATCCGAATACATCACAGAATCTACCATAAACGTCCTTATCAGCAATGTCAAACTTCCTCCCACGGAGCTGGGGAAATGGAGAAATTGACGGAATAAATTCAGATGAGAATGGTTATCGGGTGAAAAATTACAATTTACAAATTACCAATTTCAAGAAAAAGCCCAGTCTCTGTCCTTGGATTCAGGACCTTCTGAGTTTGATAAGGTTTTGTATGAGGGAAAGTTCTAGAGTAAATTCTGAAGCAGTAAAATGGTATCTCTTACCAGAGCATAGCAGACAGGAGGAGCTTGAATAGCACATCCGATAAGATCGATAAAACAGAGCTGTAACATAATCACTGAAGTGGGGTTGATCTGTTTCTTCAGGACTTTGGAGAGGATGACGAACAGCATCATCGCATTGAATATCGTCCTGTGGGGAGGCATGCTGTAAGTTATAGTAGTTTGAATTTCTCTAAGTAGTTTGAATATTTTCTGATGTCATGCAGACAAATTGGAGCATTTGCATTGGGACTTGGAACTATCTTGAGTAAAATTTCAGATCATCAATTTTACGATAGAAATTAGTCAATATTCGACTAAGCTCACCCCAGCACACAGATGAAGAGGTATAGGTATCCGATAACATGGTCAGCTGTGGTATTGATCTTATGATCCATATCAGCAAGAGGTCTTCTTATTCTCTCTTCCTATAGCTTGGTAGTTAGCATAAATCCTGTAGTGTTAGGTTGGTTATTGATTTCGGTGGTATAGAAAATATTTGAAATATTCGAAAGATCTAATATAGAAACGAGAGCAAAACAAAAGGCGTAAAATACGAAGCATCAAAAATATCAGTAGAGCAATCAAACGATACTTCATATTTCGCAATCACAAATGTCAGTTCTCAGCAAAAGAGAAATAAAATGAAAATATTTTACTTTCAAATCAAGCGAGGCGTTTGCCACCAGAATGGAGAGAGAACACATTTCATTTTGTGGCAAGCTGTAAAAACAGATGCTGTTGATCCAACTTTCAGTTCGTGAACATGAACATTTGATTTACCTTAGCCCCTGGCCAATCACATACGAATCTGATTAATTGTGAGGGACGGGGGAAGAGGCAGCTTAGAATCAGATGCTCTCATCAGACACTATAATCTCACTGCGACTATGTTTGCAACATAACGAACTAAACGCTAATATTAGTGATGAAACAGTAACTTCCTCCTTGCTGCCACTTGGCTTAATGTAATATTATGATGACATTGAACAAAATCACAAATCATATAGTTGCAGAGCAAGGGGGCACACTGAACAGCGTGATCATTGATCACGATGATCACTGATCAATATTAAAGATGCATGTTGTATAGGAGCTGCTAGGTTGGGGTAGGCTTATCAATCAGACAAACCGTGATGCTGTCGCACCATCTTCAAACACAACTCACGCGACCTGACTCACGACATTCCCGCCCTGGCCAGGGCGGTAACCCCCCGCGGTAAAAAGAAAACTGGCCAGGGGTATAAGTTAGAGATTTGAGTGTCACAGGGTGATTCCCGCCCTGGCCAGGGCGGTAACCCCCCGCGGTAGAAGAAAAGACTGGCCAGGGTATATATTAGACAAACGAGTGTCACAGGGTGATATAATATTATAATATCATGATAATTAGGACCCAATTTAAAACGATGAGATCTCAAGAACGGAAAATTGTAGAGACATGATCGAGGTCAGGTTTTGTTGATCTAAGATGGAAGTTTGGCTTAGGCTATAAGAGAAGTTCTGGTGACGTCATTTTCCCGTCACTATGACGTCATCAACTTAGCGAATTTAAATTCTATTGCTTTTTTAGCGAAAATAGGCCATTTTCGAGCGCATTTTTCACAAAGAAGGAAAGGAGATAGCTGTCTGATTTTTCAGAATGATTTTTAGCAAATTTAAAGAGCTTTCAGAAAATCATATGGATCATTGGGCTATCTCGATTTTTTATCGAGATATACGCGATTTTCTAAGGTACGGTGAAAAATAAATTTCCAAATTATAGGACAAAACTTCAAACGAGTGAGATGTCAAGAACTGCGACTTATCTTGAGATGGGACTGGTCAAAGTATGTTGTACTAAGGCAGAATTGTCTTATAGGCTATATGGGAAGTTGGTTTGAACCTATTTGGGTGCTGTGATGACGTCATCAAAATCGCGTAAAACCACTAAAATAGCGTATTTTGCGATAGAACGCTATTTTGCGCTCCTTTGGACATCTCTAACTCAAAGAGTTTTCATCGGATTATGTTTTACTTTGATATGCAGCTTTTTTCCTTGGGATTTAGCTATAAAACGAGTTTCAGGGCGATCGGTCGTAGATTGTTGTCCTGCGAGGCTTCTAAAAATTGAACTGCAAATTGATTGAAATTATGTTTATGACAAAAATTTGTACCGTAGTCCTATTCTGTGATACGATGGTGAACTGATAATGGTTTCTCCATGTCTCGCAGTGAATAGGGATGGGAAATATACGATGGAATAGTAAAGCACGTGAGTTCACGCGTAATGTTTTAGGGAAATTAGGATTGGAATAAAATTGATATTCACACGGATTTTCGACATGATCACGTTGAAATGAGTTTAAATACGACTTATGCACGAAATTAGATCTGGTTGTTAGATTTCGCACGTGAGTTCACGAGGACCTTTTGTAGAAATATGATCTGAAGAAATTGATATTTACACGGATTTTCAATTTGATTATGTTGAAATGAGTTCAAATACAGACTATATAATGAAATTAGATCTGGTTGTTATATTTTGTTAATGCAGTTCACGGACGATTTGTAGAAATTAAGAAATATATCAATTCTATAATTTCAAGAAATAATCGTATTTTGGGACTTCGTCAGGTAAGCTGCGGGTTAATCTTATGTGTGGGCTAGTAACGTGGGTTGGGGACTTATGAAGGCAAGTTTCTGGTCCAAACTGCCTTTGGGTAAGTAAATGGGTTCAAACTACATACATCTGTCGATATCATTAAAAGTTGATTTGATTTGTCTAGCAACCCCTGCGGGTTTGGATGACAACGGAACCTGAAAAGAGACAAAATGGGCTGATCACATCCAAACCAGCGGGGGGTTACTAGACCAACCGTCCAACGGTTTTGGTGGTATTATTATAGGGAGGGGGAATGAGTCAGAAAATCAACTTGGATCATGATTTACACGTACTTTGGTAGCTTGGGGTGTTCAACCTCAGAGAAAAAAATTTAAAAGAGCAGTGGCATATAAAA